>CM053770.1:432753963-432785303 GCA_028658325.1 Potorous gilbertii | reverse complement strand
GGGGAGAAAATTTTGGAACCCAAAATCTTGTGAAAATGAATGTAAAATGTTAAATAAATAAATTTATTTAAAAAAAATAATAATTAAAAAAAAGGGGATGACTAGTTGCATATGGGGGTGGGTTGGGGCCATATTCAGAAATGAAAATGATATAAATGTAAAAGATAATCTATATTTTTAAGGATACCTTAACTATTTAGCAGATGTGATATGGACCTAGGCTAAGGTAAATTAAAATGTGAACAAAAGACTGGAGCCCACAACCCATTGCGAGCAGGGTAAACACCAGAGAGTTAATTTAGATTACTGCTACTGCCACTTTTTCTATGGGAACATCAGTTATACAAGGATAACAACCAAAAGACTTATTTATTACTATTCCATTTAATAATAACCTGGGGCAGGTTATTAAGCAGGTGGCAGGGTGGATAAAAGATAGAGCCTGGAGCTAAGACTCATCTTCATGAGTTCAAATCTGGTCTCAGACACTTATTAGCTATGTGACCCTGGGCAAGACACTTAAATCTGTTTGCCTCAGTTTCTTCATCTGTAAAATGAGCTGAAGAAGGAAATGGCAAACTACTCCAGTATTTTTGGCAAGAAAACCCAAAGTGGGGGTCACAAAGAGTCAGACATGACTGAAACAACAGAAAAACATAACCTAAAATGTTCTTAGGCGACTGTGATAAATGATGTTGACTCTGGGCAGTACAAAGCAAAGGATTATATTAAAACCTTTAGAAACTTCAGAATAAATTTAAACTCTTATCACCCCTTTAATCCTCAAAGTTCTCTTTTGCTCCAATGATTTGCATTAGCACAATAATGAAATAAACAAGGAACATGGGATTTCCTAACATAAGTATTTTATTATTATTTTTAATTTATTTGTTTTCAGTTTTCTACAATCACTTCCACAAGTCTTAGATTTTCACCCCCTCCCCCTCCCATCCCTCTCCAAGACAGCATGCAATCTTACTTGGGTTCTACACATACATTCTTATTAAACACATTTTCACATTAGTCATGTTGCATAGAAGAATTAAAACGAATGGGAGAAATCATGAGAAAAATCCAAACAAAAGAAAACATAACACAAGAGAAAATATTCTGCTTTCCAATTCCATAGTTCTTTCTCTGGCATTTTGGATGGTATTTTGCCTCAAGAGTTCATTGGGAATTTTTTAGGTCCTTGCATTGCTGTGAATGACTAAGTCTACTAAAAAATTTCCTACACACTGTGGTTGTTACTGTGTACAATGTTCTCCTGGTTCTGCTCCTTTCACTCAGCATCAGTTCATATAAGTCCTTCCAGGCCTCTCTGAAGTCTTCCTGTTCATCATTAGTATTTCATTAGTATAGTTCTATACTATTAGTTCTATAAATATATAGTTCTATATAAGTATATATAGAAGTTCTATATAAGTATAGTTCTATAAATATTTTTGTGGGACTCTTTCCCATTTTTATGATCTCTTTGGGATACAGTCCTAGAAGTGATATTGCAGGGTCAAAGGGTATGCACATTTTTGTAGCCCTTTGGGCGTAGTTCCAAATTGCTTTCCAGAGTGGTTGGATCAGCTCACAGCTCCACCAACAATGAATTAGTGTTCCAACTCTCCCACTTCTCTAACATTTATCATCTTCCTGCTTTGTCATGTTAGCCAGTCTGACAGGTGTGATGTGGTACCTCAGAGCTGTTTTAATTTGCATCTTTCTAATCAATAGTGATTTATTTTTTCATATGACTATAGACAGCTTTAATTTCTTCCTGACATAAGTATTAATGAAGGTAAATTCCCCATTATTTCAGCTAATGATGACTACGTAATCATATTCAGCTTTCTGAAATTTTACTACCCTATCATGTTATGGGGAAATGGGTGGCGAAATATACAATACAGCACCACTCATTATAATTGAATCCTTTGGAAGAGGTTCAAAATGAACTGTGTGTTATGTTTATTTCATCCTATGGTGTATTTTTATCTGTTTTATTGTGAGTCTATTTACTGTCATCTCCTGAGCTCCCTTCCTCCATACTTCAAAAACCTCTATATCTTCACCCCTCTTGTCATCTTTCCTTCTGACCTCACAGAATGAGTTGACCCTCTTTATCCCTTCTCTTCCTGCAACCTCTGGAACCTTGGCACATCAGTCATTCTCTCTCACATTCAATCTCTCCCTGTCTTTTGGCTCCTTGTGCATGACTATGAAGAAAGTAACCTCTTCTTCACCCTATTACCTTCTCAAGCTATTATTTTATACTTCTCTTGCCCTCCACTACAAAAATTTTAGACAGTCAGCTGTCTTTTGGTGTCTACATTCACTGCTCCTACTTCGTTACCAACCATTCACTCCTCAATCCACTCCAGTCTGGCTTGTTTCTTTACCATTATACTAAAAATACTCTCCGCAAGGTCTCCAGTGATCCAGAAAATTAAGCTTGTCATAAATTAAGGTCTTTTCTTAGTCTTTGTCTTCTTTGGTCTTTATATAATATTTAAGGATGTTTCCACCTCTGTTTGTACACATCATCTTCAAAATTCCATGGCACTTTTCTTTCAGGATTCTCTGCTATCTATGTGATGATTTTGTCTTAATCTCCTTTTTCTGGTTTCTTATCTAACTTCTACACAATTAAGGATGGGTTTTCCCTCAAACCCTATTCTCCTCCATTTTTATACTTCTTTCCTTGACTATCTTATTCACACTCATTGATGCAAATAGCTTCTCCATGCAAAGCCTCAGCATCTCCTACGAATGCCAGTTGTTTGCTGGATGTATCCATCTAGAATATCCTTCAACCTCAAATTCACTGAGTCAAAAAGTGAACTATCATCTGTCCTTCAAAATCTGATCATTTCGTTCCCCTGCTTGAAGAGTTTCAGTGACTCCCTATCTTTTTATTGAAATTTTTTTTATTTTCTAAAACTTTTTATTCATTTTGAACTTAAATTCAAAAAGAAAAAAAATTCCACCCTCACAGCACAACACAAGATGATTCAACATAAAACCATAAACTTCCATTTCACACTATTTACTTTTTTGAAAACTATGTAAAAAATACTACATCATTTTCAAAGCTACCATGCTTTTCTGTGTTTCCTTCTAATTTTCTTTTGTTCTATGCTGTATACTTTTTTTCTCCCACTCTCCCAACCATTTCTCTAAGTGATATTTAAGGCCCTTGTACTCTGTCTCCAAAATATGCTTCCAGGTTTATTACCCATTACTCTCCTTCACAAATACTGTTATGTCTAAAGTGACCTACTTGCCATTCCCTATACGTGATATTCTGTCTTTGGGCTCCATATTTTTCCCAGGCATGTATTGCATGCCTGGAGTGCCCTTCCTCCTTACCTTTACCTATTAAAATCACTACATTCCTTCAAAATTCAGTGCATGCACACCTTTTTAAAAAAATGTTATTTACTTTTAATTTTCAACAGTCACTTTTATAAGATTTTGAGTCTAAAATTTTCCTCCTTGAAAAGGGAGGAGGTGAGAGGGAAAAAGTGAAGCTTACTTCAGAAAATTGTCTTCACATTTGGCTTAAGGAGGGAATAACATGCACACTCAAATTTGGTATGAAAATTTATATTACACTAAAGGAAAGTAGAGCAGAAGGGGACAAATAGGGTGAGGGGATGATAAAATGGAGGGCAAATGGGAGAAGGGAAGAATTAGAAGTAAACACTTATGGAGAGGGACAAGATCAAAAGAGAGAACAGAAGAAATTGGATCAGGATAGGGTGGAGGGCAATATAGTTAGTCTTACACAACATGACTATTATGGAAGTCATTTGCAAAACTACACATATACAGTCTATA
This sequence comes from Potorous gilbertii, assembly GCA_028658325.1. Taxonomy (NCBI): domain Eukaryota; kingdom Metazoa; phylum Chordata; class Mammalia; order Diprotodontia; family Potoroidae; genus Potorous; species Potorous gilbertii. The sequence continues at coordinate 432,781,469 of CM053770.1, read as the reverse complement.
TTGAATTGCTTGCCTTCTGAGTGGGGATGGGTGAGGAGGGAGGGAGAGAAGTTGGAATTCAAAGTATTAGGAATGAATATAGAGAAATGTTTTTGCATACAACTGGGAAATGAGAAATATAAGTAATGGGGCCCATGGTCACACAGCTAGGAAGTGTCTAAGGACAGATTTGAACTCAAGAACATGAGTTTTCCTCACCCCAGGCCTCAATCCACTGCACCACCTAGTTGCCCTGCCCAGGCTATGCCACCCTTCTGGAGTGCCCTTCTTCCTCATCTCTGCCTATTAGAATCCCTAAATTCCTTCAAAGTACAGCTCATGCACCCCTTCATACATGGCAGTGTCTTATCTTCCATTCTTTGTCCATATTTTAGATATAGTTCGATGTATGCATGTTGATTCTCCTGCTAGAATATGAAACTCCTTAAGAAAGAGATCACTTCATTTTTGTTCTTTTACTTCTAAAACCTCATTTCATTTTTGTTCTTTTACCTCTAGAACCTGGCCAAGCACAGTGCTTAGCATGTGTTAGGTACTTAGTAAATATCTGTGGGTTGATTGCTATGTACCATTATCAGATTTCTAGGTAGGTAGTTCACACACATCTAATTGAGAAGACATATTGAATATTACTTTTTTAAAAAAAGTAAAATCCTTTATTTTAAACTGCTTTTAAATAAAGTAAAATACTTTGAAAAAATAAAGTAAAATCATAAAACAAATACTTTTGGCGAGTCCAAAGCCGTGGAGTCTTAGTCATAAAATCAGTAAACTTTTTAGCTAGATTATGAGTGGAGGAAAGTTAGTTTTGCATTTTTCCAACTTAATCGTTACAATATTAGATATACAATAAACACCTAATATATTTCTTTCAGTAAATTAATGAATAATTTCTGATGAAGTGCTAAATACAAGACTTTAAATTGTAGTAGAAAAGGTTATGGTTAGCCTTCAATCTAAAGACTTCTTGAAATACAAAATCTTTATTTGAAGAACAAATTTGAGATCCTGAGCTCCTACCCAGTTCAAACTATTCTTCAATACCAGCTTATAATGTTGTGAAACACTCTGTGTTATTTTTTCTTTCCTAAATATGAAATGCTTAGACACTATAAAACACATAAAATCATATAATAATATATAACACATATGCCTTGTTTTATAAATAAGCTCTCTGTGCATAAGGAATCCCAACACTCTTTTGAATTGACATGACCTCTCAATTTCCTTGTATTTTTTTTGTTGTCAGAAGGAGATCAATGAAACCTTTATCATAGCTGAAATCTAATCGTGGTAGGGGAAGATGAACAGATCTGTCACAGGAAAGGTCAAAACTAAAGATTTCTTTCAGGAATACTTGTTTTGTATCCTTCTAATCAATTACTTCTTCCTATGATACTGAGATCAATTTCAATTTAAAAACTAAACACATTGAAATTCTGAAATATAATAGAATGGTTTTTAGATAACAGTGAAACAAATAAGGAAAATACAATACATTTGATTTTATTTTTTCCTTCTTTATTGGTCTTTAGTCATGTTAATTTCAAGAAAAATTATCTGTCAGAATCAGTCTGTTATGTGCTTAGAGTAACATTTCATTGAATTGAGCATGATTCCTATTTTCTAGATGGAAAAATACAAAACATTGATATGCTATATATTTGATGTGGAACAGAATTTAGTTCTATATACCCTTTCCATATTCGTTGCTGCATGGCAGGCAACTTTCTAGATGAATAAACCAAAGGAGTACTGTACAAATAAACCCCTTCACGCCAACCATAATCAAGTCAACAACTCTACATACATTTTTATAGCATTTACTATATACTAGGCACCAGGATAATGATGTCTGGAGTGAGATAACATATGTCAAATGCCTTGTAAATCTTAAAGTTCTATATAAATGCCAACTATTATTGTTGGTTATAATTGTTAGCACATAGATTTCTCCAAGTCGAAGAATTCCAAGCCATTCTCATCTGAAAAACAAAAACTACTGCCAGAACAGGAAGGTCACAACTGCTCCAAAAGATGTTACGATGGTGGACTTTGAAATATTTAAATATACAAAAGGACAAAATGTGGGGAACATTGTCTGATGTTATTTTAATGATACTTTTGTTGGATTTTCTTTGTCACATGGTCAGTCTGGAGAGGATATGGATTGAAAGCCTAGAGGAGAGAAGACTGGGCAGCTGAGAGGTAGGAACATCTTTAAGTATTTGTAGAGCTGTCATATGAAAGAGGGATAACACTAGTTTTACTTAATAGTTAATCATAATACTAGGTAATATGCGTCTGATTCTTACCATGCGCCAGGAGCCTTATCTCATTTGCTTCTCCCGATAACCCTGGGAGGTACATGTTATTACTGTCCCCATTATACAGAGGAAGAAACTGAAGCAGACAGAGGCTAAGTGACTTGCTCAGGGTCACACAACTAGTTAAGAGTATGAAGTCAAATTTGAACTCAGGTCTTCCTGATTCTAGACCTGCTACTCTGTACACTATGGTACCACCTAACTGCCTGTGTTTAGCACCACAGAGCAGAACTAAGATACATGGCTGGTATTTACAAATTTCCTAACAGTTAGAGTTGTCCAAAAGAAGAATGAGTTACCTCAAGACATAATGGATTTCCCTTCATTGGAGGGCTTCAAGCCAAGGCTAGATGACTGCTATGTTATAATGGAATTTCCTTTTTGGGAATGGATTAGACTAGATAACTGCTGAGGTTCCTTTCATCTCTAAAATTCTGTTATTCTGTGCAAGACAAAAAAGATAAAAGGCATCAATAAAACATATTTCAAATGTTAATTTTTATAATCCTCTGCTATGACTTCATTCCCAGAGTGAGGCCAGTTATATGTCCCCCATAGTTACATGTCCATCTCTATTCCCTGATACTCTTTTTGTTTTTGGTTTCCATGGTATCACTTTCTCCTGGTTCTTCTCCTACCTATCTGACCCCTCCTTTTCTGCCTCCTTTGCTGCATCTACATCTCTATCATGCCCCAAAGTTCTGTTCCAGATTCTCTTTCCTTCTTTTTCGATCTTGTCTCCCTTGTTGATTTCATCAGCTCCCATGGATTCAATGATTATTTGTATGGTCATGATCCTTAGATCAACCTGTCTAGTATTCCCCTCTCTCCTGACTTCCAGTCTTGAATCTCCAATTGCCTTTTAGACAATTTAAATTCAACATGTCCCATAATGAGCTCATCTTTCCCCCAAAAGTTTCCTTTCTAGAGGAATCTCTGAGGGGTTAGTCTTTCTTCTCTAATAATATTGCCTCAAGGCTTCATTCCAAATGTGTTGCCCCCCTCACTCTTAACTATTAATATCAATTAGCATTTACAAAGATGTACTTATTTTGAAGCTATAGAAAGAAGAAAGCACCGACTTCCCTAACCCCTAACACCTATAAGGGCCAATCCTACATAGATCTCCCATCAGAGTAGACTTGGGCTTAATGCATTCCTATATAGTATTTGTCCCACTATGTTTGAATTCAAATGCAGTGCATAGACTATCACTAGCCTAGATGCCAAAGATCATTCTTCACCTAGGGCATCAATGCCAAATTGATTGACTGTGTCTTTAGCATAGATGCTGACCTAGCAGTTGTCCTTCAACTAAAAGTAGGAAATAATTGCAAAGAGGAAAAGAGTTGAGGCCTATATTTCCTAGCTACATGTGTGTGTATATACATATACATATACTTATACCCATACATATGCAGCTAACCTTTCAGAATTAGTTGGATAGTGATAGGTTTTCTATAGATCTGCTGTATCTCTGCTTTCCTTCCAGCAAGGTGGTACAGTAGGCACAGTGCTAGACCTAGTCCTAGGAAGACCTGAGTTCAAATCCAAATTCAGACACTTATCAGCTGTTTGAGCCGGTCAAGTCACTTCTTCTCAGTTTCCTCATCTGTAAAATGGGGATTATCATAAAATCTACCTCCCACAGTGGTTGTGAGGATCAAAAGGAGATGATAATTTCACAGTTCTTAGCAGAGTTCCTGGCACATGGGAACACTATATAAATGTTAGCCATTAGTATTATATTTGAGTCTAGGATCCTAAGATGTACATATTTCATTTGCCAGCCTAGGGAGGCAAGACTTTCTGAACTTCCTTTGCTGCTTAAAAGAAATAGCTCCAGGAGTCTATTCGAGGGACCTCATTTGTCTGAATAAAATAGTAATTGAGTTGAAGAATGACTGCTTTTATTATTTAAATACCATTCCTTACACACAATACTGTTTTTCTCAACACAAATGATGTAAGAGCAACTTCCTTTCAGTGAATTGTCACCAAAGAATTTAAAGCTAGATGGTAATAAAATGAGAGTCACTCCCCTTCTAAGCCCAGCAACTTAGAATTCTGGACATTTAGGGGGTGGGGAGATGTAATTAAAAAAAAAGTTTAACCTTCTTTTAAAACTTTCCTTCTCCATTCAGTTTTTGGACTTACTTAGTTCCATCTGCTGGTACCTTTCTTCTGCCTCTATGTTCCTAATAAAAAATTTTAAGTCTTATTTTAATATGCTTTTAAAACTTTCCTCTTTTTTTCTTATCCCTCCTATGCTTTCTTCAGGCAGACGGAGCAATAGAGTGTATCTTGGGGAAACCTATCAAACACTCCCTTTTTAGGTTATTTCTGTCTGACCCAACTGCTCTGCAAGTCCTAGACTCTCAAAAAACAGCATAAACCAAGGACTGATGCCAGCAGCATCCTGGGAGTCTTCTCATGGACAGTGGTAGTGAAGGACTGAGTGGTGAAAGGGTAGAATGTGCCAACTTAGTTTGATCTGGGCAGTGTGAGCAGCCTTTCATGATTTTCTTAAAAAGAGTTCTGATGATGGGGATGGGATTGGAACACCTTAAAGGAAAAGATGATGTCTTTCAGATCTGGACTCCAAAACAGAAAAGCCTCTGGACTTTTTCTCGTGACCCAGGTCCCTGGTGTTCACCTAGGGCACCGGGCCCTTCCAGGTGCTTCGCTGTTACCTCCCAGTTGCCCCAGACTACTTGGCCACTCCTGGATACTTCCCACAGTCTTCCTGTATATAAAGTCCACCTTGCCTCCCATCAAATTGCTCAAATTCCTTAAGAGTCTGGCCAATGCTCAGATTTTTAAAATTTGGCCACTAACTCTGATTCTTAAAATATTGTCCACTGGGATTAGTGTTCTAATAAACCTTGCCTTTGGCTGAAAGAAGGCTTATGTCAAATTCATTCAAGGCAGGACCTGTGTGGCTTGCCCTTGAATGTTGGGGTCTCAGCACCCCTAAACCTCAACACTGATATCAATAAAAGTGATCTTCCATCAAGTGCTAAGTGACTAGTCTTTCTGTAGCTCCTGTTATCCATGGTATGAGAAGAGTATTGAATGGTTAGCCTGAGGACCTAGGTTACAATCCTGGCTTTGCCTCTTCTTTAGGAGAAAAGGATAGAGAACAGGGCCTCAGAACCAGGAAGACCTCTGACATATACTGGGTATGTGACCCTTGGCAAAACATTTAACCTCTCAGTGCTCTATGCAATCTGCTTTAAAAGAAGGACTTTTCTCAACTGTGAGTTCACTAAAATTGCATAATTGAGATCACAGGTTCTATCTCTATTCTCCTTATAATCTTAAGTCACTTAACCTACCTTTATTTCTTCAGTAGTAAATGAGGGCATTTAATTAGATGATCTCTGATCTAACTGTAGATTCTGTGCTTTTTGGTTTGGAAAACAGTCACCATATGGAGCACTTATCAAGTCATTTCCCTTTGACACTCCTGCCCCGACAGGAATAAATAAAAAAAAATAATGAAGTAGATTACTTAACAATGGCATTCATTGTCACTTCTGGTCTCCGGGTTGCTTCTCTACTGCTTTCAAACATGCTCCTGTCTCTCCTCACCCTCAAAAAATCCTCCCTTGTTCTTTCCATTCAGCCTAGCTTTTATCCTATATTTCTCCTCCTTTTTACTTTCTCCTGGCTTTCCTCCTATCTATCTGAGCCCTCTGCTGCCTCCTTTGCTGGATCTTCATCTATATCACACCCCAAGGTTTTGTCCTGGATCCTCTCCTTTTCTCCCTCAGAGTGATTTCATTAACTCCCATAGATTCAATTATCATTTGTATGCTAATGATTCTCACATCAACATGCCCTCCCTTCTCTCCTGATTTCTAGTTTTGCTTCTCTAATTACCTTTTAGACATCTTAAACTCAACATGTCCCCAAATAACTGACTCCCCTCCCCTTGCACAAGTCCTCCCTTGGTCCTAACTTCTCTATCACTGTTCAGGGCACCACAATCTTCCCAGGTACCCAAGTCCACAACCTAAGTGTCACCCTTTGCTCTCTTTCACCCACCATATCATCGGTGGGTAAGTCCTGATGTTTCGACCTTCATGACATTCCTTCCATATGTCCCTTTTTTCCCCTGTGAGACTGACACCATCCTGGTACAGGTCTTCTTCACCTCCAACCTGAACTATTTCAATAGCCTTCTGGTTGGTCTCTGCCTCAAATCTCTCTCTAGTCTACTCAACTATTACCTTGATCTTACTAAAACATGAGTCTGACCAGGTCACCCCTCTAATTTTTTTTGAGGCAATCTGAGTTAAGTGACTTGTCCAAGGTCACACAGCTAGTTCATTCACATTTGAATTCATATCCTCTTGACTCTAGGGCGTGTGCTCCATCCATGCATTGCACTGTCTACCTGCCCCGCAGTCCCTAATCCACAAACTTCAAGGCAGCATCCAGAATCAAATATAAATGAAACATAAAATCTTCTGGTTTTCAAAGCCCTTCATAACCTAGCCTTCACCCACTTTCCCAGTCTTTTCATATCTTTCTCCCCTCCAGAGCCATTGGTCTCCTTCCTGTTCCTTGAACAAGACACTCCATCTCCCAACTCCCAGAATTTCTTCTGGTTGTCTATCATGCTGTGAATTCTCTTCTTCCTTATCTTTGCCTCATGGCTTCCCTACCTTCTTCCAAATCTCAGCTAAAATCCCACTTCTCCAGGACGCCTTTCTTGATCCTCCTTAAAGCTAGTGCCTTCCCTCCATTGTTTCTCCAGTTTGTCTTGTACATAACTTGTTTGTACTACTTGTTTGCCTGTTATCGCACACATTAGACTGTGAGCTCCTTAAAACCAGACATTGATTTTGGCCTTTCTTTGTGTTACCAACTCTTTTTAATTTAACTATAGATTTATTGTTATTTTGTGATTAATAAATGGGATACCACATTTTCCCACAGCTAAATACCATCATTCACCAGTACAGAAGTTAGGACTTAACTGATCTGATGTATTCCCAGCTCTTAACATAGTATCTGGCACTAAATAAAGTTGGTACTTAAAAAATGCTAGTTGATTCATAAGGTAATTGATCAAAAGTTATGCTTTCCATGGATGCCTATTCTCAGTTCAATGCAATAAGCATTTATTAATTGCCTGCTGTTTACCAGACATTGGCAATTCAAAAACAAACACTTAATAGTACTTGCCTTTCAGGAGTTTATGGTGTACTGGGGAGAGAGATCACAGATACATAGATAGTTCAGTACTATTATATTCTATTGTGTTTATGTGATAATGAGCAGCTAGGTGACACAGTAGACTGCCAGTCCTAGAGCCAGGAATACTCATCTTTCTGAATTAAAATCTGGCCTCAGACTCTTAATAGCTGTGTAGCCCCGGGCAAGTCACTTGCCTCAGTTTCTTCATCTATCAAATGAGATGGAGAAAGAAATGCTAAACCACTCTTTGCCAAGAAAATTCTAAAAGGGGTCATGAAGGACACCAGTGAAGAATTACTAAACACAATAATGGCAAAATATATAATAAATATATTTTTGGGAAAGGGGGAGCACTAAAGTGGAAAGGGAAGAAAGTGGAGGGAGGAACAATAAAAAAAGGCCTCTTGAAGGAAAGAGAGCTTGAACTGAGCTTTGAAAGAAACTAGGAATTTCAAGAGGAGGCAGTGAGATGTGTATTCTGGGAATGGAGGAAAGGCTACAGACAGAAGCAAAGTCTAGAAGATGGATTGTCTCATAGGTGGAACACATGCAGATCAGTTTGGCTGGAACTTAGAGTATACACGGGAAAATATTGTGTGTATAAGATATGCAGAGGCTTGTGTTAGTAACTGTTTGCATAAATAAGATACAATCTTTGCCTTCATGGAGCTTAACAGTTAGCAGAGAGAGAACATATTAGAAAACTAATATTGAGGAGGATTATTACGGATTTTAATGTCAGATTAAAGAATCAAGGACTTGCATCTGTTTGCTCATCTTTACAAGGTAGTTGTGGGATCCTAAGTAATGGATGAGATCGATTTGGAATTGGCAGACTCATATTTGGGGACTATTTTCCCAACAAAAATGTTAGTGAAAAAAAAGTTAGGGTCTTGATTCACTCAACTTGTAGGTAAGAAAAGTAGGAAATGAAAGAGGACTTACCTCCACTATGATTTTTATAAGATGAGAAAGAAAACTGAATGTTTTATTGTTGGAATTGCCTCCTTGGTCTTTATCTGATACATTTTTCTAGTAGGATGTACACTGTATGAGGTTGTGCTTCTAGAGAATATTTTTTTCTTTCTGAAATGTTTCATTGAGGTTCTTTTTCTTTTTCTTCACTATTACTGCCCATTTATTCTCCCTACTCTTCCCCCAACAGAATACTCTTTTATAACAAATAATCAAGCAAGATATATGATCACATTGATCATGTCTGAAAAATATGCCTCAATCAGCACCTATTGTCAGATATTTCTATAAAGAGAGGCAAAAGGCATCCTTCATAATCAAGTTCTCTGAAAAATTTCCATGGTGACAATGTAGAAAAACCTATATCACTTATTCACCAGAGAGTAGATATTTTTATACTTAGGATAATTTTTTTTTGATGCTAGAAATAGAAAACATTTCAAAAACAATGTCTATTTGCTATCTTCACTCATGACATTCCATCTCTTTACTGAGCCTTTCCCATAGCTGTCCCTGATGTCTGGAATTCTCTCCCTTCTCACCTCCATTTCCTGGCCTCCCTGACTTCTTTTTTAAAGTTCCAGATAAAAGCCCACTTTTTGCAAGACGCCTTTCCCAATTCCTTTTAATACTTGCCCTCCCTTCGTTGTGTATACATTGTTTGTACCTACTTGCTTATACCTTGTCTCCATCATTTGATTTTGAGTTCCTTGAGGGGAGGGAGCATTTTTTTCTCTTTGCCTTTTTCTGCATGCCCTGTGGTGATGGCATGGTGCCTAGTACATAGTTGGTGTTTAATAAATGTTAGTTGACTGACATTGTTTTATTCAGTCCCTACCTAAGATATTGACCTATTTAATGTATTGCATATGAAAACTGATTAATTGCAGCTAATAATACCAACCTTGCCATTATTTACATGAATTTTGTAGACTGAGTTGAAAATATTAATACTACATGCACAGATGTCATAGATGCTGTGAAAACTTTACTATTCAAAGGCTATTGAATGACTCTTAAATATGCAAAGATAAATAGTTATAATATTTTATTAAAATTAAATGTTAATTTAATAATTAAATATTATATCCTTTGTTGTCACCAAGTAGGCCAAAAGCATTTTCCTGGTATCTTCTTTTTGGGAGATGATTCCCCAAAATGATACTAGATGCCATTGTATCAGAACCCACCAGATAGAGATCCCAGTGGTGTTATTCAGATTTGTCAAAAGGGATGCTATGGTCAAACCTTTTGGTTTCAGCACAAGGTCAGGTTTCAGCATTATGAGAAAGAAGTATGATTAGGAAATGAAGTAATTCCCATCCAGCTATGTCACCACCTCCTACTCACTCCAAACAATTTTTCAATGAAAGCATTGCTATAAAAGAGAACCAATGAGAGAGTTTTTTAGCAAGTGTGAACTCTTGTGTTGAAAGATCAAAGAGGTCAGAGAGATGTCATAGCAAGGATAACTAAATTCCATTCAATTTTTATTAAAATTGTAAATAGAATGGGGACTTCTTTGCCCTGCTTTGTTGGTTGTTTAGGAATCCAGAATCCCCTGGGGCTTATAGAATAGTTCTTATTTTTAGAGGTAACTTTCTGAATTAAACTTTTAAATCACCTTATGGAGTGTCACTTTGATATGAGGGCTTCTTGGGGCTAGAAATAAAGGATATTATTCTTAGGAAGAGAAAGTCATTTCCCCAAGAGGCTCAGAAGGCATTTATAACCAAGGGTAAGATAAACACACCCGATTGTGGAAATAGCTACTTTGTCTCGGAGGCCAAAGAAAAGTTTATTAGTTACTCAGACAATGGAAGTCGTTAGGCACTTGAATGTAGTGAGTAAATCAACATCTGTAAAGAACACAATTGTTTAGCTGGGAGTAACCAAGATTAGCCAAGCCCAAAAAGATCTAAAAGGAAATTCCAACCAGGTTAATAAGAAAGTGAAGGATTTAATTATTTCGGCAATACCGGATTGTAATTAGATTTTAGAATTAGAATGTAAAAAGGCTTACTTTAACCTAATAATGTTTAATCAGCGAAATTAATGTTATGTTTATTGTACTTATCCTCTCGTTTTGGAATTACTGACTATATTTGGTAGGCTGATCCCTAAGGAATGGCCATTGCCCCAGGATGACTTAAGTTTTATTTATATTAATAAAGTAGGAATTTTAAATCAGTGACCACTCTTTATTGAACTATTATGCATCTCATATAGTTATTCAGCTTTTTATACTTTTGTATCATATTTCACCTACAGAATTTATAAGGTCCTTGAGGATTAGGTTCATGTACTTAATGTATCTCTGTATCCTGCTATCCTCTCAACATCACCCCCCCCCCAAAAAAAAAAAACACTGGGGGCTCTATATTCCTTGCATGTCCTAAGAACTCAGTAATTGTTGATTTCCATTTTCATTTTGTCATAGGACAAACTGATGTTTTCAAAATGGTTTGCATTTTTAGAAAAAAATAAGAAAGAATGAAAAATGCACTGAGAATGATTTGTGTAGTTACATATACTAGACATGCAAAAGGGGAGAAAAGGAAGTTCTGGGAATGAGTGGAAGGGTTATCTTTGAGAGGGGTATATATACAAAAGGTCAGGAAAGTTTGCTTTTAAATAAATGGTTTTCATAGATACCTCTGGCTCTTAATAATGCCAGAAGCTCTGTATGGAGCCTCTTGAAATCCTGAAAAGTGAGGACTGTTGATATAAATAATAACAAAATGTGACTAAGAAAGGCAAATATCTATATTTATCTATGACACATTTACACAGATATATTCTATTTATTGCCTGTCTCTTTGGGTCATGAAGAGTTGTAATGAAATGACTCAACAACAACAAAATTAACTTTCAATGTCTTTTTTCAAGTCTACCAATTTATTAATTCATGTATTTCCTTCAAGTCTCTTTCTTGCCTCCAAAATTTTCCCTTTCCTGATCTCCAGTCTTCACCCTAGCTTCCTTTTCTTGTCCCCTTTTCCTTCATCCTTGGTCCACATTTACCACCTTTTATTTACTTAGGGGATTTTTTTTTTAAATTTGTGGAGTCAGTTAGTGTCATCATAGAACTGAAACCATTAGATTCCAGAAGGGGGAAACAAAATTCAGATTCTCTTGTATCCCCATCCCCCTCCAATCCTCCCTCAGCTGTTGCTTCCAGACGCCTGTCAGAAGTGTAAAAGTGTTTGTCAGAGCACCCTTTTGGGTTTGTGCTACCACATTTGCCTATCCTTTAGATCTTTAAGACAGAAGGAGTTACTGCCTGAGGAGACTAAATAAAGTGAAAGGCAAGTAAACTATAAGGATCAAAGCTTTGTTCTGGACAGTTGTTCAAAACTGAGACATTTGAGAATCTCAGACAGAACCCACACATGTATTCAAGGCTAATAATTTCGAGAAAATGGAGGATTATCCAATAGGGGAGGAGTTAAAGACGTATTTTGTAATTTGCAAAAAAAGAAAGGACAAGGTTGAGGAAGCATTTGTGTCATACGTTTTTCCGGCCCTTTTAATTTCTATAATATATAATTGTTGTAAAAATATTAATTTCTAAAACTCTTCTTTTTAGAGGCAGCTCTTTGCCCTTGGGGTGGAATTAGCTAGTGATAGTTATAGGAGTGCCTTCTTTTTCTAGGTTTCTCCTCACAGCTGGCCACTTAGTACTAATGGAGTATAGACATCTTTGATTATTTTAAAAATTATTGTTGATACATTTTGTCTTGATACAACACAACACCCTTCCAAACAAACACCGAAACAAACCCTCCCTCCTCCCCAACAACATTCTCACTAGAGTTCAATAATATGGAGCCATGTCACTTTCTGCTTTTTGGACTTTATAGACTGTTAACAGAAAGGAAGACGATGTTAAAGCTTTAACTTTTCGGTTTGGCACGAACATGGTCCCTTTTATTTGACCTGAGTTTTATTGCCTTTTAGTGTAGCCATCATTTATATGGTTGTAGTAATTTTGTATGTTGTTCATGAGATCACAGCTGTTGAGCTGGAAGGCACTTCAAAGGCCATTCTAGTCCAACCCTCTTGTTTTGCAGACCAGGAGACAGAGGCCCAGGGATATTGACTTGCCCAAGGTCGCATAGGTAGTAAACATTGGAGGCAGGCTCTTTTAGGTCTTTTCTTTCATCTGTACCACTTCATATAACTCTTTCAATGTTTCTCTGAATTTTTATGAAATATTTGATTACATTCATGAGTATCACAGACTGGTTCAGTCATTCTTTAATCCTTGGGCACATAATTTTCCCCCAGGCTTTTGTTATTACAAATAATATTATTAATATTTTTAATGTATGCATCTTTTCTTGCTGTCATTGAACTTGGGGTATAAAATCATCAGTAGGATCACTGTTTATTAGAGTAGGAACAATTCAATAACTTTTCTTCAAGAGTTTCACATTGTTTCCTAGTGATTGTGGCACTTAAAAGTTTTAACAGCAAATTAGAGAGTGATTATATTTCATAGGCACTTTTAATAGGTAATTTTTCTCTCTAATAGGCAATTTTTCTCTTTAATAGCTATTTTTTCCATCTCTTACAAATTTTGCCATTGTATGGCAAAGAATTGACATAAAGTAAAATTTCATGGTTGTTTTAATGAGCAGTTACTAATAGTGATTTTATATTATTTTCTGATGGTTGTTGATAGTTTCAATTTCTTTTGAAAATAGTTCATATTTTTTGACCACTTGTCTATTGATAAATAGTTCATCATAAAGTTTTATGTCAATGGATTTTTTTTATCAGTAATGTTTAGTGCAAATAGTTTTCTTAGCATATATTTTTTTCTTGATTTTATTGGTGCAAAATACTTAACATTGTACATAACCATTAGAATTGTCTTACCTTGCTTTCTTTTATAACGTCCTCTATTCTTCCTCTGGTTATGAATTTCTCCTTATTAACATGTGAAAGGTTGAACCTTCCATTTTTGGTTCAAAATGATTTTCTGCTGAGTTACTTTCCCTTTTCCTCAGTGCTTCTTCTTGAATAAAATCATTTCCTGTAGTTTGTGCTCTTGGGTTTATTGAACATTACCAAGCCACTTGCACACAATAGGATTTAACAATTACTTGTTGTATAATAATGGCTGACAATTATATAACACCAACATACTTTATATATAATCATTTGCTCTTCACAACAATTCTGGAAGACAATAAACTACAGATAGTATTATTATTTCCATTTTATAGGTAGGTAGATAGATAGATAAATAGAGAAAATATTAATGAGTGTTTATGATGTACCAGGCATGCTAGATTTTGAGGATGGTTGTTGTCCTTCATCTTGGAAGAGGACCAAAATGACATCACCATTGTAAAGGGAAATTTCAGTATGTCCGACTGTGACTGATAAGACCAATATGAGCTCGGAATGCTCTACCACAGGTTGGGCACAGATAGTCCGTGTGAATATTTGGGGTGAACATCCCAAATTTGCGCATCCTGCATTTACTTTGTGCTGTCTCAATTCTGCTTTGCTCAAATAGCACAGCACCTTTTCTTATGTGGGCATGCCATGCTGAAAGGTCCTGTGCCGGTGTCTCCCATGTTGCATAGTCAAATCCAAAGTTCTTGAGACAGATCTTGAGAATGTCCTTGTATCGTTTTTTCTGGCCACCGTGTGATCGCCTGCCCCTTGCTAAAGTTCTCCATAAAATAGTCTTTTTGGCAAGCGCACATTTTGCATTTTGAAATACTTGACAGTTCAGCTTGAGCAAAGACTTCAATGTCTGGTACCTTATCCTGCCAGGTGATTCTCAGAATCTTCCTAAGACAGTTCAGATGGAAACGATTCAGTTTCCTGGCATGGCGCTAGTAGACTGTCCATGTTTCACAGGCATACAACAATGAATCAGCACAATAACTCTGTAGACCTTCAATTTGGTAGTCAGTCTAACACCTCTTCTCTCCCAAACTTTTCTTCTGAGCCTCCCAAATTCCCAAATGCTGAACTAGCTCTGGCAATGCGTGCATCAACCTCATTGTCAATGTGTACATCCCTGGAAAGTATACTACCAAGGTAAGTGAGCTTATCCACAGCATTTAAAACTTCTCCATTTGTTGTAATGGATGATTTCACGAATGGATACAAATTCAAGAAAGCAAGATAGCTTCTGATGTCAAGGAGCTTCAGTTCTAACAAGACTATATATAAAAGAGAGGTAGAAGGGTGAGGGAAGGGAGCCTGTGAATGCATGGCTTAGAGATGTCCAAGAATTAAGGTAGATGCTTGGGTCTGGGCAAAATAAAGTGAAAGTCTGTCAGAGGTCAGGGTAATTCCATGAAGAAGGCATAGTAGAGGAGAGGGTTGTAAAGTGCACTCGCTCTCCCTTTATCTGAATTATGTTTTTGTTTTGTCTGATTCTCTAAAGTATCTCCTTGGTAATTTAATGAGTGTAAGTGTTAAATTTGCTGTATAATTTAACTAGTACTATTACTTTTACAATATTGGCACAATCTAGTCATGAACAATGAACATAATCCTATTTCTATAAAAAAATTTTTTTGTAGTTGCACTTGTATTATATATATATATATATATATATATATATATATATATATACACTATTATAATATACACACTATGTGTATATATTGGAATTCTGACATATATATTTAGTATATTTTTCTTTCTATTTTACAGGGAATTTCTATCTTTCCCTTCTAGGTTTTGTTGGTATAGAAGTTTTGGATATTTGGGGAATTTTATTGTCTGTCTTGCTACTTTTTCTAAAGCTAATAAATTGATCAATGATTATTGGTTATTTTATAGATTGGTGTTTGAAGTCTTTAGTAATCTTCTCCTTTAAATTATTGTGATGATGACATAAATTGCTCCCTGGTTCTACTTACTTCGTTTTCTATTAGAAGTCTAATATAAGACTTCTCAAGTTTCTGTCAATTCTATATATTCTTTAGATGTTGGTGGTCAATCATTTTTCAGTTGTGTCTGACACTTCAGGACCCCATTTGGGGTTTTCTTGCTAAAGATACTGGAGTGGTTTGCCATTTATTTCTCCAACTCACTTTACAGTTGAGGAAACTGAGGCAAACAAGGTTAAATGACTTGGCCAGGGTCACATAGCTAGAAAGTGTCTGAGGCCAGATTTGAACTCAGGAAGGTGACTCTTTCTGATTCCAGGCCCAGCACTCTATCCAGTATGCCAGAGGTGGGAATTCTTTTTATTAACAGGATTTGTTCTATGAAGTTTGGATTCAGTCAAAGGACCCTACTGGAGGATCTAGAGGGCCACATGTGGCCTCAAGGTCATAGGTTCCTCACACCTGCCCTATGCCATCTTGCCCTATGCAATCCTTCATATTTTTCACCTAACCCACAAAGAATTCCATTACTGTTATGAAACATAATCTGTCTCTCTTTTTATTATATCCCAGAAATTAGCATAGTTCTTGGTACCTAACAAGTGGTTAATAAATGCTTTATCATGAATTAATTTTTTTCATTCTTCAAATACTAATTTTTTTGTTTAATCTTTAGTGTTTTCCTAATAAAATATTGTATCATCTGTAAATAGAGTAATTTTCCTCCTTTATGCCTGTGCCTATTCTGTTTACTTGCCTTTTTGGTGCATCTAACATTTCTAGTGCTGTCAAATACTAGCATAGATAGGAGACATTTTCAGGTTCAACCCTAATCTTACTGTGAAACCTTTCAGTGTTCGTTAGAAATAATGCTAGCTCTTGGTATTATGGTAAGTACTTTTGATAACGTTAAAGAAAATGCCTTTTATTCTTGTGTTTTTTAGTATTTTGAAATCTTGTTGACTGTTTTTATTGCATTTTTGGCATAATAATAAGATTACTATCGGTTTTATTATTATAGTTAATTATGTGAATTGCTTATCTTTCATCACCTATTACCATCTTGAAATCCACCTTTGTCCTCAGTTTTGCTTTTATAAATGAGACAAAAACAAAATCACTTTCAGGCTATTGCTATTAAAAGATAGAGTCATCCTTTGTTTTCTTTGTCTTTAAAACATTTTAAAGATTTTCTTTTCTATTTTTAAAATAGCTTTTGCTTCCAATGACTCTCTGCCTCCATAGAACTTTCCTTATGATGGAAAAGTACAATCAAGCAAAAAAAAAATCAAAACATAGACCTTATTCACAAATGTATGCTTCATTCTGTATCTGTCTATAATCTTTTTTTTTCTTGCCAGTTTGCAAGAGGGATACTTTCTATCAAGCACTCTGAACTCATGACTATTCACTCCTTTGATCAGAGTTCAGAAGTCTTTTGGCATTTTTTTTTTGTGTTACTGTGTTATTGTGTTCATTGTGTAGGGTGGTCTTTTGGTCCTCTTCAGTCTGCATTAGTTCATACTGATCTCAGATTTCACTGAACTCTTAAGTTACTTGCCCAGGGCTACATAGCTAGTAAGTGTCTGAGGCCAGAGTTGAATTTAGGAAGATGTTTTCCAGACTTCAGGTGGATACTCTATCCATTGTACCACTTTGCTAGCCCAAAAATATGTATGCTTCCTATGATTCTGACTCAATATGTATTAGAGCTCTAGTAGATCTATTTTTTTCTAAAATTCTATTTGTCTTTGCTTTCGTGTTTATTTTTGTGTTATATTTGTCTAAATCTGAAAGAGGTACAATGAAGTCTCTGGTCATTACTGCTCTACTATTTATTTTTTCCTATAGTATTTTTCCTTTAAGTATTTAAATGTTATGCCACATATTTACTATTGACATTTGTTTCATTATTTACAGTGCTTCTAAGCATAATGTAATTTCATTGTTTTGCTCTTTTAGCTCATTTTTACTGTTGTTTTGTCTGAAATCTTAATTCCTGCCTCTGGGTCCTTTGTTTTCAAAGATGATTATGATTTAGGTGTGATTGAAAAGACCAAGTCATACCAATAACACACATACAGGTGTGAAGGGTGTTGTTCTATTTGAATTTTGTAGGATTCATTTGACAAGGTCATTCTTATTTGTCATCCTTAGTGATTAGGTTTCTTTACTCAGAGAGAGCCATACTATTCCTTATAGTCACAAACTGACTTTTTGATTAGTCTTCATTTATGATCTCTACCCACCTCCTTCCAAGTAGTTTCAAGTTATGTCACCTTTTGAAGCTATGCTTATCAAATTATTTCTAGGATGTTTCTATTCTTCTCTAGTTTAACTTCAATATTGCTCCCAGCAGCTTCATTCAGCAAACATTTATTAAGCAAATTCTTATGCAGAGAATTATGCTAGGTATAGATATACAAAGTCTCCAGAAAGAATGGGTTTTATTGAATCTAATATCTTAGGTGAGAGTTGATAAGACATAGCCTTACCCTCCCAGTTACTGCAGGACTCAGTCCTGAGTAGTGTTCACAGGGGATTATGATAAAACTACTCAGAAACTCAGATCTGAAATTTTTCTAGATGTAGCTTCTTGCACTGTTTTCTGGATAATTGAAAAGAATTACTGTTGTCTAAGTCTTATGTTTGGTTTGGAGCTCTATAATACCAAATTCCATCTATTAGACTCCCAAAAGACATACTGACCTATTTTATATTCTTTGTAAATAAGGATATCATTAGACAGCGAGAATGAAGCATCCCAGGTAAAGTCAGTGACAAAAAATCTTACTTAAATGGTACAAAGATATGAAATCCTTCCAAGGTCCTTCATGACACTCAGAGAAATAGTAACATCATTGAAAATTGAAAGGCCAATCTCTTGTGTCTTTGTATGCTCTGTAAAATTTGATCTTCTACTATTGGAAAGCATATTAAGAAAAATCTTGAAGTATTGTGGCATGTTTGTTAGAATTTCCTCTATTAGGGACACAGAACCACCTTTACTCCTCAGAAGTTCTATGGAGACAGATAAGACCATGAGCACTGTGATACAAAACAATGGTCTCTAAAGGTGAGAGGGAACATAATACAAAGTAGAGAAGGTACAAGAATACCAGAGAATGTATAACATGACATAGCATAACCTTAAGAAACAATGAAAAAACATAGAACCTCTATATTTTTTATCTAAAAAATAAATTTTATTAATATTTAATATATAAATGGAAAAGGTACTGTCAGTCATTGTGGCAGTGAGTGATATGTCATATTTAGTACATTAGGCATTCTGAGGGAAGAGTGGAAATTGCAAATGTGGAGGATCTGACTGTGGAACCTTCATGTTTATTCATGCTCAGTCTATTATGATGTATTAGAATTTATGTGTTCCTAGTTAAATGCATTTTCAAATTATGCTATCTAGTTTGAACTAAACTAACCATCACAAAATGGAAAAATTGCTTAAAATGATGCTTGAAATGAAACTGTGCATTGAAGATACTACTGATAATAAATAATAAAATAAAATAAAATTTATAAAGGAGGCAGTTAGGTGATGCAATGGATAGAGTGCTGAGCCTGAAGTGTGGAAGACCTAAATTCAAATTTGGCTTTAGACACATACTAGCTGTGTGACCTTGACCAAGTCACTTATCTGTTGGCCTCACTTTCCTCAACTTTAAAATGGAAATAGTAATAGCACCTATCTCTCAAGATTGTTGTGAGGATCAAATAAGATAACCTTTATAAAGCACTTAGCACAGTGCCCGTCACATGGAAGGCACTACATCAGCACTTCCCATAACATAATAAAAGCACAAGGGAATAATGATACTAAGTAAACAACCAAAAAATTTCTTTGTAGAACTAGAAAAAATAACAGTAAAATTCATCTGGAAGACAAAAGGTTAAAAATTTCCATAGTAATCATGAAAAAAAAAAGAGAGAAGACAGGGACCCAGAAAGTACCAGTACTAAATTACTCATCAGTAATTATCTAAATAATTTGATCCTTATTAAAATATAGAGTGGTTGATCACAGTCATGGTGGCAGCCTGGTATTTTAGAAATTCTAGCTACTGGAACAAAGACTATTCAACAGAAATTTGGAAGGAAACTGGAAGGCAGTTTCATAGAGAATTGGTTTAGAATAGCCCCTCATTCCATTTAACAGAATTATAAATGATTTAGTTATAAAATGTCAAATCATAAACAGAGGAATGAAGAAGAAATTTTCTTTCAGTTCTATGATAGGGGGAGAGTTCATGACCAAATCTTTTAGAGAGAATCACAAAAGAAAATGGATAAATTTAGTTACAGAAAATTCAAGTTGTTTTGCAAAAACAAAACCAATTGCAGCTAAAAATTAGAGGGGAAACAATTGGGAAAAAAAACTTTTCACCAATTCCTCTAATAAAGATCTCATTTCCCACATACACAGGGTGTTCGAAAAAGCTTGATGCAGTTATAGACTTTAATAGCTTAAAAATATACTGAGACTTAGAACACCTTGTATAAAAAATTTATTCCAATTTATAAGAACAAGAGCCACGCCACTACTGAAAATGGTGAAAGAATAGGAACAGGCAGTTGCCAAAAGGAAGACATCTAAGATGTCCATAGTCATATGAAAAAAGAATTGCTTCACATCACTAATAATAGGAGAAAGGCAAATTAAAAACAACTTCTGGGTTTTCTCTTCATGCCTATCATATTGGCAAAGAAGACAAAAATAAGAAAATGACAAATTATGGAGAGACTGTGGGAAAATAGCCCTTCTTGAAAGCAATTTGGAACTATGCCCCAGCAGTCCTTAAACTATACATATCTTTGGAGACAGCAATGCCATTAGTAATCTTATGCCCTAGGAAGATTTTAAAAAAGGAGTAAAAGGGCCTGTATGTACAAAAATATTGATAGTAGCTCTTTTTATAATAGTAAAGAACTGGGAACAAGAGGAATGTTCATTAATGGGAAAATGGCCTAGTAAACTATGGTATACGAATGGATAGAATACTATTATATGAAATAATAAGAGATGTTTACATCTCTTTTTAACATTGGAAGACTTGTTTGAATTGATGCACAATGAAATGAGAAGAACCAGAAGATGCTTGACGATGCATGCTTGTTTTCCTTTTTCCCTCCAATGGAGAGTGGAGGGGAGGGAGAGAAAATAAATGCAAGTTAATTGAAAAATAAATTTAAATAATTGTAAATAATGAGCAAATGGCAGAGGTAACACATATCATACTTGATGTCTTCATCACCGACGCTATGAGTTAACAATAATGGTCAGATCGAACGTCACAAGATCAGCCAAAAAGTCCAAAATTATCAAGAAAAATGTTTGAAATATGTATGTATAGCCATTAATGTTCATTATGAAGCTTGTCCTAAGGGTATATTGTGCCTTGAGAAATTAGCTAATGATAATATGAAACCATCATAATTAGCAAGACATGTAAACTTCTGTTGCCAAAAATGATACATAAAACTTTCATCATACTTAAAAAATGTAGAAACAATTTCCTAACCTGTTTATGTGTCTTCCAAAGAATTTCAGTGGATTTTGAACTTACTTATTAAAAATGCAGTATCTTCTGATTAGTTTCCAAGAATAATAGATTGATATTATGGAAAATGGAAATTTACCACCTCAATTTCAACAAAAACCTTTGTATAATTTGTGGATATCCCGTCCCCCCCCCCCAAATTAGTATTGTGGTTTAGCAAGCACAGCTAACAATACACTTTTATTTGAATCTAAGTATTTTTATAAGGTATCTTGTTATATATGACCAGGGTTCAAATTCCAGCTCCAGTCCTGGGCAAGTCACTTTACCTCATTTTCCTCATCTATAAAGTGGGAATGAGAACACTAGTACACTTTCACCATCGACTGTTGTAGGGAAAGTATTTTTATAAACCATAATAAAATACTATGTCACTGTGGGTTTTTATTTCAGAACTATTTTAGCTATGGGGATTTGTCACTAAGGAAGTAAAATTTAACATCATACTCTTATTATAAAGATTATAAAGAGAAGATTTTAAAAGATGAAAGATGTTAATAATTATCTTGTAGTTTATACTTCCACATTGCCTGTCGCATTTGTTTCCTTCTCTCCACTCACACAGATGCCACCTAAGTTCAGGTACCACTGAATGCTGTAATACCCTTCTTTTTTCTTTTTCTGCTTTTAATTAGTTTTTTTCACTCTGTAAAAGTCTTCCATCACTCCTCTTCTGTTTTCCCCCTATTTGAAATGAGAAAGGCAGAAAAACAAAGTTCCTGTTATGAACACAGGCAGGCAAAACGAAGTCCCACATTGGCCATATCCAAAAAATGTCTAAATCTGCTTTCTTCTGAAGTTGATCCTAGCTCAGTTCAGAACCTCATGCTTACAACTTTTCTCCACAGAGTTGCATACTTCCCCCCTCCTCAGTCTGTCTTAGATCTCTAATTCAGTACTGAGTAGTGAGGAACGGAGCTGCCAGTTTGCATTTATTTCTGCACTTTCTAGGCTAGATGAATCTTTTCTTCCCTCCGTGCACAGCCTCTCTCTGTTTTGGAATGCTATATACAACCCTTCCTGGATAGACCTTATCCCTAGCCTCTACAGATCTTTCTGTCTGTCTCTCTTTGCTAGCCTGAGTTGGAAAAATATTCAGTTATGATTTTTTCTTTCTTGGATGTCCTGATCAAGATTTGGTCTGATACATTGTCTCATTGAGTGGTGGTGGTAAGATCAATTTACTTCTTACTTGAAGTACATCACATTATACTACAGAAATTTCATCTCTAATCTGCTGGATCATTTTTCTCTTTTTTCTTTTTTTCAGATTTCTTTTTTTTTACTCTGAACTTAACAAACACCAACTCAGATGAGCATTTCTATATACAAACAAGAATAGAAACAGATTTTATATACATTCATGAATGTGTACCTTACTCTAAGAATATAACAAATTCAGCATATAACTTTAAAAGCTGTCCTGCTTGTCTGTGTTTCCTATTTCCTTCTATTTTCTTCTGTGCATTTTTAAGAAACATTTCAATGACCAAATTTTTTTACTTTAAAAAAAATTGGTAACCCTTTCACTAGCTCCTCTTCTTCCCCCCAAATCCCCTTCTTTAAATTGAAAGAAAAAATATCAAAAAATTAGTATCAAAATATGCATAGTTGAACAGAATAAATCACCACATTAGCTTTCTCTGAAAACACGTCTCATTTGCTGTCTAATTTCCCCTTGACGCACAAAGCTGAGGAGAAACAAGGGGTAAGAGTCTCAAGAGAATGGTAAACGACATGTTGCAGGCCTAGATGAGTTTCCTGGGAAAGGTGGGTGGAGTGGGCAAACCCATTTAGACCAAGGTCAGGATATAGTGACAGGGAAAAACTGAACAGAGCTCTATCTTGGCTACAGCTGAGTATCAGGGCATCAGATTGCCCAATGCAAAATGCAAGGCCAAAAACTCATTTGCCAAAGCATGCCTGCCAGCTCTTAAAGACCCAAGATCCAGTTCTTCAGTTCAATTCAACAAACCTTTATTCAACAAACCAGATTTGTAAAAAAAAAAAAAAGAAAGAAAGAAAAGAAAAGCAGTTAGACAATGGAGATACAAAGATTAAATATGACAGTTCCTTTCCTTGAGGAATTTAGAGTCTAATGGGAGATACAGCTTCCACAAAAATAAGTATATTCCAAGACAGAATATAAGGGGAGGGCCTTTCTCCGGCCATGTCAAGTTATCCTGATTTATATCTTGCCACTAAACCCAGATGGCTCCAGAGGACAGAGTGAGGCTGGTGACTTTGCATAGATAGACCTGCCTCACTTAAAGTCAAATTTCTGATATCATGGTCCTCTTCAAGAATGAAGGACAAACAATGAGTAAATAAGAACAAATGAACTAACTCTAAGAGGAGAGGCACACACACAGTAAGAACCAAAGTGCTATGGGAAATGTTGAGGAGGGAGAACTTATTTAAATCTGGATGTATCAGGGAAGGTTTTTTGGAGGAGGTAGCTCTTGTGTAGGGCTTTGAAGGACTTCAACAGGCAGAGATGAAGAGAGGAGACGATCCATTCATAAGGGACTTTGAGAAGGCAGTCACAGTATTTCCAAACCAATTCTGAAAAACAAAAGACTTCTAGCTAAACAGTAACTGGGTATGTTATGGCAGCCCATGAAATTTCATATTGTGACTTACTGACTAGATAAATAATAATAAATAATTACTAGCTAAGTAATCTTCCTAAGATCCTTCTTAACCACCAACCTGCTTGGACAGTTGGACACTCAGAGGTTAAAAGGAGGAAGGAATTGATTTCCTTTTTTTTTTTTTTTTAACATAGAGTTCATTAGAACTGGTTAAAGACCACAAGTTCCAATTCCCTCAGTTTACAATGAGGAAATCTAGAGCTGTTAAGTAGTTTGCTATAGTTTACAAAGAGAGTCAAGATCTCAGCTAAGACTAGAACCCAGGTCTTCAAGCTCATTTTGCTCCCCAGCCAACTCTTAGAAAAACCCAATCCTCTTATTTGTTACTTCAGATTCTTATTTATTATTTGTTTATTACTTTTGATTCCAATCTTATTTTGCTTCTGTTTTCTCTGTGAAGGAAAAGGATCTTTGCACTGGAAATAACAGAATAAAAATAGCCAACAGGGAGTTGATAACTCAAATAAGTAAGAAGATGGTAGAGGAGTACCTGATTGCCCTTGATGAACTCAAATCACCTGACCCAGATGAACTGTATCTTTTGGTACAAAGAATTGGCAGATGTGATTACTGAGCCACTGTTAATCATATTTGAAAGATCTTGGAAAACAGGAAAAATACCAGAATATTAGACAAGAGCAAATGTTGTCCTGATTTTTTAAAAAGGGAAGAAAACTTAGTCTGCAGACTATAGGTCAGTGAGTTTGGCTGTCATTCACGGGGAAATTCTAAAATAGATCATAACAAAACCCTTCTTACAGAAATAAAAACAGGCCTAAAATTGGGAAAATATTAATTTCTTAGTGTTGAGTTATCCCAATATAAGAAGAATGACATTATTGTCTAAAGTTATTTACTTATTCAATACTTTACCAACCAAACTACCGAAGAGTTACTTTGTAGATTTTTTTAAATGGTAATAAAATTCATCTGGAAAAAAAAATCAAGACCCTCCAGGGAAATGATGGGGGGAAAAAAGGGTGAAGGAAAGGGACTTTGAAGAAACAAATCTCAAACTATTTTTCAAAGCAGGAAGTGCCAAAATTATTTGGCACTGGTTAAAAAATAGAAAGGTTATAGTGTCACAGATTAGATAAACAAGCTCCAGTAGCAAACTGACATCGCAGCACAGTGTTTGATAAACCCAAGGATCCTGATTACTGAAGAAAGGATTATATATACTACATGACAAAACTGCTGTGGGAACTAGAAAATGATGTGGAAGAAATCAGATTTAGACCAACAAAACGTATGATACACAAAGATAAGCTCCAAATGTGTGTTTGTCCTTCATTGCTGAAGAAGACCATGCCATCAGAGAAATAATGACATGACTTGCACTTGACTTTGTTTTGAGTGAGGGAGGGCTGTGCAGGTCACCAGCCTCACTTCTCCTCCAGAGCCATCTGAACCCAGTGACCAGATATTTATCAGGATGGCTGGAGATGACCCAGGATGAAGCAACTGGGGTTAAGTGACTTGCCCAAGGTCACACAGCTAGTGAGTGTCAAGTGTCTGAGGTGAGATATGAACTCAGGTCCTCCTGACTCCAGCACTGGTGCTCTATCCACTGCGCTCCAAATATACACATGACTGAGATATAAAATGTAACAATTTTTTTCTTAATAGAAGTTTAAGGAGGGAGGTATGTTATACAACTCTGACAGTTGTTGAAGTGGCAGAGGGAGGATAGGCTCGCTGAAACATTGAAGTTATCAACTGGTTCAGCCATTCTGGAAAGCAATTTGGAGCTACCTCCCTTCCCCCCCCAAAATCTCCACATTGCACATTCGCTTTGACTCAGTGATACCATTAGTAGGTCTATACACTAAAAAGACTGAAGATAGAGGGAAAGGACCCATATGAATAAAAAATATTCACAACAGCACTTTTGGTTATAACAAAAAACTGGAAACTAAGATGTTGTCCATGCGTTGGGGAGTGTTAATATGTATAAATAGTTCTTCTAACCCTGCCCATTTAGTTCCGCATCAGTTCATTATGTCTTCCCAATTTAATTTGAAATTGTCTATTTAATAATTTCTTAAGGCAAAATCATATTCCATTACACGAGTATCTACTTACTTCAATAATACATTACTTCTTGCTTTTATGACTGAATCCTCCTGATCTCTCCCCCCATTAGTGAGTTCTTCATGAAACCTCCATTTTGAGGAATGACCTAGACCAGCCAACTATACTTAGCCACTGCGTCCCCTTCCCTTGATTTTCAGTACCTTTTTTATATATTGTCTTCTTCCATTAGAATGCAAATTCTTTGAGAGCAGAAACTATCTTTCTTTTAGTTTATATTTGTATCCCTGGTGCTTAGTTCAGGGCTTGGTACATCGTAAGCACTTAAGCACTTAAATTCTTGTTTGTTGATTTATTGATCAGCTAATTGTATTGACTATGGAAAAGGTGTTGTAATCAATTTCTCTGTGACATAAATATCAGAGAATCTTTGGGGAAATCTCATGAAATTGAGTATTTTCCTTTATTCATATTACTTAAATACTCCAACCGAGCTATGATCTTATCAACATGAGCATTGCCTCTAAAGTCACAGATTTTAATCACTCTATGCTTTCTGTTTCCTGTGTGATCCATGGCCATATCCTCCTATAAATCCTCCATGAAGGATCTATTCAGAGCACTGTTGTCCTTGGTAGCTGTAGCTGTAGCATGGGCAGCAGCCACATCCCACTAAAGTCATCTCAAGAAGGCTAAATCAGCTTGAGGGTAACTGATAGGCCTCAAACCCTTCGGTCTACCCCAAACATGGGAAGATGTCACCTAGTGAAATGGGTGAATAAGACCAATATGGATGAATGAGAACAATAGCCATTAAGGTGACTAAAGCAGGTGCTGTGGAGAGCTTAAGAACTTAAGAGCTTAAGAACTTAAGCTTAAGAGCTTAAGACATAGGAGACTCCAAGGTCATCTAAGGCATCCTGGGCCATCGCCAGTCATCTAGACTTTTGTCCTGCCAATGAACTTTGATGTCTGGAAGAAAGAGTGAGGCCGACAACTTTGCACCATTATGCCTCACTTAAATCCAATTCACATACACTCTGTGATGTCAGTGGTCCTCTTTGAACATGAAGGATGAACAACCTAGAGCCCTGGAATCCTTGGTACCACTATAGCACCTGAGCTGTCTTTTTATTATCCCTTGTCCTTTCAATATAATGGACTCATCACCTTCTCTGTTCAATCTGAGGATGACTTCTATGCTACTTGTTACATGCGGATCATCATTAGTAAAAATGTATTACTTGCATAAAAGCAGCTACGTAGCAGTGGTTAGAATGCTGGACCTGGAGTAAGGATTACTCAGCTTCTTGAGTTCAAATCCAGCCTCAGACACTTACCAGCCTGTGACCCTAGGCAAGTCACTTACCCTTTTGTCCCAGTTTTCTCACGTGTAAATGAGCTGGAGAAGGAAATGGCAAATCACTGCAGTATCTTCGCCAAGAAAACTCCAAATGGGATCATGAAAAGTTAGACAGTACTGAGCAACAACATGAATTGTATGTAATACCTGCCTATCTGCTCTGGTTTTACAGTTTTCCCCTTAGGCCATTTTCATTTTCTGAAAGCTGAATTGTTCTTTGGACTTTAAGAAAATGCTCAAATTGGTTATTTTTGGCAACTATTACAGTTGTCCATCAAATTCATCTTTTGTTATTGTAGTAGATAGATCCATGGGCTTTGGAGTTGAGAGAGTCTGAGTTCAAACCCACCTTAGAAATTCAGAAGCTGTGTGATGCTGGACAAGTCACTTATAATTTCTCAGTCTCAGTTTCCTCACCTGTAAAATGGAGATAACTATAGTATCTATCTTGCAGGGTTGTTGCAAGGATAGAAAGAAAGTACTTTGTAAACTTTGTAAAG
>CM053770.1:432722302-432753463 GCA_028658325.1 Potorous gilbertii | reverse complement strand
CATCTGAAAGGATGGGAGGAGCTATCTGTTCACCAAGAAAATAGCCTACTATGGTCTTTTTTTCCCTTTTCTGGGCATTTTCCCAGCCAGTTACTTGACTTCTGAGATTCCTCTCCACCCCTACCTTGCCTCCAGATCTGCCCAGCCAGTGCTTGGGGTCTGAGATTCAAATGCTGCTTCCCAGCCTCAGGGCTTTCAACAGGGGCAGGGCTGCTATTCAGTGTGAGATTAAGTTCATGTGCTCAGGTGCTCAGGAGGGCTGCCTCACAGGACTCAGTTCCCTTAGGGGGTTTATGCAGAGACCTTCAACAATGGATCCAAGCCCCCGCCTGCTTTGGGAGCCCCTGTCCTCTGTGGCCTCTGCTGCTGCCTCCTGAGGGGGCCTGAGTTATGGACACACCCCACTCCCCTCTTGGCGAGCCAAACCCGCTCTCTCACTAACCTTTGGTATCTGTGGGTGGATGGACCTGAGCAGCCGCAGGAGATTCCATCCCTGAAGCCTGCTCAGATCTGCTCCTTTTGGTGCCCTGTGGTCAAAGCAAGGCTGGACTCTGCTCCGTGTCTGGTGCACAATGGACCTTTGGTGTCAGTTTTTCAGGGCTCTCTGGAACAGAAATCTCCTCCACTCCATTGTTGTGTGGCTTTTGCTGCTCCAGAATTTGTTGGGAGTATCTCTTTATAGGTATTTTATGGGCTGTGGGTTTGGAGCTAGCATATGTGAATCTTTCTACTCCACCATCTGGCTCCTCCCCCCCTCCATCTCTATAGTTAAAAATTTTTTCTTAACTGATAATATTTGAAACTATTGGCCAGTCTCTCCTCCTTGGTAGTTTATCCTTCTTTGATTTTTTGCTTTTTTAGTTTTTCCTCTATCCTGTTTCGATTGTTCCTTTTTAGCCTCCTTTCCTGACTCATCATCCATGTTTTGCTTCCTAATTGTGATGTCCCCCAGTTCGGTCTTGGCCCCTTGTATCACTCTCTCTTTTCTCCACTGGTTATCTTCTTGGCTCCCTTCTATTCAATTATCTCCATATAGATGATTCCTAATCAATATATACAGCCCGAAGCTCTCTCAGGAGCCAATGTCTCATATCATAAACTTCCTATTGGACAGCTCCAAATGGATATCCTGTAGATAGTTCAAATTAAACATACATCAAACAAAACTCATTATCTTCCCTGCTAAAATCACCCTTCTTCCAAATTTTTCTATGTCTGTTAAGAACACCATCATTCTTCCCGGCACTGAGATTGAAACCTTGGAGGTATTCTTGACTCCTTGTAATGGCAAACAAAGTAGAATCTTTTTGCTGTTTTTGCTTTAGTATAATTAAGTGCCTCTGATTGAATCTTGCCCTTATCAACCAAGAGTCTGTACTTTACTAGAAGTAAAGTACAGAAATAAGAACTTCTATACTAGAAACAGTATATGTATTTGCTGATTAATTACTTTAATTTGATTAAAAATCTTCCCCACCACTTAATGGGCCTGGGAAAATTTGTAGAAAGGCACACCTTTTGTTAATGAAGCACTGGTTCTCAAGGGTTTTGATGCCCTCTGGTTCTAAAAAATGTATAAATATTCTGAGGGTGGGGTTTTACTTTGGGGTTTACTGCCTGGAAGTGTTTGTTTGACCAGACAAGACTCTGGGAAGCAGCTACGGAGCCCCTGAATGTTGGTGCTTCCCTCTGTGGTAACTACAGTCAGACAGTTAGATCTGTCTGTTGATCTATGATGTATGTATTGCTTATGTCAGACATTTGGAAGCTCTGTCTGCTGATTTTGATTTCTCTGTATTTTCTCTGAAGTTCAGGGTGCTGACTTTTTCCCCTAAACTGAGTGAATGATACATGTGCTTGATTAAAATAATTGTTGACTTCTCAAAAGTTGCCTTTCCTTTTAGAAAAGCAGATCTAAGAACCTGTGATAGCAGCCCTGCCCCCATGTATATTGGGGTGCTTACTGTTACATTCCTCTTTCTCCCTCACTTTCCATATCTAATCAGTTCCCAAGTCCTGTGGATGCTATCCATCTAACATCTCTTGCATTTTCTCCCTTCTCTCCACTCAGTCACCAATTCAAATTTTTTTAAAGCCATTAACAAAATGTGACCTTCTTTTCATTCACTTAATCCTTTGTAATCTTGCTTCCAACCTCATTACTGAACTCTCTCTGCCTGTCTCTGTATAGTTTACAATTACTTCTAATTGATAAACTCAGACATTTACTAGCTATGTGACCTTGAGCAAATCACTTAACCCCTATTTGCTTCATTTCCTCATCTGTAAAATGGGGATACACTGGGGAAGGCAATAGTAAACTATTCCAGTATCTTTGCCAAAAAAACCTCATGGACAAAATCCATAGAGCCACATAGAGCTGAATATGCCTGAATGACTGAACAATATGCCTCTTCCTCTCGGAATCTTTTTCTAGTTTCTTTAGTGGTTAGTCCTTTCCCCCTTCTGAAATTATTACATACATATTTATCTCTGTATGCATGTACCCATGACGTGTTGCTCCCACTGACCCCATCAATCCAATATGTTGCCATTTGTTTTTTCTACTTTCACAATGACTCTTCCACATGTCCTCTCCTCTCTAGTTCCTCAGCACCACTTCCAGTTCAGGTCCTCATCACTTCTTGCCTGGACTATTGCAATAGACTTTTAATTTGTCTCAAGTTTTTCCCCAGTCTGGTCCATTCTCCTCTCAGCTGCAAATATGATTTTCCTAAAGAGAAGGAAAAATAGAAGGAAGAAAGGAAAGGAAAAAAAGAAATGAAGGAAATAAATAAGCATATATTAGCTGCCTACTTCATACTAGGTGCTTTGCTTAATGCTTTACAAATATCATCTCATTTCGAAACCCCTCATTCCTGGAATGCTTTCCCTCCATGTCTTTGCTTTGTAGTTTTTCTTACTAAAGTGTCCTGGAGTCAGGTCATACCAGCTTTCAAGAGCTGATTGCTACTGATCAGGATTTGATTTATGGTTTCGTTGAAAGTCTATACTTAAGAATATGATAGAGAAAATGTTAGTATCACAGATTAAACTTAAAAGTAATGTTACTCATACTCCTTCGGATTTGACTCAAATCTTACCTTTGGCAGGAAACTTTTAAATTTCCTCTCCCCACACCTATTAGTACCTCCCACTTGAGTTATCTTCTATCTACTCTGTCTATATTTTGTATGTTTCCACTTATTTATGTGTTGTTCCCTACCCCATTCCCCTGAATGTGAGATTCCTGAAGACAGGGATTCTGTTTTTGCCTTTTTTCCTATGCCCAGCACTTAGGCGTATTAAACACTTAGTAAATGCTTGTTGATTGACTGACTAATAGGTAAAAAGCCAGAGGTTGGAGCAATAGATTGTTGTTTAGTCCCATCCAACTCTTCATGACAACCCATTTGGGGTTTTCTTTTAGATACTGGGGTGATTTGCCCTTTCCTTTTCCAGCTCATTTCACAGATGAGGAAACTGAGGCAAACAGGGTTAAGTGACTTGCCCAGAATCACACAGCTAATAAGGGTCTGAGGCTGGATTTGAACTTGTTTTCCTGATTACAGACCTGGTGCTTTATCCACCAAGCTGCCAGCGGCCTCAGGAGCAATGGATAGTGCTGAAATGGCAGGAATGAAGAACTGACTTCCAACTTTCCCTCTGACACCCTCTGAAAGAACCAGGGGAAGTCATTTCACCTCTGTAACCTCAGGTAACTCCCTAGAGGTTTTCTGCTAAATCAGGGAGAAGTTCTCCAACTTTGGGGAAAGGAGCTCACACAATGGAAGCTCTGCTGTTGCTGCAATAAGATTGGACAGTGTGGTACATCCTAGGAGTAAATGAAGCTATTCTAATTCTTTCAGGACCCAGTAGAGAACTACATTATGCATTTAAGAAATAATTTTCTAGTGTTTAATATGATAGTACATGTATAGCCTATATCAGATTTCATGTCATGTTGGAGAGAAGGGAGGGGAAGGAGGGGAGGAAATTTAGAACTCAAAATCTTATAAAAGTGAATGCTGAAAACTAAAAATTACTTAATTAATTAATTAAAAAAATAAATCATTTTCTACTGTTTACCTCGTGGGCTGCAAGAACTAATGGAGTTACCAAAAGTGCTTGATTTACTTGGAGACTTGCACATGGGGACAATAACTCAGCTGTTCAGACCTTCCATTTTTATTTCCTTGCTGTTTTGTGGACACTTAAGACCAATTCTGTTGTTATGCAGATATTTCTATTCCCAGCTGCATTCACCAGAGTACATGTAACCACCTGACATTTGCTGTTCTCTAAGAGTGTGCAGAAAATGGAGAGAGCCTGGAGACTTAGCATGAAATATTTATTAGTCCTTCTCCAAATTTTAGTTATCTTTCTAGATCTACTCTCTATGACAAGGTTGCACCTGGAAGAACTAGACCCACCACTATTAAGCTTTAGGTTCTCTAAAATTAAACATGGTCTGAAAGAAATCCATTTTCCTCTTCTTCACTGTGTGTGACATTCCAGATGTCAAATTTTCCTGCATTGGTTAGTGAATGTTCAAGTGGAAGAATTTGGAAAATCTTACTCCAAGGCTTTACAAAAATCCCCTCCGAGATGGTCATTACATCAGTATGCACTTCCCTCCTCACCAACCCCCCAAGATCTGTACTTCAGGGGAAGGAGAGGAAGGAGTGGGAGGCCTGGGTGTGTCTGTGGCAAAGAGGAGTCTGTTTGCTTTAGGGAAATTTTAAATGTGACTGTAACTTAATAAAATTTAACTCCACCATGAACATATCAGAAGGAAACTGGAGATGTCAAATATAAGCTGTCCTAACCGCAAAGGAATTAACTCTTTCTTTAAAAGTTTGGATATCTTTTGCTTTTAAAAAATACTTTCACTTCCAAATATATTCTTCAGCTATCTCCTGTAACAAAGAAAAAAAAAGAAAGAAAAAAGCAGTTAAATGAAACCAATCAACACATCAACCCATTAACTAATATAATAGTCTACATATGTATATGTATATATACATACATATATGTGTATATGCATACATTTATTGTGTGTGTATATGTGTATATGTGTATATATAATATGTGTATATGTACATATAAGTGTTATATATATATACATATATATATGTATGTATGTATGTATATAAACATTTTCTCCACACTCATAGTCCCTTCCTCCTACAAAGAAGGAAGGGAGGTACATTCTTTCAACTCTTTAAGGACAATATCGGTCATTATAGGAATTATTTCACGTATACTAGATGAGAGCTGGAGAGCTGAACTATATATATATCTTGTGACTTGCTTCTGGGAGAACTTTTAATCCATGATATCTTGGCAAACAGAAACAGAAGCATGGTGCCGAACTGAGCAGTTGTTCATTCCAAGAGGAAAGTAGAGCAAACATTTTGAAAAGAGAGGTGCTTTTTTTTTGCACTAAAATAATTTTTTAAAATTTTCTTTTTTTTATTATGACTTTAATGTTGCAAAAATTTTCAAGGTCTAACCACTGCACATGTAAACCAGCACAAGTTAAAGACAGATGAGAGCACTGAAATTTATTTATCCACTCGAGTATGTCATATACCATCAGTAGCTAATGGATACATATCTCAGATTTTCACAGGTTTCATTTACATTTGTATATATATATATATATATGTATATATATATAATATACATACAAACATATACCTGCATACAGACACACACGTGTAGATATGTATATACATATCTACATGTATACACACACATATATACATATGTGCATCTTTGTTTTCCAATATCAGGATCTTTTCCAATGAGACCTTTTTCATCATGTGGTCAAAGTATTTAAGTTTCAGCTTTTGTATTTGTCCTTCCGGTGACTTGTTGTTCAGTCATTTTTCAGTTGTGTCTGACTATGACTCATTTTGTTTTTGTATTTTGGGCAAAGATTTTGGAGTAGTCAGCCATTTCCTTTTCCAGTTCATTTTACAGATGGGGAAACTGAGGCAAACATAAGTTAAATGACTTGCCCAGGGTCACACAACTAGTAAGTGTCTGAAGCCAGATTTGAACTCAGAAAGATGAGTCTTCCTGATTTCAGCCCTGGCACTCTATTCAACGTGCCACTTAGTTACCCAATGAATTAATTTTTTAAGTTCTGACTGATTTGATCTCCTTGTAGTCCAAGAGACTCTCAAAAAAATGGTTTTTAGCATAGCCATTTATAATGGACCAATGAATGATATATCTTGCTATCTAATCAACATTTGTAAAATTAGATAATATAAAGGAGAAGGGGAGGACTTCCGGGAACTATTCAAAGCCCTGTAATTTTCTGTTTTAACAGTAAAGTGATTGGGGGAAGGGAGCTACTGAAGAAGGCATTCAGCACATTCAGTGTAGCACAGAAAAAGAAATATACTAACAGCAAATATAGCACCAAATGGAGTCAGTTACGTTCCCTCCCCCCCCAAATCTGCTTTCCACATTAACAAACATTGAATATGAATATTTTCTAATACAAAGGAGACTAGAGAAAGAGGATTGTACAGGACTCTAAGAATTTCAAGTACATTCAGCTTTCTAAATAAGTAAACCAGGAGTTCTAATACTGCCTTTCTTTCCTGGGTCCCCTTCTGAACTTTTATTTTTGTTTGTATCACT
Organism: Potorous gilbertii; assembly: GCA_028658325.1. Lineage (NCBI taxonomy): Eukaryota > Metazoa > Chordata > Mammalia > Diprotodontia > Potoroidae > Potorous > Potorous gilbertii. Next base: position 432,746,803 of record CM053770.1, on the reverse strand, counting down.
AGTACTTAGCTCTGGACCAGACACACAGTAGGTACTTAATGAACATTTATTGACTGATTGACATAAGCACTGTCAAGCAAAATGAATACACTTAATAACCAGGAAAACACCAATTTCAATCAATACTTTTAGTCTTTAACCTCTCTACCAAGAGGTGGGAAGCGAGATTAATTCTGGAGTTGTGATTCGTCATAACTTTGATCTAAGTTCTTTTATCTACCCCTCTACCTATCCATCTATCTGTCTATTTATTTTTAACATTCTTTAAAAATTCTGAGTTCCAAATTCTCTCCCTCTTTCATATCTCCTCCCTCACCTACTGAGAAGGCAAGCAATAGATCAGTCATACATGCAAAATAATGCAAAACATATGTCCGTAGTAGTGATAATTTTTTTAAAAGGCAAGAAAATAAAGTGAAAAAATTGTTCTTCAGTTTACACTCCGTTCATCAGTTCTCTTTCTGGAGGTAGAAAACATTTTTGGAATTGTCTTGGATCACTGTATTGATCAGAGTAGCTAAGTTTTTCATAGTTGATAACTGTTACAAAATTGCTGTTATCGTGTATAATTTTCTCCTGGTTCAGTTCAAAGAGACCTTTAAGTTATAAAATGTAATCCGTTAAAAATTAAATATATGTATAAGGGAGTTGATCTTTGAAAGCCTGGAATTAATCACATTAATGAATGGGACAAGATTGAACTAAATTAATGCAACCAGACCTAGTGAGCGCTTTGTGAATACTAAATCCCTTAATTGGATTATGTAGGGGAAATTTTCTGGGCTGGACCTGACTGTCCTTAGTACATTTGATACTGGAACAATAAAAGGCACCGAGAGCATCCAACAGTTAACAAAAGGAAATTTGTCTAGCCAGGACAGGAAGAAAACATTCAACAAGGATATTCAATGAAAATGTTTTGAGTTGATTAGAGCGAGCAAAGCTCTCTTGACCGAGTTTCCCATCATTTTCCATCAGTCAGGAATCAGAGTTCCTGGATCTCCTTGGGGTTGTTCTGTGACTAGAAGTGATGTCAACAGCCTGAGCCTTTAGTGCTTTGAGTTAATCAGGTCATGAGGACAATCTCAATACCTTTTAAGGAATCACTAGCTTAATTTGCATAGACGGGAAACGTTAGGACATTTGCTTTCACCACTGGCTGACAGAGACAGTGTAACAATATGAGAGATGGTTAATTCTAATGAATCCAGGCAGGGCCTGAACTTAGAGAGAACCTTGGTTCCTGATCTGTAGAACCAAAAGGAGTTGGAAAAGGGAAGTCTGGGAGAAACTGTTAGAAAGCATAGATATCACTGAGGGAAAATGTTGTGTACTGTGTGTCTCTTTAACCTTCTCTTTCAAGGTTATTTGTCTAAAATAATGCTCTGCCTTCACTAAAATATTAAAGAGCATTGTGGGATTTGACTTCATGCTATGAGTGTCAAGCCTTGTGAAATAGAAGCATATCTTCATTTGCTAAGCCTGGCTGGGTGAATAGCAGGATGGCCTAGGAGTTAGGCACACTTAGTTTTATGTGTCATTCCTGGAACATATTTTCTCTTTGACTCTAGGCAAGATAATTAACTTTTCAGTCCTACAGGCAAGTCTTTCAGTGTTTAAGGTACCAAACAGTTGGGTCTGCATTATTGTAGGGATTTTCCTACACAGATGAAATCATAGCTCTGAACAAAATATATTTGCACTAATTAGAAGTACAAACTGTGAATTTGCTAATTGTGTTTTCCTCAATGCTGACAATTAGCTAGAATTCCATAACGAACCATAATTAATGCCTAGATGAATGGACAAGCAGATGGATATAATGATACTAAAAAAGTAACCTGCAGGTTTCAGAATGAATCTCAAAACAAGAAACCCATGGAATATGCCTGGTGTTAGAACCCACACTGATGCTGACTCAGTAGATCAAGGAGGGCATGTGGCTTTTCTCCCTAATAAGAGAACTCTACCTCCACTGGAGACGTTGTAAAAGACCAATCATCATCCCATGAACAGTAGGTCTTAGAATATTTTCCCTTACACTCTCGACCCTTTTTCTACCCTCACCCAACTTCTCAAGTTCTAGATCAAAGTCCTGGAAAACATCCTAACTTTTAGCAAGCTTTTTTGTTCGTTTGTTTAGTCCATGACCTCAGGCTTGACCTGGCATATTCTAGTATCTTCCACATCCTCTTCCCCAAGGAGGGCTTTCTCTTTTTGACTTTGCTAATTGATGTTATTCACTATCAATAGTCCAAGAAAGGGGTAATTATAGACTGGATTAGGCTTATGCTGTGAATTGAGGAAAGACGATTGATGCTAGAGATATTAAAGACAAACTTGGAAATTGCTTGGTTGTGAGAGAGAAGTGAGAAGCCGGGTAGACCTCTAGGAAGGAAATCTGAGTGACTAGAAGAGTAGTTGTATCCCTGAAAGAAAAAGACAAGTTAGCAGGAAGGGTAAATTTAGGGGGAAATATAATAGGTTCTGTATTTGAGAGGTCTGTGGGGAAGAGTCTGTGGACTGTGGGGAAGAGAAAAGAAGAGATGACTATGGGAAATCCAGGTGAAGGTACCATTAATGTAGTTGAGGATGGAAGACTGGATCTCAGGAGAGGTATGAGGTCTGGAAATGCAGATTTGGGGTTCATTTGCAGAGACATATTTGAATTCATATTAGCTGATGAGGTCTCCAAAAGAGAATGTAAGAAGAGGAGAGATCCCAAGATAGAACCCCAGGGTATACTCATACTTAGGAATTAGGACAAGCCTGATGAATCTGAAAAGAAAACCAATAAGGACTGTTTCACCTTGAAATAGCATTACAAAAAAAAAAGAAATAGGAAGAAGATATATCTAAAAAGAAGGAGTGGATAACAGTGCTGGATGCTTCAGAGAGGTCGGCAATGGTGAAGATGAGAAAAGGCCATTGGATTTAGCAATAAAGAGGTTGTTGGTGACCTTGGAGAAAATTTCTGTTCAATAGTAAGAACAGAAACTAGATCTCAAAGAGCTGAGAAGTGGATGGTTTGTTGTGTCACATTGTGTTTTTGGAAATGCCAAAATGTGGACACTTGGTGGATTTAACATTCTAATAGACCCTTCTGCAGACTATAACAGCGCTCCCCTCTCTTCCTTTGAAATATAAAATGGACTCTACTGTAATTCTTTTTCAGCTTTTTGAGTTTGCTCTGTAATATCTAGCCTGATCCAGGACAACATTCTGTTTGCCTTCCCCCATCAGGGTCTTTTCCCTTTCTAAAGTGGATTCCTCATTCCTCCTGGCATTGAGAAGGCAGCCAGTAGATATGTCAGGATGAGTTCAAGTCTTTAGAGGCTTGGCTGTTCATGTGAAAAGCCCAGAAAGGTTCAGAGACAATGACCTTACCCCTAGGTTTAGCTTCATTTTGGTACCTTTTTCTCTAACCACTCATCTACATGTAAAAGTGGAAATAACTTGGCATTAAAAAGCACTAGGGAACCTAGAACCCCAGAATTATTTGGATCATTAGACCTCATATAGAAAATGGTAGATATAGTTTATCCTTCAGAGATTAAAATCAGGATATGTACAAAATACTCACTAAAAGTCAAGAGTGAGGCAGTGAGATAGTTCCTTAAGCCTAGTAACCAGGATTTTATTCCAAAGAAAAGACCATTAGCTCTTTGCTAGAAGTATTAGTTTTTTCTAAAGAGTATAAATCTTGGGGCTAAGGATCTTCTGATGGAGAAAAGAAATCTCTTAGGCAAGATACTGAAACAGAATAAAGCAGATTTCTCCTAAGGGAGTCTTTATCCCACCCAAAAAGAAACCAACAAATAAACAAAACCCCTTGTTGCTGGTCCTATAGCTATGTGACTACTTTCCTTGAAGAACTATAAAAACTTCTAACTTTTTAATTGAAAGAGCACTGTAAAGCTCACTCTTCTGATAAGGAAGAGGTACTGCAGATGCGGATTTTAGCTGAAGCCAGAAGTTCATAGCTAGGAGTCCAGTGGGACTCTTGCCTTCACTGTATCTCAAAGAGACATGGATTGCCCCATTATGCTTTGCATCCTGACTTTTACATGCCCATATGTGTGCATCATTACATATCCTTCCTATGCATGTTCACTTTTCCCATGGATGTTGTATTTATGGGAGAATGTGCCCTAAGTTATTTAGGAAATGTATTACTGCTATTTTTCTTACTGTGCCATTTGATTCAATGCCTTTGTTTTGAATTAATTGTGCCATCTAGATAATTATAAAAAGTAAATTTATTGGTGGGGGCTTTTGGGTTCTGTTCTTAACGGCTTCAAATCTATAGAGTACCTTGAGTTTGGAGCATACATATATTACTGGAATCTCCTTCAAGTTCTAATTTCAAAGATAATTTTCTAGAAGCAGGTCACAAATAACCCTTTTTTATTCTTGTTATCTTTGGCATTTCTTGCAGACTAGTCATTAATTTTTTTTTCCTTTTTTTATTATCAAAGAATTGTATATTCTCCTCTGTAAGAGAGAGAAATGTGACATTTGTCCTGGGGAATATTAATTTCTCTCTCTCCCATCTTTTTTTCCTCTTCCTTTCCCAACCCCCTCTCTTATGTACATATAAAAAGAAAGGGAAGAAGGGGAATGAGAGGGCACTATTAATGCTAAATAAGGCTCTCATTTTTTTTATTTTCTTTGACATATTAAGCACCACTGTTCTATAAAAATACTTAGTCCCTTCTCCCACCAGATTTACAACTGAGAAAGATAAGACAGGCAAGCATAAAGATACAAATGAAAAGTCAGAGGGTAATGGTTTTGATCTCCAAGTGGCCTTCCAAAAATCAGAAATGCATTTTAAATTCATAGTGGATATGATCTCCTCACATGAGATAAAAAAGTCTCAATTTCTAACAGAACTAAAATCTACAGTTGATATAAAATTGCATTAGCTTTTGAAATGTTACACATAGAATCCAACTGACTAAATTTTTTTCAAATCCTCTATACCAGAGCTCACTGGATAGACATTTATCAAAACTGAGATTTTACAGATGACTTATTTCAAAATGCCATTGGGGGCACATCATTGAAAACCTAGTGAATGTTCCTGCTAATTTTCTTGATCCTGTAAAACTATGGAGGATGACATAGTTAAAGTTGATTCATCATACTAGATCATAGCAACACTTACATGAGCAAAGTATGCCATTGGAATGAATCTTCTTTGTCTAAGAGAGATACAGTAAACCTTAGGCTAGCCAGATCACCTTTGGAATCACTCATTCTGGACACTGCAATTGAATTTTTTTTTTGAAAACAATTGAGGTTAAGTGACTTGCTCAGGGTAACACAGCTATTAAGCATCAAAGCTAATATTTGAACTTAGATACTCCTGATTTTTACTACTCAGATCTCCTTTCAAGTGAGTTGTTAAAGAGAACTGAAGATTCAGATTTTAATTTCTAGGACTCAAAACAACAATTAGATTCAAACATCTCCTCCCTCAAAAAACAAACAAACTCTTGCATGTTCTAGTGGAAAATTGCTTTTATAATGTTTCCCTGCTTCCTTAAACAGCTGTACAGAACGTGGTTTATCTTCTTGACCTCTCTTTGCAGGATGCGACACTGTTGACCATCTTTTCTTCCTGGATATGCTCTCCTCTTGGTTTTTGTGACTCTAGTTTCTCTTGGTTCTTCTCTGTCCAAACACCCTTTCTTAGACTCTTGCTGGTCATTATCCATGTCATACCTACTAACTGTGGGTTTAGCCTAAGGCTTTGTCCATGCTCAGTTGTCTTTTCATTGTAGACACTCTCACCTGGGTAATCTCATCAGCTCCCACGTGTTGAGTTATGATTTGTTACAGATGACTATCAGACTTATGTGTATAAATTCAGCTCTGGTCTCTCCCCTTAGCACCAATCCCACATCTCCAACCGCCCATTGAACACTTCAAATCGAAAGTCCTTTAGGCATCTCAAAAATATGTCCAAAAGGAATTTGACAGTCACTAGCTAGGTGACCATTAGCAAGTCACATGACTTTGCTGAGTCTCAGTAGTAGACCTTAAAGCCAGGGGAAAAACTTGAGTTATTATTATGTGTCCAGCTTCATTACCTGCTGACCTAACCCATCCTTAAGCTTATATTTCCATTCTCAATCATTCTTTCAAGAAAGGTCACATTTATATGTCTTAATCTAGACCTATGTATGCCTCTTGAGAGCAGGAATATATATATATATATACATATATATATATGTATATATATATAAAACATATATAATTTATACCTGTATCTATCTGTGTATCTATCTGTCTGTCTTTATATCTTGTGATTAGCAACTTAAACCAATGCCTGGCATGCAATACGTCATTGATAAATGTTAGTTGACTGACATTTCATTGTTATAGATAACTCTTGTTGTTCAGTCACTTTTTCAGTCATGTCCAACTCTTCATGACCCCATTTAGGGTCTTCTTGGCAAAGATACTAGAGTGGTTCACCTTTTCCTTCTCCAGCTCATTTGACAAGTAAGGAAACTGAGGCAAACAGGGTTAAGTGATTTGCCCATGGTCACCCAGCTAGTAAGGGTCAGAGATCAGATTTGAACTCAGGTCTTCCTGACTTTGGGTGTCTTTACTTAAAGCTGCCTGATAGAGAGAAATCTAGGATAAGGAAATTCTTTCTTTCAATTCAGATCAGCACCTTCTCTGCTGCTTATATTCTTAGAGGCTTGCCTTGGGACAATGCAAAGTTAAGTGATTTATCCAGTCATACAACCATGTGTCAGTGGTTGGATTGGAACCCAAGTCTTTCTGATTTTGAAGCAGGCCCATGATACACTCTATCATGTTGCTTTTCCCAAAACAAAACAAAAAAATCAATCTTACCTGCTACCCCTTCCAAAAGACAGATTGGCTCTCCAAATTGCTCTGTAAAGGTAGGTGATTTATTTTTCTACATTTAAATATCTAGATGACTGACTGGGCTATTAAAAGTCAAAGAAGGAATGAACAGGTATTATTTCTAAAGGGGTAGCAAAAGGATTTGCAAATTGCAGTCTAACTGTTGTTGAGAAATGTACATAAAAAATCACACCTGATTACTCACACTGGTAAATCTATGTATATGTTATTTTACCAATAAGATTATGGGAGCTCCAGCTCCTTTAAGATGTTGGGGCCACAAAGTTTATTTGCTCTGTCAAAAGTAACCTGGCAAATGCTCTCCCTTAACAATTCCCACTGGGCAGGCTTCCTTCCACTTTCTAGGTCTTACTGAGTTTGAATGGGATCTTGACCCAGTCTGCTTTGGGTTTCTGGTTACCCTTTTATCTGTTCTGCTGAAGCTTAGTCATCTCTTATCATCATCAGGTTTTGTATGTGCCCAGGATGAACCCCAGACAGTTCCAGGATGAGGTCAAGCTGGGTCAGATGGGCAGGTATCTCAAATGAGATTTTTGGCTTATGGTTTTCATAGCAGCATAGAATCATATATTTAGAGCTGGCTAGGATAACATAGACCACGTAGGTAGTGAGGTAATACAATGGGTAGAGGCCCAGACTTATAGTAAGGAAGACCTTAGTGCAAATCCTGCCTCCTAACACTTACTAGCTGTGTGACTTTAGGCATGTCACTTAACCTTTATGTGCCTCAGTTTCTTTATCTGTAAAGTGGGACATACTTCTCTGAGCTGTTGTGTAGATTGAATAAGATAGCATGTAAATGACTTCGCAAACCTTAAAGTATTATATAAACACTAGCTATGATTATTTAGTTCAACTCTCTCATCTCACAGATGAAAAAACTGAGGTGACTTATCAAAGTTTGTACTTTGTAAGGGAAAGTGTCAGTATGTGAACCCTGGTTCCCTGATCCCAAAGCCAGTGAATATTCTTTCCATTAGACTACGCTACCTAAAATCCTATATCTTTATTGTTATCTAAGCCAATTCATATCTTCTCTACCAATCCCTATCCCTACCAAAGTCCTTTAGAAAGTTTCTCTTTTTTAGTCTTATTTTGGATTTGTATAGCACTTTCACTTTTTAAAAGCACTTTAAAAGATTTTTATCTCCTTATATTTTCTGGCAGCTAGGTGACACAGTAGATAGAGCACTGGGCTTGGAATAAGGACCACTCCTCTTCTGGAGTTAAAAATCTAGCCTCAGACCACACACTCGCTGTGTGACCTTGGGCAAGTCATTTAACCCTATTTGCCTCAGTTTCTTCATCTGTGAAATGGGTTGGAGAAGGAAATGGCAAACCACTCCAGAATCTTTTTCAAGAAAACCCCAGAGGGGTTGTGAAGAGTCAGACACGACTGAACCGTAACAACAGTACCTACTAGTGCAGGACTTGTGCTAATCACTTTAAAATATTATCTCATTTGATTCACACATTCACCGAGGGAGGTTAGTGCTTTTATCGTCTCTATTTTCTAGACTAGAAAACTGAGGCACAGAAAGACTTACCCACATTACTTTCCTAAGGTGATACAGAGGGCTAAGCCAGGAACCCAAGTCCAGGCCTTTCTGTCACAAACCTAAACCAGCCCAGATCTGACTTAATTTATTCATTAAATAAATGTTGGCTGAGAAGCTACTGTGTACAGATGTTGTCTGTTCCCTCAGCACTTAGACATAGACATGTACCGTATGTCAGTTTGTACTTGGATTTTGAAGTAGGTTATTGTTTTTAAACACTTTGACCTGTCAATTCAACTGAGATTGTAAGTTCTTGGTTGGCAGAGTCTATGAAGACAACACCTGGGGCTCCTCTCCTGGTGCCATGTGTACACTAGGGACTCAAGGGATGTGCTGTTGAGTGATTGTCATTCACAAAGAAGGTAAGAAGCTTTTGTTGTTGGTGATAGCAATTAGAGTTAACATTCCCTTCCTACCAGGAAACGCTAAATTGATACCTAAGGTTTTGTTGTTTTAATTTAGTGAAACTATACAGAACCATTCTGCTGGTAACTTTGACTAGCAGCGCCTTCAAAGTCAGGGACTCCTTCAATACTTACCTTAGTACCCTGGGGTCTAGCACAGTGCCTGACATATAGGAGGTACTTAATAAATGCGTGTTGAGTTGAATGTTTGTTGGATTGAATTAAAAATGGATCCTTCCCCTTAGGAAAAGATTGGGTTGCCCAGTGGTGCAATGGAGGAGGGCTAAATTAGAATCAACAGCCCAGAATTCAACTCCTGACTGCTATTTACTGTTTGGGTGAACTTGGGGACGTCATTGGCCCTCCTGGGGCTCCTCAGACACTTTATCTATAAAATGAGGAAGTTGTATTATCTGTCCTCTGACATCCGTTCTAGTTCTGCTCTATAATCTTATGATACATGCATTGAGAGAAATTAAATCCCTTGTGGTATTTTAATATCCATGAATAAATTCCAAAAAAAAAACAAACAACCCCACTCCCAAAGATGAGCTTGCTCTCCAAATTGCTAGAAGGGACTCCAAATCTCCTCATTTTAGTCCAATCTCCTCATTTTACAGATGAGGAAACTGAGGTCCAGGGAGATCAAATTACTTGCCTGTCACATGTGAGATTTGAACTTGGGTCCTGCACAGTTCTTTCCACCATACCACACTGCCTTATTGATGAACAATCCAAAAGTGAGAAGCTGATATAGGTCATCATGACAGAGGCACCTGCTTATACAGATGACATTGTTTTAATGAGATATGTTTTCTGATTCATGTATAAGAAAACAAACATTGAAACCAAAATGGGAATATGCAGTCCACATCCCAATGCCCTTGTGCAACAGAAAGAGCACAACTCTATAAACAACAAGGAAAATAACAGCAGCTGAAATACAATACCTCAAAAAGGCAGAGGAGACATTTTAAAAGTAAGTAATCAAATCAAGCAAAGGTGCCCAGTACAAATACTAGGAGAAAATCATCTGAAATTGTAGAAATATGGGCCCAGAATGGCTGGAGAGTTGACTAAAAAATAACAAAAAAAAAAATGCAAAAAGCCTGAGGAGTAAGAAATCAGGGGAGGAATAAAAGAGAATAAAAAGGTTCAAACTGAAAAGACAAAAAGAAAGAAAGAAAATGCAGAGAAGGGCTATGAAAGATGAGTTAATGTGTGCTCCCTGGGCATAGAGAAGAGGGCTAAAGAAAAGTTCCACGTAGTGAGGTAAAGTACAAAAAACCCAGGCTTGGAGTCAGGAGTTTTGGGTTCCAGACCCAGTTCCATCACTTACTGCCTGTGTGAGTATGAACAAATCACTTAATCTCTCTGGGCTCAGGTCCTCCAACTATAGAGTGAGGGGGATGGATTAGATGAGCTGTAAGTCCTGTTTTAGTTTAAAATCAGATCATCTAAAATGAGTTTTTAACCTGAGGCCTCTGAACTTGTCTTCAAAAATATTTTGATGAATGTATTTCAACATAATTGGTATCCTTTGCATTTCTCTGAATTTTTCTTGATGCATTTAAAAACATTATTCTGAGAAGGGGTCCATCCATTAGTTTTACCAGACTTCCAAAGGGGTCCATGACATAAAAAAAGGTGGAAGACCCTTGACATGAGATGTCATGACCACAGGTAATAATAGCTCAAACTGATGTAAGGCTTTAAACTTTAAAGAGAAATAGATCCTAGGATAAAAGAGAAATAGATCCTAGGATCCTTGCTGGGGAGGCTGTCCATACATCTATACCCAAAGAATTGGGTCATTTGGCAGCTTACTATGAAAACTAGAAGGAACATAACTTATCAGGGGTTCTTAACCTAGGGTTTATGAACTTAAAAATTTTTTTTTGATAATTTCATTTCAATATAATTAGTTTCCTTTGATGTCCTATTTTATGCATTTAAAACATTATCCTGAGAAGGGGTGTATAGTTTTCACTAGACTATCAAAGTGGTCCATGACATACAAAAGGTTTAGGACCCTTGGTTTAGTAGACTCAGACCTGGCTTCAGATTCTGCCCCAGACTTATAGATGTGGGCAAGTCACTTAAACGGTCTGTGCCTCAGTTTCCTCATCTTTAAAGTGAAGACATCAGACTAGATGTCCTTTAAGATCCCTTCCAACTCTAAATCTGTTATTTTATGATAACTGCGGTCGATTTCTCACTTGACACCAAAAACCATATTTACTGTGGTGACAGGATAACCCTTGCTAGCAACCAGATGGATTTGAGCCAGTGAGCTGAAAAAAAGGATTTGAAGTCATTCTTCCACCAAAATTCCCCCTCCCCCAATCTCCCTAAAGTATCATATTAGGGATCATCTGGTCAGTCCAAAATGAGGAGCCAAACAGAAACAATGAACTTGCTCAAGGTCACAGAGGAACTGAATTTCAACCCTTACTAACACTGAAGATGAAGACTAGGGGTCAATGACTGAATAGACCAGTTCGTGAATGTAATGGAATCATGTAGAGAAGCATAAGAAAGCATATGAACTGGTGAAGGTGAACAGAGCCTGGAAAACAATGTATGGAAGGATTATATCAATATAAGTGGAAACGATGACACTGAATGCTCTTTTAGTTATAGTGATGGGTCTTGACCCAGACAAGACTTGAAGAAATTTCCCTTTGAAAGTCTGGTAAAATTGATGGATGGACTCCTTCTCAGAGTCATGTTCTTAAATGTATTAGGCAAAATCCATAGGAGTGCAAAGGATACCAATTATGTTGAAATATATTTATCAGAATATTTTTGAAGACTAGTTCAGAGGCTTCAAGTTAAAAACTCATTCTAGATCATCTGATTTCAAACTAAAAGAAGTGGAGAACCATGGGTATGGAATAACATACCATAACACTCTGACTCAGTTGATATGCAGACTAGTTTTGCTGAACTGCCTTCCCCCCTCCTTCTGTTTTTATTCTTTGTTCCTGGCTTGATGGGTAGAGGACAGAGGAGGGATACACTCACAAATGAAGATTCATAAATTAAAAATATTAATGTTTTTAAAAATAATGGAATATGAGCTATGCTTAATTTTCTCTAGGTGGTCTTGAGTTGACAACATGGAACCATTTCCCTACCATAAGAACCATATCCCTTTGTTCATTCTGCCTCTAAGACGACCTGCCTCCACTGGCTGACATGACAGCTTTCTCATGGAATCTCTGTGTTTTTAAGTAGTTTAGTGTTATAATGAAGACAAGAGATCCTTACATTCTATTTAAACATTTTTAGTTAAAAGCATGTGTTTAGGTCACATCCATGCCTAGTCAGCATGGACTGATGGGAAAATTGTAGCTAGGGAGAGTTTGCCTAAAGGCTCTTTCTGTTCCTTGTTCCAAAGAGATCAGAGAAAAAGGAAAAGGACCAGGACCCATATGTGCACAAATATTTGAAACAGCTCTTTTTGTGGTGGCAAAGAATTGGAAATTGAGAGGATGTCCATCAATTGGGGAATGACTGAACAAGTTGTAGTATCAGTACGATGGAGTACTACTGTGCTATAAGAAACAACGAAAGGGCTGGTTTTGGAGAAACCTGGGAAGACTTATATGAACTGATGCAAAGTGAGAACCAGGAGAACATTGTACAAAATAACAGCTATATTATAATGATGATCAACTGTGAAAAACTTGTCTCCTCTGATCAATAATACAATGATCCATGACAATTCCAAAGGACTCATGATGAAAAATGCCATCACCTTCAGAGAGAAAGAGAGCTGGTAAACTCCGAGTACAGATTAAAGCATATTTATTTCACTTTATTTTTCTTCCTTTTTTTTGCATCATAGTTAATACGGAAATATGTTTTGCATGACTTCACATTTATAATGCATATCATACTGCTTGCCTTCTCAGTGGGTGGTGGAGGGGGTTGGAAGGAGAGACAGAATCTGGAACTAAAAATTTAAAACAATGAATGTTGAAATTTTTAAAAATGGAATTGGGAACTATTTAATGAAACAAATAAAAATATGTTAAAGAATAAAAATAAAATAAAAAAGAGTCACATTGTAACATAGCCAGTTTTTCTGCTTGAAGAAAGAGCAAGTGAAGCTGTCTGGAGTCTGTGAATAGGCCTCGCCTGTCTGTCTGGGGATTTGACTGCTATTCACAGAGTGAGTCATCCCTTGTACCTCCTGGCTTTCTTCCCTTTCAGTCTGGGGGAGAGAAAGGCTGGGGAGAGTGGGAGGAAGATGAGATAACAACTCCAAAAGAATAAGAACCACATCATAGTTTGAAAGCCCCACAGCTCGCTGGAATTCTTCATGCAAAGCCTCTTCCCTTCTCCTTAAGTCAGTGCTCAGTGAGAGCATTACCGTTCAAAGAATGTGTCTGTCTGATAACAGCTTGTCTGGGGTCATCTCAGAAAGGTTCCCAAGGCAATGTCATCTCAGGACCAATTATCATTTCAACAAGTCACACTGGAGCATCAGAGAAGATCAGAGTAGACAGAATTATAAAGCCTCCAGTGAGTATACACTGGGCAACAGTGGAGTAGCCTGGATCCATCCTCCTATCCAGGAAATAGAATCATTCTGAGTTATCTTGCCTGCTGGGGTCCAAGACAGAAGTAGAGCAATAAATAATTGAAGGCTTACTATCCCTTGTCTTTCACTCTCCTTTCCCTCCTTTTTCCCTAGGATGTCTCAATGCTGCTGCTTCTTGTAAACCCAAAGGAAAGATGGGGCCCAATTCCACGAAATCGTCAATACTGGTCATTATGACTGTTAGGTTGGATACTTGCATTCATTGACTCTGTGGTTTCATTTCAAATGTGTATTTATGTTCTGTGTCCTTAAAATGAATATAAACTTTCGTGGTCTACAATGTACATGAGGGGAGGAAAATGACAGGGAGAAAAATCAAAATTTATACTTGGCCCTGTCTATTTTCTTGGGGCCTCTTGTGTGACCCTAAGGGCAAAGGGGGACAGTGAGTACAGTTAATATACTGGAATTAGATCCCTCTGAGTGTAACTCTCTCTCAAGAATGGTTTCTAAAAAGGCCCAGTAGTCATTTTCAGTAGGGAATCTGCTAACATGAAACCTCCTTGATAGCTTTCAGGTAAATTGTTCACATTTGGGAGGAAGTGGGGCTTCTATCAATGCAATTATATTGTCTCTAGTGCTCTGAGTCTGTTGCTTACCTGTATATGCACACATCAATCATGCCTGAACTTTTCTAGAAAAGATAATTGTTAAGTGAGCCTGAGAGATAGATTCATTCAGGCGTGTCAGTGAAATCTGAGGCTGGGAAAATCAGAATTTGAAAAGCTCCAATTAAGCAATCAGAAATTGTGTGTAATGCCTCGCTTCCCTAACCTTAGGGGCTTGCATTCATTCTGGGAACGGAATCCAGAGTAACTCCAGTCTTTTTCCTGGACATTCATCAACACTATGAGGCACAGGATGTCTATTTGGCCAATGGCAAGGACTGAGTGGAACTACCTATAAGTGGTCTACATAATGCCACCAGGAAGGGGAAAGCTTGCAATTAAACCATTTCATTTGACCAATGTGGGCAGCTAGACTGAATAATTCAGGGTTAAGTTGAAACCCTTAATAGATTTTAGGTTTGAGGTATGAAATTTGTCTATTGAAATACTACCTTATTCACCAAATCCCAGTTCAAATGCTATTTCGTGGAGACACAATAATACAAAAAACGAGTAAGACACTTTCCCCACCCTCAAGGAGCTTATAATACTCTATTAGAGAAGTTATCATGGTATTCAAAGAATGAGGCTATAGAGTAGAAGATGAGAACATAAAAGGAACTCAAGGCACTGTGAAAAACCTAATGAAAAGAGAACTAATTTCCAGTTCAAGAAAATCCAGAAAAGATGGCACAAGATGTCACCTTCCATTTCGATTCAGTTCTGCAGCTAGTTTAAAAAGTACTTGAGAGGTGTGTGTGTGTGTGTGTGTGTGTGAGTGTGCGCACGCGCGTGCATGTGTGTGGTTTGTCTTTCATTCTCGAAGAGGACCATGACATCGGGGAGATGATGACATGAGTGAAACTGACTTTGATTTGAAGGAGGGAGGCCTAAGCAAAGTCACTCTCCTCCTGCGCCATCTGGGTCCAGTGACCAGATATCAATCAGGATGACTAGAGATGGCCCAAGATGCAGTGGGAGACCTTGACTCTTTTAAGCCAAGGTCTTTTTTAAATGCCTCACTTAGAATGAGGCAATGCCCAGTCAGTGAGCTTTATCAGCTGAGCCTTATCAAAAGAGGGATGACCTATGTGAATTCATGGGCAGATTGGGAAAGGGCAAGCAATTCAATCTTACTGAAATATAGAATTGTATAAGGGAGATTTCCATGAAGTGAGTGTGGAAAAATAGCAAGATTGTTGAGGGGGAGCTTTAACTGCTAGGCTGAGGAGTAGAAAATAGGGAACCATCGGTGATGTTTTGAGAAGAGATTGGCATGGAGAGACCAGTATTTTAGGAAAAGTATTTTGGCTGCTATATGGAAGCTGGACCGGAGAGGGAAGAGGCACTCACTTTATTAGGAGTCAATTATGATAGTCTATGTCATGAATTAATGAAAACCTAAACTAGCAAGGTGCACATATGAGTGGAGAGAAGGGGGTAACAGACAATTTTACAATGGTGGAAGCAGTGGGATTTTAGGAACTAATTAGATATGGGTACTAAGGAAGAGCACGACTCCAAAATAACTCTGAAGCTGTGTACGGTGGGTGACTAGGAAAATGGTGCACTTATATGGACAATAGGTACTTAATAAAAACTTGCGGCTATAAAACTAATAACTACCAGTGTTCCATGTTATATGGATTAGGTCTATGCCTCTTCCATGCCCCAGGATTTGTTAGGCTCTTACTTTCCCCTTCCCTCCTTGCAATGGGAAAATGTATAGAAAGGGAAAAGGGTTCAAGACAGAGAGATACCATGAGTTAGGGAGAGCCCTGTTGATATGTAACCTTTGTGCTATACACATAATAACTGTCTTTTGAGTTTTATTGAATGTGCCTATTAATATTTGATACAATTAATTAAATAATTGTGAAATTTTACTTCAGTTTGTAAAGAATTATGACCATTTCTCCTTAACTCACCTTGGAAAAATTCTCAAATTTTTCTCTCATCTTTTTGGTAAAAGATTGAGTCAATGAAAGCCAACAAAGAAAAGCAGAGGAGTGCGTTTCTTCTTTTCTTTAAAATTTATGTGTTTATTTTTAGTTTACAACATTTAGTTCCACAAGCTTTTGAGTTTCAAATTTTCTTATACTCCCCCCACTCAAGATGGCATGCAATCTGATGTAGGCTCTATACATACATTCACATTAAACATATTTTCACATTAGTTATGTTGCAAAGAAGAATTATAAACAATGGAATGAACACCAAGAAAGAAGAAACAAAGCAAAAAGAGAGGGGCAAATAGTATGCTTCGATCTGCATTCAGACTCCGTGATTCTTTCTCTGTATGTGGATAGCATCGTGAGTCTTTTGGAAGTGTCTTAGAACCTTGCATTGCTGAGAAGAGCCAAGTCTACTAAAGTCACTCATCACATACCATGGCTGCAACTGTGTACAATGTTTGAGGAGTGCATTTCTTTCCCACATACACAGTGCCACTTAATTAATCTCCAGGCTTTCCCCTGGCTTCCTATGCTCCTTTGCTGTCTTCTCAAGGTCATTACTATCCCATCTGCTCCACGTGTTTTACAATAAAAATTAACAAACTGCTGGTTAATAGTTTGCATGTGTAGTTCATGTACTGGCAATCAGTCATGTCCTGTGATAGTGGAATGTGGATTGGGGTTTCTTCAAGTCAGACCTCAAAGCAGTTAAATTGGCAGTCAAGTATTCACAAACTTCCTCTTCTGAGGAGGTGCATTTCCAGGGAACTCTTTGATTAACAGACTCTTGAATGTCACTTCTTAAGTAAGTACCCAAATAAAATCTGCTGTCTTAATTGGGAATCAGAATTGGAGACTGAAGCACAAAAGATAGAAATAGAACTTCTTAGAACAATGTAAGCTACTTGAGGGCAAGGCAGTGTTTTCCGGCTTTTATATCACCCTGCACCTGTCATAGGAATTTACCCTTGATTAGTGCATCTCTGAGTTTCAGGGCCTTGCAACTTATGCATCATAGTGACTAGGAATCCTAATAGTAATATTAGAAATTATAATAATAACTCATTTAAATATCACACAAATATGTATATACACATATATACATGCATGTACATATATACATGTATGTATATGCATGTATATGCATGTGTGTATATATAATACATACATACATATATATATATGTATAAGGTTTTGAAGAGTGCTTTCCCCAAACTTTATAACATATGTAACCCTAGCCCCTTTCTTCCTCAAGAACTTTCCACCTGCACCTATTGAGTCCCGTTTTGAGAATTTGCCTCCAAAAGTTAAATCTTACTTCTTTTAGCTCATTGGTTCAATATGGATCAACCTAAGAAAGTTGTCAAAATAAAATTTGTGTCCTTCACATTTAAGAAGTTCCAAATATGGGTGGTGGCATCCCTAAATCTTGCGCAGGCATTCAACATATTTATTGGGTATGGGACAGTCTTTGTTTTACCCCTATAGAATATGCTTAAAAATACTAAGGACACAGGAGTCCATGAACAAATATAGCAGAAAATTCACATAGCCCATCATCTCCTGGGAAAAGAGATTTGAAATTGGGCAGCTGTTAGCGTAATCCTCTACTCTTCTAGTGAGTCTCTCCCTTAACAGTGTCTCCAAGACTCATGGTATCGTCTTGTGGTTAGTCTCTTCCCAAGAGTAAATGTGCTTCGTAACTTGCTGAACACATAAATACCTTCTCACAGTAATACTGTGCAGGGTTGGCAAGACCCAGTTCTACTGGACCCAAGTTCTCTACTTTGAGGGTGATCCTATTGGCTGAGATTGTCCCCCTTGGGAGAGTTTATGCTCAGCTCTTGACCTCAGAAACTCTTAGACAGAATATCTTCAACTTAACATTGCCCATTAGGAGGTGTCCATTCTCAGAACTGAGGAGCAAGAATTCACTTCTCAGACCCTGGGTAAGCATGTGTTCCCCACTGCCACGTGCTTCTGCTGTAAACGGCCATGTCAGAGAAACCTCCTCTCTTCCATCTTGCTACATTTCAGTCTGGAAATCCAAGGGTGAGAAATCATGGGGAAAAACACGATCTAAAAAGGACACTGCATCCCAGAGATCATGCTTCCAACTGTATGTATGGTTGCTGTTCCTTTGGTCCTCAATGAACCAGTCAGCCCCAACCACTAATGATAATTCAGAGTCCTCTCTGCAAGGGACCAGTGTGTGAATCCTTAGCAAGGGGGTAGGTGCATGTCTAAGTTCATGGGAAACACCCCTACCTTACAAAGGTCTGTGCTCTGTAATTTCATCAGGTCGTTTGCCGGGATTCCTTATACTGATCAGAGTCTCTCCAGATCAACCCCAATCATTTTCAATACAATCATTGTTCAATTCCCTCTGAAATCAATTGTGAATCAACTGGAATCAATTGTATAACATGGGAGACACTGGCAAAGGACAACCCAGCATGACAAACCCACATCAAAGAAAGAATTGTGCTTTGTGAGCAAAGCAGAATTGAAGTAGCTTAAAAAAATGCAAGAAGCACAAACGTAGAGAATCTGCCCCAAATGTTCACATGGACTATTTGTGCCCCACCTGTAGTACCACCTTCTGTACTTGTATTGGTTTGATCAGTCATAGCCAGACACACTGTAACTTGACTCTAACATAGTGATGTCATTTTTGTCCTCTCTGAGAATAAAGGACAACAATCAACCAGCCAACTCAATATATGAAAGGGCGTTACCTCCCTCTAAGTGAGTAGCTGGAAAGGCCTTAGCCTAAAGGTCATCTCCAGTCATCCTGATGAATATCTGGTCAATGGATCCAGATGGCTCAGGAGGAAAAAGTAAGGCTGGTGACCTGCACAACCCTCCCTCACTCAAAACAAAGTCAAGTGCAAGTCATGTCATCATTTCTCTGATGTCATGGTCTTCGAAAACGAAGGATGAACACAAAAGCAACAATTCTTTGCTATCAAAAAAGTGCTACTATGAATATTTTGAAATACATGAGACAGCTTTTTTAGTCTTTGATCTCTTTGGAGTACATTCCAAATCTCAACATCAAAGGATATGAGCATTTTAGTCACTTTTTTTAGGTTGGTCATTTATATGTTATTGTTTTTAAATTTTATTTTGCTAAACATTTCCCATTTACAGTTTATCTAATTTTTTTAATACTTTTTTTTCCAATTACATGTAAAATTTTTTTAACATTCTTTTAAAAAAATTTTTAAGTTCCAATGCTCTCTCTCACTTCCTAACTTTCCCCCAACTTGAGAGGATAAGCAATTTGATATAGATTTAACATGTGAAGGCATGCAAAACATGTTTCCATATTAGCCATGTTACAAGAGAAAATAGGCCAAAAAAACTCCAAGAAAAATAAAGTAAAAAAAAGTATTCTTCAATCTGCATTCAGACTCCATCAATTTTTTTTTCTGGTGGTAGATAACGTTTTCCATCATAAGTCCTTCAGAATTGCTAAAAATAACTAAGTCATTCACAGCTGATGATCATACAATATTGCTGTTACTGTGTACAGCATTCTCCTGGTTCTGTTCATTTCACTTTGCTTCAGTTTCTGTGAGTCTTTCCAGTTTTTTCTGAAATCATCCTGCTTATTTCTTATAGCACGATAGTATTCCATCACAATCATATACAACTTGTTCAGTCATCCCCAATTCATGGACATCAGATTCATTTTCAATTCTTTGACACAACAAAAAGAACTTTTAAAAATGTTTTTGTACATATAGGTCCTTTTCTTTTTTTAAAAAAAAATCTCTGCAATACAGACCTAATGGGGTATTGCTCTTTCAAAGGTAATGCATAGTTTTATAGCCCTTTAGGCATAGTTCCAAATTGCTCTCCCATTTACAACTCCACCAACAGTTCATTAGTGTCCCAATTTTTCCACACCCTGTCCAACATTTGTCATTTTCTTTTCTTTTTCTTTTTTTTTTTTTATCATATTAGCCAATCTGGTAGGTGTGGAGAGAATAAAAACGCCTAAGGAATTAGAAGTAAATGTTGCAAAATTACAAAGAACAAACATAGGCCCAAAGGAAAGCTATAAAAAGACACTCCCACTCTACTCCTTTGCAGAAGTAAGAATTTGAAAGAGAGAAGCATTACATATATTTTCCCACCTTTTTTTTAATGTATTGATTGATTTTGCTAATTTATTTCTCTTAATCCTATGTCTTTTTTTTTAACAACACTACTTGATTTGGGTGTCTGGGACAATGGAGGGGAAGGGATAATGGGAGAAAATTTGAGATGTAAAACCAAAAGAGCAATGAAACAAATTTTAAGTGTGAACACATTGTTTTTTTCACGAATACCTAAAAAAAAACGCCAAACATTTGAATGAATGAAAAAACTCTTGTGAAGTGCTTAATATACACTAGACACTATGCTAAGCCCTGGAATACAGATGCAAAATACATTCCCTACCCTCTGGAATTCACATTCTGATGGGGGAGAAAATATATCTGGGGGGGAGTGCTGGCCAGGGAAGGGTGAACTTTTAGGTATGGTAAGTGGAATCTTAGGCAATGGACTCATGCCAACTTCTCAGAAGGAATGATAGCTTTGATTTGTTTGGGGTAAAGATTTGGCAGTTAGATTTTTCACAAAAATGCATCTGTTTAACTGTGGGAAACAAGTAACTATCAGGACAGTAATTCTCTGCAGGTCTCCCCTTGAGTCATCACTCACAAAGTGGTTGTCGATTTCAAGTTCATCATGATTGATTTTTAAGCTAAACCAATAACAAAAACCAAAGCAACTATTCTCTTTTCCACTGCCTGTCAGATAAAGTACAGAGAGCAGACAGATCATGCAGGTGGAATGGTGAAAAACTCTTTGTTACTAAATTTCAAACTCTCCATCATCCCATAAATGATCATAGAGGTGATGGGGTTATATTTTGAAAGTACAACAATCCACTAAAATACTTATATACTTATATAAAAGTATATGCGTGTATTTATATACTTAACATAAAATACTTATAGACAATCCACTTAAATACTTATTTGAAACCAAAGTGACCAGCTTATTTATTTGAATGGTTGTTGGAGTTGTAATAGGAACTACTTACTAGGAAGAATAAAATGACTGGAAATGTGTCTGGGAAATAGTATTTTGACCAATCCCTAGCACAAAATCTCATCTTCTACTTTCAATGTTCTTTCATCGCTACTATTTGCTGGGGAACAGAAGACCATAATATCCAAAGAAACAAAATTGTAGGTGCCTCAAAAGACAATGGAGACACATTCATCACATTGCTCACAAAGCACTATTCTTAATGACTTTTGTGTAAGAAGGGGCATAAAAAGGTTTATCCAGGAAAATATAATCAGAAAAAGAGGGGAGCACATCATATAGCATGGATAGCACATGTATAATTCAAACAATGCCCTAGTACTCACACAATATTAAAAGACCTAAAGGAAGACTTATAGTGCTTTAGATAGCTGCTCTGTGGAGATTCAATTCATTAATAAACATGGATTAAGTGCCTACTATGAGCCAAGCACTGTGCTAAGAGCTGAAGAATGCCCATGATAGTATAGATAAAAATCAAGCAAGATAAGAAGATACAACTGGTTAGCAATCTGTGTCAGTGGGGGGACTACTGAGGAGGAGACCATGACTTCATTGTTGTATGAAAGAAATGAATCAGGATAAACCATAAGAGACAGAAAAAAAAATACACAGTGGGCATAACCTCTTTCCACTTCAGTGATGATAACAGGGTAGAAGTAAAAGAGACTGGAGTTTCAAGGAATGTCAACTCATGGAATATATGGTTTATGGAATATAAGAGCAGCTTATTTTTCAAACTTTCTTGAAGAGGATGAAGAAATAGAGGCATTCTATGAATGCCTTAATAAGTTCCTCCAAACTAAGTCAACCTATAATTAGCCCCACTCTCTGTCTCCTATTCAGTAATACCTTTTATGTCAGCTCAGCCTGATCTGTTCAAACAAGATTGATACTCAATGACTTTGATAAAAAGTTGATTTACTTCATTTCATAGCAGATCATTTTATAAGCCTTCCCATGCTTCTCTCTAGTCTTCATAATCATCATTTCTCCCAGGACAATAGCAATCCATCCCATTCATGGACCACAGTTCATTTAGCCATTCCCCAACTGATAAGAAGCAAAATTTTTTCCAGTCCTTTTCTATCATAAAATGTGATGCTAGTAATGCCAGTAATATTTTGCTGCAAATGTTCCTTTCTATCTCTGCCTTCCTTGGGTGGGTGTATATATAATAAACATATAGATACCTATATACATAAATGTATATATATATACATATGTGAGCATATACATGTATGTGTGTATACACATATATATTTGCTGTTTGTCATTCATTTTCAAAGAGGACCAAAGACATCACAGGTGATGTCATGACTAGCATGTGAACTGGATTTAAGAGAGGCAGAGTTGTACAAAGCTGTCAACCTCATTCTCTCTTCCTGAATCATAAAAGTTCAATGGTAGGGCAAAAGTCGAGATGACTGGCGATGTCCTAGGCTGCAGTGGATGAGCTTAGTGTCTTTGATGTCTGACCAAGCTTTAAGTGATCCACAGCACCTGCTTCAGCTGTCTTTGTGGCCCTTGGAAGACGTTGTGTTCATCTACCCATCCTTCCAGGGGAAGTCTTTACATACTTGGGGGAGACATCCCCTAATTCAATGAGGGGTTTGAAACCCATCAATTATCCTCATTCTGGTTTAGCCTGTCTACCAAGATGGTTTTATTTAGATGTGGCTGCTCTGCATGCTATAGCTTTTTGGAGTTACATATGAGAGTTAAGTGATAGGTGGACACCAACGTGGATGAGCAGCCCTGAAAAGGTCTTGGCAAGCCCTCACACTAGAGGTGCTGGTCCTTCGTGAACATTCCATATACACACACATATGTACATGCACATGCACATACACATATATGTATTCATACATATATCTAGCGATGGAATCTCTGGGCCAAAGGGCATGGACATTTTAATAAATCTCTTAATATAACGCCAAATTCACAGCAATAATTTCTCTTTTTAACTCATCTTTTTAAAAAATATGAACATGTCTATACACAAAAAATAGCAAAGAACATATAGCTTTTTAAAACACATATATTCAATTTAATGCACTAGCACCAACATTTTTGCCCTGATTGTCAGTGTTCCCATCTGGATTTCCTTCTGTTCTCTGCTATGTATTTCCTAATATTTCATTGAGATTCTTCACTTTCTTTTCTTTTCTTCTTCTTTTCTTCCTCTTTTTGTGATATCTCTATCATTTCTCACATCCAATTTCTCCATCCAGGAAAAGCCCTTTTTTTGTGCAAAATAAACATGATCAGGCAAAATAAATTTATGCATCTGCCGTGTCTGAAAATGTGTCTCATCATGGGCTTTTAGTCTTTCAATTGCCTCTCTGCTTAGCAGTCATTTCTGAATCAGCTGTTTGTGTTCAGTCAGATATTGACTGTTTGGAGAAAAGGCTAAAACAAACACCAAATTAGTAGGAAAAAAGGAGGTTTATGGCAGCTACAACTTCACTTGTTTAGAGAACTTGTCAGTAAAATCAATGATACTATCAAGATTTCGTAGGAAAGGTTAAGCAATGCAAAATGGAAAGGAAGAAACTAAAAGATCCCAGAAATTACCTCAGCCAGCAATCTCCTTGCCAAGCGAAGAAACATGGTAACCAAGCCCAGCATCAGTTAAAAGCACAAACACATTTTGAAATAGTATGGGTGATAATGAAATAAGATTATAAGTATTATAAGTATCATAAAACAAAACAGGGAGAAGAAGTTAAGGAGAAAATGAATCTATAGAGAGCTTTTATTAGATTCAAGTCAAATAATGCCAAAGACATCTGTAGATGTAACCAGAAGACAACAAATAGAGGAGAAATGAAACAAATCCAGTGTTGTATCTCTTCTCATCAGTGGCAATAGAACCACTGCATTCAGACTTTATAAATTCAATACTCAATATGAGGAAGTGGCAATGTCACTGAACAGATGAAACCAGGAACAGTGACTGGACCTAGAGACATACCTAGGATAGGGTAACAAGGGCTTTTGTTCTTTTTAACAATCTTTATTTTTTTTTTTCACTGAATGAGTGTATTATATAAATCACAATATAATAAAGTGCTATGCATTTCAATTGATCATAGCTCCAAAACAATCCAGGGAACATTTTCATTAGAGAAAATGATCTGCTGAAAAAATGGCTTTAATATATGTTTTTTTTTAATAAATTTATTTCTTTAACTTTTTACATTCATTTCACAAGATTTTGGGTTCCAAAATTTTATCCCCATTTGTCCCCTCCCCCATCCCCAATACACTGAGCATTCTAATTACCCATATCACCAATCTGCCCTCTCTTCTTTCATCCCTCCCTTCCCTTACCCCATCTTT
>CM053770.1:432702927-432721802 GCA_028658325.1 Potorous gilbertii | reverse complement strand
GTTTTTTTCCCTTTTCTGGGCATTTTCCCAGCCAGTTACTTGACTTCTGAGAGTCCTCTCCATACCTGGCCTAGATCTGCCCAGCTAGTGCTTGGGGTCTGAGATTCAAATGCTGCTTCTCAGCCTCAGGGCTTTCAGTGGCAGGCCTGGCTGCTATTCAATGGGAGCTTCATTTCTGGTGCTCAGGTGGGGGTAGGGCCACCTCCCAGGCTCAGTTCCCTCAAGGGGTTTATGCAGAGACCTTTTGTAATGGAGCTCCTGCTGAGCTCCTGCCTGCTTCAATATATGTTTTTTCTCCTCCATGTTTGTGACCTTCAAGTAGGTAGACAGTAAAAAAAAAAAAAGGACTTGGTTGACATTTGATATAAATTGACATCTTAGTTGTCTTTCAATGCACTATGTTAATTATTTTTTAAAATTATTTTGTTTTCAGTTTTCTACAAACAGTCACTTCCATACATCTTAGATTTTTTTCCCCTCTGTCTTCTTTCTTCCTTTAGTGATAATGCCATAGAGACTGCCAATGGAGGGCACTAGTGGGAAGCATATATATACCCCCTGGATATCAGGAGTCTGAGGAGGAGTCTCTGCCTGATCCCACTCTTCAAGAGTCTTTTTGCCATCATACTCTCCCCTGGGCCACCATATCCTCATCAAACTGTACTCAATCAGGGTGTGCTATTTTAACATTGAGTGTTAAGTAACTATTCTGGGGACCCCTGACACATGGAACATCCAGAGTCACAGATCTTGTGATCAATAGTCATTGTGGCATATGCCAGTCTCACAATATCCTAGAATTTCTACCCCATCCCTTTATTGTTAAGCTCTACTTGTTCCATGTTTTATAATTTCAACTTAGGGTTGTAGGTAGACATGGCCCAAATGCTCTAGAAGGCAGTATAACACAACTTTTTTTACTTCAATAATATTTTATTTTTCCTAATTACAAATAAAAACAATCTTCAATATTCAGTTTTTAAAAATTTGAGTTCCAAATTCTCTCCCTCCCTCTCCCCCTACGACAGTAAGCAATTTGATATAGGTTAGATGCGTGCAATCATGCAAAACATTTTTCCATATCAGCCATGTTACAAAAGAAAACACAGACCAAAAAAAAAATCCTAAGAAAAATAAAATAAAAAGAAGTATGCTTCAATCTGCATTCAGACTCCATCTATTCTTTCCCATTTTTCATCATAAGTCCTTCAGAATTGTCTTGGATCATTGTATTGCTGAGAATAGCTAAGTTATTCACAGTTAATCATCATACAATATTGTATTGTATATAGTGTTCTCCTGGTTCTGCTCATTTCATTTTGCATCAGTTTGTGTAAGTCTTTCCTGGTTTTTCTGAAATTCACATGCTCATCATTTCTTATAGCACAATAGTATTCTGTCATAATCATATACCACAACTTGTTCAGCTATTGATAGACATTCCTTCAGTTTCTAATTCTTTGCTGTCACAAGGAACAGCTAGTACAACACAATTTTAAAGGCATTCAGGGATCAATTTTTAAGAAAAAAAATTTAAAGCAGCAATTTGCCTCAACACAAAGACTTTATTTTTTATTTATTGTGTAGTAAAATTATATCAAAGAGGGTAAAGTTATGTTTTTTAAAAAGAAGAGCTCACAGACAGCACTATTACATTTAAAAAATCAACTGAGATGAAAGCAATTATTAACCCTTATGCCTACTTTTTCATTTGTTTTATTTTTAATTTGGATTAATAACTTTCATCCTTTTAGAAAAATAAATCAAAGTCATTTTTGTGATATAATCTTGTGCTTCCTTGAGCTCGAGTCCTGGCTTCCAGTGGCTTGGGTGATGCACTTAATGATAAATCAAAAATAGTATGTTTAAGTTGAGGCAGATTGCTCCTTTTTGAAAGGGCAGAGAAAAGAGAGGAGGACCATGGGGGAAGGAAGATCATATAATGTTTTGGGGTTTTGGGGGGCAAAACTCCTTAGTCAGTATAGATACTATTAATTAAACTTATACTTATTTTTTAAAGCATTAAAAACAATTCTATGGACAATACTTCAAGGGTCCTTGCTCCATTTCTAAATGCCCTGATTTCCCTGCCCCTCCAATGTTCTATTTCTCAATGATTTTGTGGATCAAGGTCTCTTCCTGTGAGACTTTGTAGGTCTGTGTTTTATTTATTTATTATTTAGTAGGGTCATATTTCTTTAAAACCCAAGCCAGGGATCCACATGCTTCACTGACATTGTAGAGGTAGTTGGACATCTTCCCCTGTAAAGTATTGAGCTAACAATGCAGGACAAGCTGGCAGCAGTTCCCAGGGACTGACGAAATCAGGCACCATCTCCAGTAACATTCATCAGTTCTACATTTCAACTGGCCTCACCCTGGGATCTACTTCTCTAGAAAGAGAAGTGATTTCCCATAATTTCTTCTCAGTCAAAACCCAATAACTGAACTGAGTCATTTCCTCTCTCCTGGGGACCTTGGCACATTTCCTACTACTGCCATGAGCTTTGGATGTGTGAGTCTACACATGTAGGTTTTGGCTCATATGGGCATGTGTGCATAGAACTATGTCTAGTGGATTCTGGTTTTATGGATGAGAAACTGAAGAGGTTGGATCAGGGCTGAACAACCTTGGTTGGTTCATAATCTCTCTGAATTTTGCTGTCAGTTTCTGAAGCTTGTTGAGATCCTGTGGGATTATGGGAAACTGAGTTCAATAAAAGGCTGTAGGATCTACCCTTTCTACAATTTATAGGCTCTTTTTCAGGCTTTCTCTGCTTTCATATTGTCTTACCTAGACTTGAGAAGGTTCAGAATATCAAATTTCACACAAAGAAACATGGAGCATACAACACAGTGAAACCAGCCAGTTTTATTGAGAGGAGATAACTCATAAAATGAAGGGCAACTAGGTAAGAAAGTAGATAAAATTCAAAGCCTGGAGTCAAGAGGACATGGGTGCAAATATGGCCTCAGGCACTTACTAGCTAGGTGACCCTGGACAAGTCACTTAACCCTGTTTGCCTTAGTTCCTCATCTGTGAATTTATTATATAAGCTTTGTGGCTTTGTCTGATAAGCTGGCTGATGTTTAGGTCATTGTATGGGAAAATATATTCTAACATTCAAAAAGCTAATCTACAAGTGAACTTTTGGAGTATGAACTCTTCAGACTCTGCTCATTGCCTATATCTGGCTTCTAGGCCCACCTTAAACATAAGTATGGAACATGTTGTCACATTGTGTTCAGAAATTCAAGACTATGATGAAAGGCCTAGGGGAAAAAAAGTAACAACTCATTTATTCCTTCAGTGAAACTCAGGAATGAACCTTGAGGACTTTTGCTGTGGTATATGCATTTTTATTTATCTAAAATTTGTAAATCAAGTCATTAATTCAGGTCTCACATCAGATAGTGAAACTTGTAGTTTGACCAGTTTGGTGAATGAATAGGGATGCTTTTGGGATTATTTGGGGAGCTAAGATCTTGCAAGCCTGGAGAATACTCAGTAGTGATTTATTTAGCCCCACCTAATCTCTCATCCCCAAGGGACATTTTAATGACTTATTGGGCAAGCCAGTGTGGCATGGCAAAGAATTTTATATCTACTCAAGAAGAACAAATCAATATCTAGTCATGTGAGGATTAACTGTAGCATGTTCCAATCTATTTTGTGTCATGGACCCCTTTGGCAGTCTGATGAAGTCTATATTGATTCCTTCTCAGAATCATGTGGTTTCCTTCAAGATTGGACTCAAATTCCACCTTTTGTAAGAGGCCATTTTCCATTCTATGTCCTGCTCCCTACCCACTGCTAGTACCTTCCCTTTAAGGCTTAATCACTGAATGGGTGCTGCCTCAAACAAACTGAGACCTCAGCTTGAAAAGATCAAGGTCCCCCACTGCTTCCTGGGCCATCTCCAGTTGCTGTGATCCATATCTCACCACTGGACCGAGATGGCTCTGGAAGAAAAAGTAAGGCTGGTGACTTTGCATAGAACCTGCCTCACTTAAATCCAATTTATTTGAATGTCATGCCATCACCGACCTGATGTCATGGCCCTCTTTGAGAATGAAGGACAAACAGCAAGCAAATGCCTTCCCTATGAGATTACTTTCCTTTTGCACTATATATATTTTGTATGTATTTGGCCATTCGTATGTTGTCTCCAACCTTTAGAATATGAGCTCCTTGAAGACAGGGACCATATTGATGTTTTTCTTTGTGTCTCTATCCCTTGACACAATGACACATAGTGAACACTTAAATGATGATGACAATGATGATAAGTGCATAAAATAAAATATATAGGATTAGAAAGGAAACCAATTACATTGAAATACATTTATCAAAATAAATATTTTAAAAATCAAATTCATGGAGACCAGGTTAAGAATACCTGCTCTAGAATGACTTGCATGGAGCAGAGATAGAGTTTCTAAGATCCCTCCTAGGAATCTGGCTCAATTTCAGTTACCGAAAGGACAAATCCTACATATTTTCCAAACTAGATCTTAATCTCCTTAAAAAACCCCTGAGGCTGGTTGATTTGTAGTCATGGGAGATTCCTCTACTTGTCATGTCAGCCTATACTCTGTGTTCCTTGTTGAAAAATCATCCCTCAACACTACCAGAAATTCTACTATTTGAATAGTATCTGCTTTCAAAATGAAAATACCACTGGAAAAGTCAAGGAAGGTTATTAGTCATTCTCATTGCAGTATAATTAGTGTAAATTGTTTTCCTTTTACCATTGAAGGGTGAGGGGCTTTTGGTAAGATAAACGGGAGGGAAAAGGGAATTATTCCACTACCCAAGCATTTATTGATTGGTTGATCAATTAATTAAATGAATATTTCTTCAAGTTATGTATTCTTATAATATGGTCATTTCTGGATATCCCTTCCCTTCTACCCATATAGTTTATTCTCTCCCAAGGAAGCAAGGAAAAATAAGCAAAAACAAGCAATGCAACTGAGTGTAAATGTATGCAACATTTTGCTGTAGTCTCTCACTCCTTTGCTGAATGAGGAAAGTATATTTTCATTATTCTTCCGCAGAAGCAACACTGATTTAATAACTAATTTTAGACTAATTTTAATCTTGTTTATATTATGAAAGTTATTGTGAATATTGAGAAAATGAGAGAGAAAGAGAGAATGAGAGAGAGAGAAAGAGAGAAATATGACATTTTCCCCATGTCTTTCTAAAGACCATTGATAGAAGCTTTGTAATCGTCCTGGAAGTTCTTCCTGCATGGTAAGAATGTAATTCATTTGGCTCTATTTGCTTAAAGTCATTGAAAATAACTAGATCCTCTCTTACCTCATTTCCTTACTTATCATGGGTTTCATTTCCCTGTAAATGACTTTTGTCCTCTTTTTCATTCCAAGGATCCCTCTCCTTGGTAAGGAATTCAAAGCAAAATAATAATTAAGTAGTTTTGCCTTCTCAACATTATTGTCATTGTAATTCCCCAAGCAGCTAGGTAGTAGTATATGGATAGCGCACTGAGCCTGGCATTAGTTCAAACTGGCCTCAGACACTTAGCTGTGTGACCCTGGGCAAGTCACTTAAGCTCAGTTTCCTCCACTATGAAGTAGTGGTAATAACACCTACATCCATAGGTTATTGTGAGGACCCCATTAGATAGTATTTGTAAAGCATTTAGCACATGACACATAGTAGGGTCTATAGAAAAGTTTATTCCCTCCCCTTCTTTGAGCTCAGTCTTGCCCTCACCTTGGTTTTAAGAGCCTTTTTGCACTTCATTCATCGTACCTGACTTTCCTTACTAGTCAGCAATGACCCTCTATATTAAAAATGATGATTTCTTCCTCAGTTTCCCTATCTTTTCTATTTTGGCAAACTGTTCTCCCCTTTTATCAGATTCAGGTCTAGAAGAGCAGCTTTTCTTGTTGCTTTCTGAAATGATCAGTAATATGCACCACTCCCCCTCTTTTTGTTGTTGAAGTTGAGGACAGTGATGGTTGGCTGCATACTTTAATCCTAGGGTTGCTGTGAATATCAAATGAAATAACTGCAAAGCATTACCTTGGCACGTAGTAAACACCATGTAAATGTTAACTATTATGAGTATCGTTATCTAGAGGGTTTGAATTATGGCAGCTGTGGTATAACTGGAGAAAAGACAAAGCTGACAGATATTATATACATGAAATAGACGAGACTTGACAGCGGATTGTCTATGGGGGATGCATGAGAGTGAAGAATTAAGAAAGAATCCTGGATTATGACACAGGGTGGCTGGGAGAATGGGAGAACCCTTAGCAGAAATAGGGATGTTAGAAGAAAGAGTAAATTTTAAGGTGGCTTCGTTTGTGAGATTTTCTAAAGAAATTCTACCTTTAGTGCTTCTTACCTTTTCTTTCCTTCCTCTCTTCTCCTTTCCCAATGAGGAGACATCAAATACTGTCTGTATGTCTCTTTCCCTGAAAGTCTGATAATTAATTCCCCCCCGCCAATACACTCCAGTAAGTTCCTGTTGCCTTGATAATCAAATACAAACTTCTTTTTAACATTTAAAACTCTTGATAATCTGGTTCTCTTCTACTTTTCCAGTTTGTTTAAAAAAATTTATTCCCCTCCATGCATTTTTATTATTCAACTACACTGGACTCCTTAATTTACCCCCATCTCTAGGCCTTTCTACTGGCTGTCCCTCATGTCTGGAATGCATTCCCTCCTCATCTTGGCTTCTTTCAATTCAATTTCTGGTTTTCTTCAAGGCTTAGCTCAAGAACTCCCTTCTTCATGAAGCTTTTCCAAGCTGATAAGGCTCCCCCTCACTAAACTACCTTGTGATCTTAGTATATACTCAATTTTTGCATATATGTAATACATATAGTGTATATAGGCACTGGACTTAATCTCCCAACCCTTCACTTGCACTGACAGGTATGCTTCTTAGAGCTCAATCTTTACCTCTAGGTCCTAGGAGTAACCCTGAGGGACTAGGGTATGTCTTCCTAATAGTATACCTGACAAGCCCCCATTGATGTGCCTCCCCTCACTCCCATGATTATCCATTGATATCAATAAGTTAGCCAAACAATTAACTTTTAGTAAGTGATATTTACTAAGGTAGTAAGAACATGCTTACCATTCTTACCATACATGGAATGACAAATATACCCCAGAAGTCTGTGACATCACATCCCACAAATACATACACAGTCCATGGGGAAAGTGATCTCAAGCTTCTTCTTTAGTTGTTTTTGTCAGACTCTTTGTGACCCCATCTGGGGTTTTCTTGGCATAGACACTGGAGTGATCTGCCATTTCCTTTACCAGCTCATTTTACAGATAGGGAAATTCAGGTAAACAGGGGTAAGTGACTTGCCTAGGGTCACAAGTGTCTGAGGCTAGATCTGAACTCAGGAAAATTGAATCTTCCTGACTTCAAGCTGAGTGCTATGTCCATTGTGCCAGTTAGCTGCCCCAGTCTCAAGCTTAGAGGGCAGGAATTCCTGGAAGTCCTCTTACTGGAGTACCAAAAATGATCCTGGAGAACCTGTAGCCTTGAGGCCACATGTGACCTTCTAGATACTTGGGTGTGGCCTTTTGACTGAGTCCAAGTTTTGCAGTCCAAGTTTCCTTTAATTAAGGATTTGTCAAAGGGTCACACTTGAGGACCTAGAGGACCACATGTGACCTTGAGGTCACAGGTTCCCCACTTTAGGTACAGTCTTTCTTTTGGGCTTTTTAGTGCCTTGAGTCAGTTTTTCTCATCTTATCTAGTCTGTTCTTGGCTTATGACACTTCCACCAGACTCTGCTCTCTGGAGGATACTGCTAAAACAGTGATAAGAAAATCCAAATTCTCTTAAGTTCATGAGGTAGTCTTTTAGTCAAGGGTTGGCGGGGAGGAGAGTCATGTTAGGGTTAAAGAAGTCTCCTACCCTTTTTGTCAGCAATCACTCTATTTCTTCTCTGCTATCAGATATACTCTAATCTCTGGTTCCAGTTAGATGGATGGTTTTATTCCAGCTCCATAGGGCATAACAAACTCCCTCATCCAATCTGAAGATTTCCTGTATTAGCCAGGGAGATGTCTAGGCTTCGCTCACACTTAAAGAAAAATCCAGATGTGTTCTCATCTGTCAAATGTATCAGAGCACAACATCTTGATCCTTTAACTAGGATGGACTGATTTGGTAGTCTGGCACATAGTAAACACGATAGAGGTTTGTTAATTGATTGGTTGGCCTTACTAATCACAATCTGATTGGTTCACTGCGACCTCTTTGGGTTCTACAGTTTAAGAGGAGCATAGAGAAATACAGAAAACTTAGCAAAGAACAAGAAAAAATGTTGAAAGGATTGGAAATTGGGACCTACATTCAGTGTTGATTATTCATTGTAACAGAGTTGAGGATAACATGAATAAGTGAAAACATAAACCTTGTTTTGCCAATAATTTGAGCGTATGCTTTTTCTCCAAGTGTGGGTGTACATAAGGAAAGAGAGCCAAGTTGTATCATGTGATTCAACTCCGCTGCATAGAGGATTATAAAAGAGTAATCTCAGGAATGATTTCCCATGGGCTCATTGACTGACTAGAGCAGTAAAGCAGTAATAAGGTACTAACTTAGCCCCTCCAGACTTTTTGGAGAGGCAAAGGAAGTGTTTTGTTCAGCGTGTAGGAGGCAATCCCCATTCATCCTTTAAAACTCTTCCTTTGAATAACCTATATCGAATGGCTTGCCTTCTCAATGAGGGTGGGTGGGGAGGGAGGAAGGGAGAGAATGTGGAACTCAAAGTTTTAAAAACAAGTGTTAAATATTGTTTTTACATGTAACTGGGAAATCAGATGTACAGGCAATGGGGTATAGAAATCTATCTCGCCCTACAGGAAAATAGAAGGGGAGGGGATGAGAATAGGGTGATAGAAGGGAGGGCACAGAGGGGGAAGGGATACACACAGTCTTAGGGGGGGAAGAGATAGGGAAAAGATTTGGAATTCAAAATCTTGTGGAAGTGAATGTTGAAAACTAAAAATAAATTAATAGGAAAAATTTAAAAAAACTTCCTTCGATACAAAAATGAATTTTACAAAGGAAGTAAAAGACATTACTCCCTGTCTTTCTCCATAATAAATGTGCTAAGTCTCTGGAGAGGTCCTTGCTTAATTCATTCCTTTTCCTTTTGAAAGTTTTAGGTTGAACAAGGCTGACGGGTCAGCAGCTCTCTTGCCAGCTCTGTCACTGACTCCCATGAAGTTAAGGGAAATTGTTTCATCTGGTTTTTCTATGTTTCTAGTCCTTTACTGCTACAAAAAAAAAAAAGTATTGCTATGAATATTTTGGTGGATAGGGGACTTTCCTCTCTGTTTTTGACTTCTTCGGGGTGCCTAGTAGAGGAAGGGGAATAAACATTTTAAAAATACCTACTCTGTGCCTGGCACTGTGCTAAACCCTTCTACAAATATTACCTTATTTTACCCTTAAAACACTTAGAGGTAGGGGTTATTACTACCGTTTTATAGTCGAGGGAACTAAGGCAAACAGAGGTTAGGTGACCTGCCCAGGGCCACAGAGCTAGTCAGTGTCTTAAGTTAGATTTGAACTGAGGTCTTCCTGAGTCTAGTCCTATATCTATTATTATACCACCTAGGTACTTAGTATTACCAAAAGTGGGTCAAAGTATATGAACAAAATAGCTAAATTTTTTTTTGTACAGTTTCAACTTCCTTTCCAGAATGACTGGAACAATTGAAAGCCCTAATAGCAGAATATTAGTATACCTGTCTTTCCATAACTCATCCTTTTGTCCTCTTTGGCAAAATTGCTTTTTGGAAGTATTTGTAAAAGAAAAAAAGAGAAAAGAAAAAAAAAACACAGCACAGTCTCTAGTACTTGTAGGTGCTATATATATGGTTATTCCCTTCTTCTTCCCTACTCATGTTTTTACTGAAGTCCTGTTGGTTTCTTCAAAGGAGAGACTGTTCTAATAATTAACTTACGTGATAAAAGAGGAGGTGATATAATTTGTAAAGAGAGAAACAACTCTAAAGAGCTGTCAGTTCTGTTATTGACCATCATTGGGAACAGACATCTTCATCTGATAAAAAAAAAACAAAGAAGTCAACTTCCTTTAAATCAGTCAGGTAGTGAATGAACATTTTAAAGTGCCTACTATGTGCCAGGCAATTATGCTAAGCATTGGAGATGCTTAGCATAGGGAAAAGACAGTCCCTGCTCCCAAGGAGCAACCAGGCTAATGGGGTAGACACCTTGTCATGAACTAGTGCAAAAGAGCTGTATACAAGATGAGTTGTAAATAATCAACAGAGGGAAGGCGTCAGAATTAAGGAGGAATCAGGAAAAACTTCATGTATAAAGTAGAATTTTAACTGGGACTTGAAGGGATACACAGGAGCCAGTAGACAGAGATGAGAAGGGAAAGCATTCTAGGGATGGGGGAACAGTCACTGAAAATGCCTGGAATGTGAAGATGAAGGCCCATGTCACTGGATTGCAGAGAACATACATATGTGGGACATGTGAGCAGTGTAAGATGTTTGCCCTTATTTCTTGAAGAAGACCGTGACATCAGGGAGGTAAGGCCATGATATGCAAGTGAATTAGATTTAGGTGAGGAAGGGCTGTGCAAAGTCACTAGCCTCATTTTCTCCTCTGACACCATCTTGATCCAATGTCCAAATATAGGTCAGGACTACTGGAGGTGGTCTTGGATACACTAGGAGACCTTGGTCTTTTTAAGCTAAGGTCTTTAATAGGAATCAGTTTGACTGGAGCAATACCCATTCAGTGAATAAGGCTAGGTAAGAATGGAAATCATAAGATGTAAGAGGCCTGAAAAGGTAGAGCTTCTCCCGCCAAGGTTACATAAGGTGGGGGGAAAGAAGTGACATGATCAGACCTGTACTTTAGGAAGAACAGTTTGACAACTGACTGGAGGAAGGATTAGAGGTGGCAGACTATTACAATAGTCCATTTACCAACCACCGGCCCTGGATTGGCAACAGCCAATGGCAGATTTTGAAAATCCACAAAATGTTTTCTACCAAAGGTCGTATTAATGCAAAACCTGTATTCTTATTAATTTCTACTCCTTTTGGAGTAGAAATACTTGCATACATGGGTATATATACACATATACTGCATACAAACATACACACATATATACATACACATATGCGTATATATAGGCATATATACATATACTTTCATCTGCAATCAGGTCTGACTTTTGGGGCCTGGGATCTCATGGCAACTATAGTTCAGAATCAGATGGGCTAGTTCCTGTTGTTCAGGTTGCTGGAGAAAACAGGCTTGCTCTCATCTGACCAGGTCCATGTAATGTATTGGGTACCAGGGGCAGTCACAGACAAGACCGAGAGGTAGAAAAAACCAATTTTCAATGAGCAACTTTCCCACTTCTTTCCTCCCCCAGGGACTTCTCGATGACCTCATTTTGTTCCCCCTTGTTTCTTACTTAAAGGCTGCCTCTTCCAGGCAATGCTTTGTAATCACAAACAACCTCTGCTTCCTTAACTTCGTCAACATACACTAAATATGTAAGAAATGTTGAATTGAATTAAAAACCTTTATTCCCTTAGTGTAATATTATTAGCTGGTTGTTTCAAAGGGAAGTGACATGATGAACTAAATCAAGCAAAGCTTTTAAAGGCAGGTAGGAAAGATTCTGGATAGAGTACTCAGCCTGACACCAAGAAGACTCATCTTCCTAAGTTCAAATCTAGCCTCATATACTAGCTGTGTGGCCTGGGCAAGTCACTTAACTTTGTTTGCTTCAGTTTCCACATCTGTAAAATGAACTGGAGAAGGAAATGGCTAACTGCTCCAGTGTCTTTGCCAAGAAAACCCCAAATGGGACCATGAAGAGTTGGATAAGACTGAAAACAATTGAACAAGAAGGAAGGACTATAGTGGAAACTGAGGCTGGAAAAGTAGATTGAGATCAAGGGGGGGGGGGAATTGGGTTTTGAATCTGAAGACAGGTTTGAATTCTAGCTCTACTACTTACTATCAATTTGACTGATTGGGAGATCAGCAGGAGAGGGGTTAGGGGAATGTATTGGGGCAGAGGGGCCTTCCTTGAAGCCCTCAGACCATACCATGTAATTGATGTCTTCATCTACTTCTAAGGGTATCTTCATTCGAGTTCAGTCAAGAGGCATTCACTAAGTGAATACCACAGGCCAGGCATTGTGCTAAGTACTGAGGAGATCAGGAAAGACTTCCTGTAGAAGTCTGGATTTTAGCTGGGACTTCAGGGAAGCCAGGTGGAAATGAGAACAAAGAGAATTCCAGGTAGAGGGGACAGTGAAGGAAAACATATGGAATTCAGAGGAGACAGAATGTCTGAATATTATGTGGTGACTTTAAAAAAAATGGATTTGGAGTCGGAAGATCTGGATTAAAAGTTTTCACTAAGTAATTTAATCTCTTTGTGCCTCAGTTTCCTCATCTGTAAACTGGGAGGGTTGAATCTGAGTGCT
This sequence comes from Potorous gilbertii, assembly GCA_028658325.1. NCBI lineage: Eukaryota > Metazoa > Chordata > Mammalia > Diprotodontia > Potoroidae > Potorous > Potorous gilbertii. The sequence continues at coordinate 432,709,294 of CM053770.1, read as the reverse complement.
AAAATCTATGATCCCATAATCTCTACTGAGTCCAGTGTGGGAAAAAACAATTTCACCAATTATCTGAATTGTTCTAAATATTCATAAATTTGGCATGTGGCAGGAAAATATCCAGACGTGACAGACTTGTTCAGCTTTCACCTGGATGGTTGGTGATGTGTTGGAGCAGTTTTTAGTAGGGATAGTGGTTAGTTTCAAATTTTGTCATGACTAGACCCCACTTGGCACTCAAATTATATGAATGGAAGTGTACCTATTTTCCAAGTAGCACCACACTATATCTCTCTTTCCTCCCCAACTCCAAACACTTAAGATTTTATTTTGAAAGGGTGAAAAGATTTCTGAAATTGTGTGGGATGGGGCAGGGGGAAAGTTGTATTGAAGCATTTCCCATGGAGCTGAACCCATGCACCTTGGCTCCATGGGGAGGGATGTGTGTACTCTGGTGCCTGGCTAAAGATGTCATATATAATCAGAAGCTCCCTTAGTCCTTTGGTCCCAATGAGGTAATTCTTGTAAAGTACTCAGCATAGAGTCTGACACATAGTAGTCACTTAATAGATGGTTGTTCCCTTCCCATTCACTGTCCACACCTCAATCCCCACGTTGTGACATCAATGAGGCTGTTCCAATGAGAGCTGGTGACTGAACAAGGAAGAGTCATCTACTCCAATTTAATTAGATAAATGTTTACTTATTAAGCACTTACTGTGTGCTGGGCACTCTGCTAAACACTGGGATACAAAAAGAGGCAAAATACAGTCCCTTCCCTCAAAGAGCTTACAATCTAGTTGGCAGGAGAGAGATAACATACAAAGCAAGCTATATACAAGATAAATAGGAAATAATTAACAGAGAGAAGGCACTGAAATTGAAATTAAAAGGGCTTGGGCAGAAAAGAAATGGCTTCTGGTGTCTCCTGAGGTGGCTTAATACCAGCTCTTTCTTGGACTTCTGCCAAGGAGAGGGGGAATTTCTCTTTCTTCCTCCATCCTCATTCCCATATGAGGCAGCTACATATATATGGATGGCATGAGGAATATATGTTTGCCAAAGTGAGCCTGAGACTGAATTTCAGTCTATGGTTGCTTCTTCTGCTATTTGCTTTTTACCCTGGCACAGGTCACTGAAAAATGATTTTGAGGTGTGGATGTTTTTCAAATGCCTGTCTCATGAATTCAGGAGGTCCAGAGTCATTCACCTTGGAGAGGAGATGGCACTGTCAGAAGGATGATTCATACCTTGGCTGGCTGGAAGCCATAGACCTATAGCTGCTGCTCAGATCGTGTAGTTTGAGGTAGAATGAGTTGTTTCTCCTTCATTCTTGAAGAGGACTAGAGACATCAGGAGGGTAATACCTTGACTTGGAAGTGAATTGGATTTCAGTGAGGCAGGGTTGTGCAAAGTCACCAGCCTCACTCTCCCTGGAGTCACTGGAATTATCTGTTCAGCAGACCCACAAGTATCCCTAGGAGTGTATAATGTAAGTGGTGGGTCACAGTTTATGTTTTAAGCAGCTGGTAAATGTTTACTAAGTAGTTGAGCAGTTGGGGGGGGAATATGCACGATGTACTTTTAAGTATAATCTGCATTATTAAAATTTTTCTTGAAATATAGACTCTGAATGCAGATCTAAGCATACTATTTGATCTCTCTTTTTTGTCCTGTTTTGTTTCTTCTTTCTCATGGTTCATTCTATTGGTTATAATTCTTTACATGACTAATGTGAAAATATGTTTAACATGAATGTATACGTAGAGTCTATCATTGCATGCTGTCTTGGGGCGCGGGGAGGGAAGAGAGAGGGAGAAAATTTAAAACTCAAAAGCTTGTAGAACCAAATGTTGTAAACTAAAAATAAATTAATCAATTAAAATTTTTTTCTCCATCACTTTCTTAAGTTTAGACAATTATCAGAACAATAAATCAAATCCTGATTTATATCCTTTCCCAACTTCTGAGCTGAAAATATTCATGCCCAAAATTTAACAATTAGCTCTGTGGAGCTGGTTCCAGAACATCCCTAGCTTTAAGTATGTGTTCATGTATGCATTTGTATTTTAATCATTTATGTTATGATAATATTATAAATAATTATTTTGTATCTGGTATTTCCTACATTGTACAATGGGTAACTTCTCTAAGAAGGGACCCCTTAATCCCTTTTGGAGAGACCCTAGACATAAGCCATACTTAAACTTTCTTTTAGGGATTTTCTCAGTTGTTTTTGAAAAGATGAGGGTATAATGAGCCAAAGAGTACAGTTATTCCTTTCGAATCACAACTTTTCCCATCATGGTTTCAATATATTATGGGCTGGCATAGGAAATTAAATGGAAATCTGGGGGGGAATGTTTTGGAAGCTACAGACAACATACAAAGGTCTGCACACAACACAGAAAAAATTTAGAGTCTCAAAAATTCATAAAATATATGTAGAGTACTATATAATATCAACCTAAATTTTACAATAAGATACTGTAAACACTGTATAGAAGAAAAAGAAAAAATTCGCTTATTCTCTTGTACAAAGGGAGGGTCAAAAGATTTTATGTAGATTTTCCAGATCTTGGGGGGCACAGTACCCCTAACCCCCATGATGTGGAAGGGATAACTGTAAAAGAATATACCTGAACTTTTCTTTGCCATCAAATTGTCCCAGGATTGAACTTGGGTCCATTTGAGCCCATAGCCAAAGCCTTTTACGCAAAGGGGCATTCCTGGGCCATCATCTCTGCTTACCTCCTTACTATTAATCACGTCTTGATGCTACCCTTTACAAAGATTCCTTCTTTCATCCTTAAATAAACACGAAATAAGTTTGACAACAAGGTCAATCCATGTTTTGCATGAGCAAAGCATACACCACCATTACTAGAGGCTCTAAAATAAACCAGAGACAGAGGACAAAAGCCAGGGCACTGTCAATTCAATTTGTCCACCAGTGTTGAACAATATTGTCTACTCTGATATAATGTAAACAGCATTGAATGGCCAGGCCAATATTTACCTTCTTTGCACCCAAATGTCCAAACTGGATAAAAAAATGGAGATTGTATTAACTATCTTATCTATGCCAGAAGATTCTTGTAGTTGAAAGAGTTCTGGCTGAAAAGTGATGCAGTGAATAACAGAGTGCCAGTCTTTGTATGAGGAAGGCCTGTGTTCAAATCCTACCTCAGATATGTGTCTTTGGGCAAGTCACTTAAAGTATCAATTTCCTCTTTTCTAAAATGGATATGAGGATCAAAAGATAATGAATTTAATTTTGGACCTAATAATACCAGAGTCTGGAAAAAAAATTTTTTTCCCTTACCTAATCTTACTCTATACAGCATGTGGTCTGGTTCCTAAACAATTTCTCTCATCCTACAAAATTAGATTCATGACTTTTCAAAATGAGATTCAAATGTAAGAAAAAAGGCATGAGTTCACCTTGAGAATCTTCAGAATCTCAGGAAAGAGCCGCCCCTCTAGAGAGATGAGAAATAACTGACCTACTCCATTCAGTATAAAATTTTATAGTCAATAGTATTAACTGGCTTCCTGAAAACAGGATAGAGGGGGAGATATTATAAGGGGCCCCATAATTCCATGGCAACAATGCTATTGATGTTAAGAGATTATAATCAAGTTTGTTCGTGAGAAGCATTGGTCAGAGAAACCTTTGTTATGTGGTAATACGTCATTCATTTCTCTTGATTTAACTGACCTGTTTTTTTTTTTAGAATCCATTATGTCTTTTATTACATTATTATTATTTTTTAATATATTCATTTTTTTATTTTTAGTGCTCTACAATCACTACCATAAAACTTAGATTTTTTTCCCCCCTACCTACCTCCCCACCCCCTCCCTCCCCAAGATGGCATACAATTCCATATAGGATCTACACATATGCTCCTATTGAATACATTTTCATTATAGTCATGCCCAGTAGAAGAACTAAAATAAATGGGAGAAATCATATAACAAACTAAAACATAATACATACACACACACACATATACACACACATGCACACAAAATGATCTGCTACATTCTGCAACTGAATTCCATAGTTCTTTCTCTGAATGTGGAAGATATTTTGCCTTAGAAGACCACTGGAATTTTTTTTTTTTAACGTCCTTGCGTTGCTATGAAGATCCAAGTCTACCAGAAAAAACTCTCACACACTGTGGTTGTTGCTGTGCACAAAGTTCTCCTGGTTCTTCTCTTTTCACTCAGCATCAGATCATATAAGTCTTTCAAGGCCTCTCTGAAATCTTCTTGTTCATCATTTCTTACGGCACAATAATATTCTATTATATTCATATACCATAATTTATTCAGCCATTCCCCAATTGATGGGCATCGCCTTGATTTCCAGTTTTTGGCCACTACAAAGAGTGCTGCTATAAATATTTTTGTACATGAGGGACCCTTTCCCATTTTTTTGATCTCTTGGGGATACAGTCCTAGAAGTGATATTACTGGGTCAAAGGGTATGCACATTTTTGTAGCTCTTTGGGCATAGTTCCAAATTGCTCTCCAGAATGGTTGGATGAGCTCACAGCTCCACCAACAATGAATTAGTGTTCCAGCTCTCCCACATCCTATCCAACACTTATCATTTTCCTGTTCTGTCATGTTTGCCAATCTAATAGGTATGATGTGGTACCTCAGAGTTATTTTGATTTGCATCTCTTTAATCAAAAGTGATTTGGGCGGGGAGGAGCCAAGATGGCAAAGTAGAAAAGTCACATATGCTAGATCTGAACCGACAGCCCATAAAATACCTGTAAAGAAAAACTCCCAACAAATTCTGGAGCAGCAGAAGCCACGCAACAATGGAGTGGAGGAGATTTCTGTTCCAGAGAGCCCTGAAAAACCAACACCAAAACTCCATTGTGCACCAGACCCGGAGCAGAGTCCAGCCCTGCCTTGACCGCAGGGCACCAAGAGGAGAAGATTTGAGCAGATTTCAGGGGCGGAATCTCCAGCTGCTGAGAAAGTCCCTCCACCCACTGATGCCAAAGATCAGTGAGAAAGCCTGTTTGGCTGGCCTAGAGGGGAGTGAGGTGTCTCCATAACTCAGGCCCCTCGGGAGGCAGCAGCAGACAGGGGCTCCCAAAGTAGGCAGGAGCTCGGATCCATTGTTGAAGGTCTCTGCATAAACCCCCTGAGGGAACTGAGCAGCCCTGCCCCGACCTGAGCACCAGAACTTAATCTCACACTGAATAGCAGCCCTGCCCCTACCTGAGCATCTGAATTTAATCTCACACTGAATCACAGCCCTGACCTTGCCAAAAGCCCTGAGGCTGGGAAGCAGCATTTGAATCTCAGACTCCAAAAACTGGCTGGGCAGATCTGGAGGCAAGGTGGGGGTGGAAAGGAATCTCAGAAGTGAAGTAACTGGCTGGGAAAATGCCCAGAAAAGGGAAAAAAATAAGACCATAGTAGGTTACTTTCTTGGTGAACAGATAGCTCCTCCCATCCTTTCGGATGAAGAAGAACAATGCTTACCATCAGGGAAAAACATAGAAGTCAAGGCTTCTGTATACCAAACATCCAGAATAAATATTCAATGGGCTCAGGACATGGAAGAGCTCAAAAAGGATTTTGAAATTCAAGTGAGAGAGGTGGAGGAAAAAAATCGGAAGAGAAATGAGAGAGATGCAAGAAAAGCATGAAAAGCAGGTCAACACCTTGCTAAAGGAGACCCAAAAAAATGCTGAAGGAAACAACACCTTGAAAAATAGGCTAACTCAATTGGCAAAAGAGGTTCAAAAAGCCAATAAAGAGAAGAAAGGAGGTTCAAAAGCTCACTAAAGAAAATAGTTCTTTCAAAATTAGAAAGGAACAGATGGAGGCCAATGACTTTCTGAGAAACCAAGAAATCACAAAACAAAACAAAAAGAATGAAAAAAATGGAACATAATGTGAAATATCTTATTGGAAAAACAGCTGACCTGAAAAATAGATCCAGGACAGACAACTTAAAAATGATGGGACTACCTGAAAGCCATGATCAATAAAAAGAGCCTAGACATCATCTTTCATGAAATTATCAAGGAAAACTGCCCTGATATTCTAGAACCAGAGGGCAAAATAAGTATTCAAGGAATGCACCAATCACTGCCTGAAAGAGATCCAAAAAGAGAAACTCCTAGGAACATTGTGGCCAAATTCCAGAGTTCCCAGGTCAAGGAGAAAATATTGCAAGCAGCTAGAAAGAAACAGTTCCAGTATTGTGGAAATATAATCAGGATAACACAAGATCTAGCAGCTTCTACATTAGGGGATCGAAGGGCGTGGAATAGGACATTCCAGAAGTCAAAGGAACTAGGACTAAAACCAAGAATCACCTACCCAACAAAACTGAGTA
>CM053770.1:432677043-432702427 GCA_028658325.1 Potorous gilbertii | reverse complement strand
GGGACAAATGGGGAGAAAATTTTGGAACCCAAAATCTTGTGAAAATGAATGTAAAAAGTTAAATAAATTTATTTAAAAAAAATAAAAAAGAAAAAAAAAAAAAGAAAAACTTCTCTTCCAATACTTTTGTTTCTTCATGAACCATACTCTCCTTAGTCCTTCATTAAAAGACTTCTGCCCCTCCCTGCCTCCACCACTCAACTGAAATAGCTTTCTCTAAGACTCACCCATGGTCCCATAATGTTTAAGTCCTATAGAGTTTTTTTAAGTCCTCATCCTTCCTGAAGCATTAAACATCATTAGCTTCTCCTTCTTAGATGCTCCCAGAATATAGAACCGTCAATAAGCATTTATTAAGTACCACTAGTGGCAGACATTGTGCTAAACACTGAAGATACAAAAAAAAAAAAAAGGCAAAAGATAGTCTTCCCTCAGGGAGTTTATAATCTAATTTCTATCCATCGTTTCTAGGGTAAATCAAGAGTCGTCATCCCTAGAATCATAGCAACCACTAGGTTTGCTCTGGAAGGTATTTTGACAGATTAAGTACTTATATGGCTTGAGTTCCCATGCCAGAACTGCCTTTAAAATGAGCATAACTTTGTTCATAATTTTTTATTAGCTGATCAACTGAGGAATATGCATTTAGTATATATTTTTCCTTTTTAAAATAATGTCTTTTGTTTTTATATCACATTAATTCTTACTCCTCCTGTCCCCCCCTCACCACACGAGCTTTCCTTAACAACAAAAGTTTTAAAAGGAGGAGGCAAGAGGGTAGGAAGGAGTATTTAATTTAAAAGTAAAACATTTGATCAAGATTAAAATAATTTGCAAATGAATGGAACAATCTCACCTACATTCCTCAGGGAATGCAATCTACTCCTACTTACTATCCCCTAATCTACTTGTGTATTTGGGGTACGTAAACATAGATTATGCAATGGGCTGGCAAAATCTCTGGTTTGACAATCTAGATTGGCCAGTCTACCCAAGAAGCACCTGGACCTCTACTTTGTCTTTCCACCTTTTCACAACAGACTTCACAGATTCCTCATAGCCCTACTAGTTATCTGAGCTCTATCCATCTCAATAGAAAATTGCTTGCTCCTGGTTGATGCAATGGCTCAGAACTGACTGCTTCTCTGCCTGACTTCCAGTTTCTTCCATTACCTTCTCCCAGACATACATGTATTCCTGCTAACACAATCATTCTGTGACACCGACATTGAGTCTCACAAAAATCTAGTCAGTCCACCATATAGGAAATGTAGTTCTTAGTTGGGCAGTCTAGCATTTGCACACTGTAAAATGGTGACACCTCATCATTTAAACCCAATTCCAATTTATCCCCAGTAAAAAAAAAAATCTACCCAGTGGAGTCAAGCAAATCCCTTCTACAGATAACAGCCTTTTAAATACTTGAAGACAATGTGTCAACCAAACAAGCCTTTATTAAAGACCTACTATGTGCCAGACTGTGATAGGAGCTTAAGATTCAAAAAACTTGATAAACTTATGTTCTTAAATGTTAAGAATTCTCTTCTCTAGGTTAAACAGCCCTAAGTTTTTCAACTGATCTTTGTACATCACGTTCTAAGATTATCATTCCCTAGATACTTTATGCATGTCAATGTCCTTTTGAAAACATGGTGCCCATTTACTTTTATTGTAGCAAAGTAGTGGAAATAAAGGTGGATATATGAATATAATTGAGTATTATAATTCCACGAGACATATCAAAAAGGGATAGTTTCAGAGAAATCTGGGAAAACTGTTATGAACTGATTCAGAGTGAGCAGAACAAGATCAATTTATACAGTAATGATGAGCGTGTAAAAGACAATTTTGAAAGACTCGAGAATTATGACCAATTCAATGACCAACCATGATGAAGCATTTTCCTCATCTCCTGAGATCAAGACGTGGAGTCAAGACACAGAATGAGACAGGTATATTTGGTCATGACCAATGTGTGGATTTGTTTTGCTTAACTATGCTTTTGGAGTACAGGAATTTTTGGTTTTTTATTTAGGGGGAGAGAGGTTGGGGAGAAAAGGAGAGTTACCGATAGTATTGCACAAAAAGTAGAAAATAAAGGGTTCACTGAAGGGTTTTTTAAAAATGTACAGAAGAAAAAAATTCACAAGGAAACAAATAGCAGGATACTTTGAAAGTAGCATGTTGTATTTATCATATGCTTTTTAAAAAGCAAACTATATGGAATAGAGATTTATGGTTTCATGTATTCGTTTTCTTTTTCTGTTCTATTTTGTATATGGAAATATTTATTTTTTAAGGATTATTTTTAGAATTAAAAAATATATATTCAAAGAAAATATGCTGCCAGACTGAATATAGTTCTTCAAATATGGTATGATGAGAGTGAGCAAAACACTTCTCACTGTCCCTTATTTTTGACTTTTCAAGTTGATGTTTTATATGCATCTCTTTCAAATTTGCATCTCACTAAATTTAGCCCATTAATCTAATGCCAGACTTTTTTTTTTTCTGTATTCTGGCTTTATAATACAATGTTTTAGCTATCACTTGAAGCTCTTTGTCATCTGTATGACATAGATGAGCATCTATGACTTCATCTCAATCATTGATAAAATGCCAAACAATCCAGGGCAAAAGACAGATGCTTGGAACACTCAACCAGACACATTCCTCCCAAGTGATATCAACCCATTAATAATTACTCTTTGGAGCCTGTGACTCAAGAAGTTCTGGAGTCTACCTCATGACTTGTCATCTAGCCTAAATCTCTTTATCTCATCTTGAAGGATATCATGATATGCTTCCTCAAATATGTTGATGAACTCCAGGTATATTGTGTTACAGCATTCCCCTGATTTACTGGTTAAACAACCCTATCAAAAAAAGGCAATTATATTCATTGAACATTACCTGTTCTTGATGACACCATACAGGCTCTTAGAGGTCATGACTCCTCTTTCTTTATGGACATAAGCCATTCTGTTAATAATAAGGACTGAACCTGTGATTTCATTGATATGGGGAATTCCTAAGTGAGGAAACTCTATAACAATGAATGTTGACATTTTCTCTGTTCCTTATGGTCATGGAGAGTGACCTAGGACAATAAAAAGTTAGGTGATTTGCCCAGCATCACACAGTAAATGTTTGAGACTGGATTTGAATCCAAGTTTTCCTGGCTTCAATGCTGATCTTTAACAATAATGCCATACAGCCTCCCAAATTATTTATATACTTTAGAATTTTGGAAAGTCAAATCCACTGGCCTGTTTTTGTAGTTTTCATCTTCTTTTCTCTTAAAAAAATGGGATGCAGCAACTTTCCCAAGATCTTTCAAAAATCAATTATTACTATTCAGGAATCATATCTGCTCTTTTTTTTTTCCATTCTCAAAAGTTAATTGAATCCATTGAATTCATAAAAGGCAGCATTGTGTAATGGAAAAAAAAAAACTTCAAATCTGACTTCAGATTCATACTAGTTGTGTGACCGTGGGCAAGTCATTCACCCTTTCAGAGCTTCAGATTTCCTCATTAACAGGGTTAATAATATTTGTTCTACCTACTGCATGGGAGAGTCATGAGTAAAGCACTCTGTCAAACTTATAGCTCTATACAAATATTGTAGTTGATGTTGTTGTTAAGGACAGTCTTAACAGTCTTCCCAGTTTTCTATCCCCTCACTTGTCTCCAGGTTCATGTACCTTTTCTGCATTATTTTTTTGTCCTTATCAATTCAAAGACCATTGTCCTTGGCACAGAAAATGGAAGCCAAAAGAGAACTAAGTCACAGTCTTATTCACCATAAGCAGAAGAGTTCTCCCTCTTTTCATCTTCTTCTTGGTCCCTATGTAACTAAAACATTTCTTTTAATGACCAAATCTCCTTCTGAGCTTTAGGCTTCTCACACCATCATATACAAACTTGTCCTTAAAGAAGTTTAACAAATATCTTAAAAGGAAAAAGGTGATTAAAAGGAGTCATCCTGACTTTATCCAGAACAAATTATACCTGATGAACCTTGTTTCCTTTTTTGGGGACAGGATGACTAAACTAGTCAGTGAGAAGATACAGCTTACCTAGACTTTAATAAAACTTCTGATAAAATTCATTCTTGTAGGCATTTGTCAGACTTCTTTTGCAATTTTCCCAAGAACTAAAAGGGTCAAACTCACTGGCCTATGGCTTATAGACTCTGTTCCCTTACTTTTTTTGAAGGCTGAGACATTGCCTTTTCAAATATCACTGATCCACCAGCTCTTTCAATGAAAGAGAGTATATGAATATAGAGAGATTTGTATTTCTCAAGTTGCCTAGAGGCAGCAAGGTGGCTGAGGCTAGAATCAGGAGGATTTGAGTTCAAATATGACCTCAGACATTAACAACTCTATTACCCTGGGCAAGTCATTTAACCTCTGTTTACTTCAGTTTCTTCCACTCTAAAATGGGCATAATAGCACCTACTTCCTAGAGTTGTTGTGAGGATTAAATGAGACGCTATTTGTGAAGCCATTATCACAATGGCTGGCACATAGTAGGCACTTTGTAAATGATTGCTTCCTTCCATTCTATCATTTCCAGTACAAAGGTCATTCTTCTTGGCAAAAAAAAAAAAGAAGTAAAATAAAAATTACCTATCATTGCCTTTTCTCTGTGGTCAGATATCATCATTCCTTCCACCACAGGTAAGTCTCCTACCCCTTCTTCAACCTTCCTTTTTCTCTCAATATAATTTGGAATTAAAAACCCTTTTGGTTGCCCTTAGCTTACCTCACCGGCTTGAGTTCATTCAGAGCGCTAGAATTCTTGATACTATCATTTTACGTTATATCCTATTGTCTAGCCTTTCTTTCTTCTTTATGTTTCTTTTTAAAATTCAGTATAATTGGTAAGTTTCTCATGTGTCCACTCTGATCTCTTTAGACAAATCTCATTTTTATTCCTCATTGGAATTGTTTTTCCTTTGGGTCTTGAGCATCTGTCATCTTATCTTTCCTCTGCAATGTCTTTCTAATTGCTCTCACCCTCCTTACTGGATTCTTCATATATGGTTCTAATTTTGTTACTTTATCAGAAAATTTCAGGAGAAAGATCTAATCCTGTCCTGCTCAAAAATCTTCAGAGGCTCAAGTTAACTTCAAACCCCTTTGCCTGATATTGCAGATAATCTCATTCTGATCACCCTACTGTTCCAAATTTGTCTCATATTACTCCTCTACATAAAAGCAATCAATAAACATTTATTAAGCCCCTACTATGTGTCAGGCACTTTGATAAGTGGATACAAAAAGAGGCAAAAGACAGCCTCTGCCCTCATGAAACTTACCAATTCAATGTTGGAGATAATGTACAAATAATTATGTACAAAACAGGCTAAATGCAGGATAAATTAGAAATAATTAGTAGAAGAAAGGCGCTGCAACTAAGAGGGTTAGTGAGAGGCTGCCTGTAGAAGGTAGGATTTTAGTTGGAATCTAGAGGAAGCCAAAGTTGCCTCAGTGGATAGAGCACTGAACCTGGAGTCAGGAAGATGGGAGTTCAAATCTTACCACAGACACTTCCTAGCTGTGTGACCCTGGGCAAGTCACTTAATCCCTGTTTGCCTCAGTTTCCTCATCTGTAAAACGAGCTGGAAAAGGAAATGACAAACCACTCAAGGATCCTTTGCCAATAAAATCCCAAATGGAATCACAAAGAGTCAGATATGACTGAAATGACTGAACAACAATCACTTCAGTAATCTGGGGGAGGAGGGAGAACATTCCAGGCATAGAGAACACTCAGTATTCTAGACAAACAGGGTTATTTGCTTTGCCATGTGGCCTACACCTTCCCACCTCTATGCCTTTGCTATGTATCTTTGTCTGAAATACTTGCTATCCTTGGAATGTCCTCCTTCCTCTTCTTTGTCTATTGAATTCTTATTTAACTTTTGACATCAGATCAGATGCCATGTCATCCATAAAGCCTTAGTAATATCCTTCTCTTCAGACCTCACACTGCATTTTATTTTGCCATATTTAGTATAATATATTGACATAGGAGCTTAAAGTCTGTTGAGTTAATTGGATTTAGACACATTTAATATTATCTACTTATTATTTACATTTGTGTCCTAATTTGTGTAATTCCTACTGCCTAACAGTATTCTTTGCATACAGTAGATGCTTAAACATTCGTTGACTTGAAATGGTTTGACTGATACAGGAAAAAGGGCAGCAGCAGTATTCTCCAATATCATTTTTACTCAATGAAAGCTAGAGCTAGGGTAATACACATACTATATATAAACATATATACACACACCATATCTATATATCTATGTATAGAGTAACTAGAGTACTATATCTATACGTCTATATATAGTATCTACATAGATATCTATATCTATACTATATCTATATATAGACTACCTAGAGCTAGAGTACTATATCTATATATAGGTACATATCTATATATACTAGCATATATACAAGATAGATACATATAGAGCAGCAAAGCTAGTCCTCAATCCTAGATCTTTCCTATAGAACCAATATAACCCTACCCCCAAATAATATCACACATGTCGATTCTAGTTCAAAGTCCTGGGGTTCCTGGAAGTACCTGACCATTTTGTAGAACTGGTTTGGGTAATCCACTGGAGGATGCTGAGAGCAAAAGCTCTAACCAGGGTAATCCATTTAGAATAAAATTATTATAAGTTTAAAACCCTGAAAGAAATGATTCATAAGGAAAGATGAGGTCACCTGTGCCTTATGTTAATTGAAGACTTCAATCAGAGCCAGCTACCCCAGAATAATAACCTTTGACCTTCATGTCCGTAGCCACCCCATTAGCTATACTAATTTTCCTGGGTGGCGCCCTTTGTTCCTCCTTCTAGCACCCAATATTCCAGTGAAATCGTACTCATCAGAACCCACCCTTTAAAAAAGGAGCTGAAACCTTCCTTCCACACTGAGGTGTAAACAGGGTCATAAGAATTTTAGATCATCGAACCCAATCAGCTTTTTCCTGTTGTTTTTTTTTTCCTATCCACCCTCTTCACTTTCCCAGGGAGACATACCTTATAACAAAGACTTTTTTAAAGAAAAGAAGAGGAAGAGGAAGTTAAAAAAACTTATCAAATTAATCAATCCATTTTTTTTAAGCTGACATTTCACACCCAACAACCCATACATTTTTAAGAAGAAACGGAAACCCAAGAAGATGAAATGACTTGTCAAGGTCATACAACCAGTTAATGGCAAAATGACAATTACACCCGGAGTCTCCGGCCTCTCAGATCAGCATCCTCTGCGTTCTCTAGTAATGACTTACAATGTTGTTTCCTGCCCCAAAACCTTCACTAGGTTATTTGCTTTATTATAAAATTAATCTTCCGCAAAAATGGGGAGGAAAATGAAATTTCTGGAATGAGATGACGTTGAAGGGGGCAGGGTGTGGTGGTGTGGTGGTGTGGTATCAGCCAATGAGTTCTTCCACTCTATCAGAAGGTAACTACGAGATGAGTTGTTAATAGCGAGAAAGAAAGACTCAAGGAGATGGGCCCAAAGGAATATGACTAGAAGCTGGCAAGTCACTTGAAACTGAAAAAGCAAAATTAAGTGGTACGTGAAAAATCCCTAATGGAGAGAGCAAAGAGATTGTGGAGAATCATCAAGAGAAGGCTCTAAGTGCTGCCATGCCTGAGTCATTCTCAATTAAATCAGATCTTAGATAGCACTTAAGAGGAGAATTCAAGAACTAAGCCTGTATGGTTCCCCTGGGACAGCTATTTGACGGCTATTATGGCCAAATGACTCCAAAGTTTTTTTTTTTAATTATATTTCCCTCTTTGGTTTAGCATAGGGCTTTGTCCTCATTCTCTTGGGATGGCTCACTGACAGAATGTCTAACTCTGAATATCCCTTCACACACATACACACACACACACACCCATCTTTTAACCACAACCTCTCCCCAGTCTCTCCTTCCTAACAATTCTAAATTTCAGGTCCTTTCTCAACACTGGGGATTCATTATTTCCATCAAATAATTAAAATTATTATTCTGAGAATGAATTCATAGACTTCAACAGAATACAGAATCTATCTCTCTCTCTTACACACACACACCCACAAATCCACACACACACACACACACACACACAATTTAAAACCCCCTACTACATAGAGAGGTCTTTTAAAATGGCTACCAGATTAATGTTATACTGCTACTCACCAGCAAAGAAGGGAAACTTGGCCTTCATGGATATTATGGCTAAAAATAGAACTATTCCAGCTAAAATGAGCCCAGGCACATAAACAGTCCTTTTAGCATCAACAGACTTTCAACCTTCAGAGCATTTATTTTACATGAGCTCTACCAACGGCTGGGATTTTCCATTTTCAGGGCAATAACAATTCAGCTTTCTCTTAAATCTTTAGGATGTTATTGTATCTTGGAGGGTTACCAAGGATGATTTATGGCCACTGGTTTTCATCCTCATTATTTCTATGAATTATTCAAGATCCTAGGACAAAATACCTGCAACAAGCATGCCACTTGCTCCCCTGAAATTTATTACTGATATACCACTGTCAACCTACTTTATATGGAGGGATTATTTTACCTTAAATCTTTGACTCCAGAAGAAAGACACAAGGGACAGTGTAATTCAATGGAAACACCACTAGATCCAAAGTCAGGAAACTTGGGTTATAACTCCAGGGATTATACTACATCACCTCTACTTGGGCTTCCAGCTCTAGCTTCTATGAGGTTAAATTAGATAAAAGAAATAACCAAAAATCTCCAGAACTAATCCAGGAATAACTTCAATTTGGAGTTAGGAGGACTAGAGCAGGCAGTGGAGAAGATGGTTTGAAAAAGCTGGAAATGGGGAATTGTGATGTGAAAGACTGTACTATTTCAAGCCAAAAGAGACAGAAGCCCTCAGTCCCAAAGGTTCAGAGAGAAGGTTCCAGAAGTCTCCATGGCAAGTGGACCTTGGTACATATAAATTACATTGTATACTGCCAGAGGACCACCAGATAAGGAATAAGGATGACAGTCACTGTGGTGAGGAAGTATGAAACCACAACGTCAATACCTGGAGGGTGGAGACAAAACCCTATTTATCCTGAAGCAAGGGTAACCTAAAGGCTGGAGGCAAGGATAGAGAAAGAGCCCAAGGGAAGGAGATTAGAAACTTGGGAATGATTGAAACATTATAGCTAATACGTGAAGGAAAGTGTTCTTAATTGTGCATGCGTGTGTGTGTGTGTGTGTGTGTGTGTGTGTGTGTGTGTGTGTGTTTTTAAGCTCTTACCCTAGAAACAAAGCAGCTGTCCATCAATTAAGAACAACTAATAAATTATGGAAAAATTTGTGTACCGCAGGGGTTTCATAAGAAGGGTTGTATAACAGGGGTGATATGACTGAGCATTTGCCCTGGCTCCTTTGTGGTGGGCCATGTGCACTGACTCCTTGCTAAAAGACATACAATGGTTCTTGACTGGTCTCTGTGAGTCCCCAGGATTAGAAGCTATGCTAAAGGTGACTGGTTATTAAGCCAGGAAAAAATTCTGGCTCTGTAAACTATAGACAACATGGAATGATGGATTCTGGACTTGAGTACTCTCTTTGTTGGGAAATAGCTCATTCCAACGCTCCTTGGGAATTCAAGTTGGGGAGGGATTTCTCTCCCTTCCCTACTCTCCCCCTCTAAGCAATAGAGATGTCATGTAAATGCTGTAGGAATACATACATGCATAGGCAATCTTGAGACTAGACCTCAAGTTCTTGGTTGTCTCTTTGTTTTCTATCTTCTCTCCCCTTCCCCCTCACCCCCCCAATCACTAAACAGCAATCCTGAGACATAGATATTTCTAGCACTATTGGTAACCTCATAATACTGAGGGGTTGAGAGCTGATCACCAGCAATCAATTTCCACAATCTTCTCAGAGAAGACTGGCAGCAACATTCTGCAGCTAAAAGGAAGGGTATATGTAGCTGTTGGCCTGGTTAATAAGAAAATCCAGAACTTGAGAGCTGTCCATAAAATAGATACTAGGTGAATATGAAATATCCATTTAATCATCCTACAAAATTATCTTTGTATTCCAAGAGAAAATTATAGGAATGATGGGTTATTTCTTCAGTTTTTAAGTATAGTCTATCCTCTTTATTCATGGATTCCATATTTACAAATTCTTCTACTTGCTAAATTTATAACCCCCAAAATCAATTTTTGAGGTACTCCCTTAATGTGTACATTCCTAACTGAGGCTGAACAAGGAGAGTCTCTGCCTTCTTGATTCAGCTCTCATAAAGTAAACAAGTATCCTTTCTCTATTTAATACTATTTTCCCTTTTTTTTTTTTACTTTTTTGTTAGTGATTTTGGCATTTTTAAATGGTTCCCCAAGCATAGTGCTGAAGTATTGTCTAGTGTTCCTAAGCACATGAAAGCTGTTATGTGCCTTAAAGGGAAAATACATATTAGATAAGCCTCCTTCAGATATGAGTTATACTGTTGTTAGCTCCCAGTTCAATGTTAATTCATCAACAATATGGCACATTCAGAAAAAAGGAAGAGGCAATTTGCTGATCTGTACATGAGGCCACTCAGGAAGGTATTGCTATATTGTGATTAGAGGCTCCCAATAGCCTAACCCTATACTTCCCCTAGGAACAATGATTAAATAGGCCCTAATTCAGTGTTCCCAATAACTTTCTGGAACGTAACTACTGCAAATGACGAGAATCTACTGTATTTGTCAACACATTCTTATTGGTCTTTTATAGGTTAAATCATTTTTAAAAATATGGTACAGGAAATGTGTATGAGCCCATAGCTGATAACTACTTTGTATTTTAAGTACCTTTACTAAAAGGGACCCTATTAATCTCTTTTAGAGCAGACCCTAGATACAAACTATGTGTAAAACTTTACTTAAGATATTTTTTTCCAGAATTCTAGGGTTGGTGCCTAATGAACCACAAATTATGAGAAAAGTCAAATTCTCCTCATTCAGGAATTGGGCTCTCCCAGGACTGAGCCTGATTCCTGTGGGTCACAGCTAGAGCCCTTTTGTGGGAATGGGAATATCCTGAGGTTTTACAATGTAATGAAATAAATATTACTTTCCATTTGTTGTTGTTGTCAGTTTCATACAGCTCTTTATGGCTCCATTTGGGGTTGTCTTGGCAAAGATATTGGGGTGGTTTGCCATTTCCTTCTCTAGCTCATTTTACAGATAAGGAAACTGAGGCAAACAGGGTTAAGTGACTTGCCCAGGGTCATATAGCTAGTAAATATCTGATGCCAAATTTGAACTGAGGTCCTTCTGACTCCAGGCCTGGCACTTTAGCCATTGTGTCCCCTAGCTATCCCCATAAGAACTGACAAATATGAAGAACTCAAACACGGGAAGTTTTCTATGACCTGAAAAAGAATGAATTAAGCAGAGTCATCAAAACAATAAACATTGTCATTAAACTGTAATAGTGCAAAAGGAAAGAAGGACAACAGCTAATCCTATGTAATGAAAATGACCAAGGTTAGCTCTGGAGAAGATAAGAAAATTCACCTCTCTCCTTTCTTTGTAAAGGTGGAGGACTATACTAAAATACAGCATAAACCTTGATTTGATGTGTTGAATGATATTACTAAGCTACCTTTCCACACCCCCTTTCTATTTCATTCTTTGTTATAAGGGATGGCTGACTTAATAAGAGAGAGGTGGGAATACATTCAGAAATAAGAAAGAAATGAATAGTTAATTTTTTATTCTTACCAAGGTGGAAGAAGCCAATAGCCAATACAAAGTAACCAACTAAAACATCCAAAGATCAAATAATACCACTAGGTGAAGTGGTTCACTTGTCAGATTCAAATCCTGACTATATATAGTACATTACAAACTTTTTTTTCTATAGACAAAATTCTTTTTTTCTGACTCAAAAAACTGAAATCATTCTGAGAGCCCCACAGCATAGTTTGAATAATGAAAAATATATTTTGTTCATGAATTCTTATCCCCATCACCTACAACGGATAATGATATATAACATTTTTCTCAGCACTTTTGTTCCTACCATAGCCTAAAAACAAAAGCCTTTGAAGTCAACCTTTTTAATTACTTCCTGCATGAGAAAGGAAGATGGTGAGTTTAGAGAAAGCCAGAGGATCATTCTTAGGTTACTTTCTTACATTCATTACAATGGTGGCAGCAATGTTCCCAGTAAAGAGAAGTCGAGTCAGAAAAGAAGAGGAAAAGATGGTAGAAAGCAGGCTGGGTCAGAGATAGTCAAGTCTTGATATAATGGCTTCATTATTTTGAACTGTATATATTGTGAATTCCACAGAGTCATCAAATATAGTTTAAAATATATACAAAAAGTGAGTTGTGTTGATTTGGGGATTATATTTGCAAACAAAAATTGCCTAGCTTTAGCAATTCAGCTAAAGAAGATACAATCAACTATCTGTTGTCTAAATGAATATTATTATTGGAATGGAAAGGAAAAGCCCCTATTATGTGTTAAGCACATAATACAGGAAACCAAGAAGAGTTCCTGTGTTCAAAGAACTCCCATTTTATTCAAGATGAGACAGCACATATAGGAGAAAGTTCATCTATAGAGCAGATAGAAAGGTCTGGGGGTCCTTTGGGTGCAGCACCAGAGCAGATACAAGACACATAGCAAAGCTACACCACAATGCCTCTTATCATTATTTAACTACCATTGAGAAGTGATTGTGCCAGTCTCCAAGGGCTATAAAATTGTACATAGTCTTTGATCCAGCAATACCACTTCTAGGTCTGTATCCCAAAGAGATCATAAAAAAAGGGAAAAGGACCTTCATGTACAAAAATATTTATAGCAGCTGTTTTTGGGGTATCAAAGAATTGGATAATGAGGGGATCCCCATCAAATGGGGAATGACTGAAGGAGTTGTGGAATACTATTGTGCTATAAGAAGTGGTGAGTGGGTGAAGTTCAGAAAAACCTAGAAAGACTTAACATGAACTGATGCTGAGTGAGGTGAGCAAAACCAGAACATTGCACACAGTAATAGCAACATTGTACATTGATCAACTACAATAGACTTAGCTCTTCTCAGCAATACAATGATCTAAAACAGTTACAAAAGACTCATGATGGAAAATGCTATTCACATCCAGAGAAAGAATTATGGCGTCTGAAGGCAGATCAAAGCAGACTATTTTTCTCTCTTTTTGTTTATTCTTTTTTCATGGTTTTCCCCTTTTGTTCTGATTCTTCTTTCATGACTAATGTGGAAATGTTCAATATGATTATACATGTAAAACCTATATCAGACTGCTCTCCATCTAAGGGATGGGGAAGAGTGAAAAAATTTGATCTCAAAATCTTATAATAGTGAATGTTGAAAACTATCTTTATATGTAATTGGAAAAAATAAAATACTATTAAATGGGGGGAGGGGGAGAAGAGAAGTGGTTGTGCCCCATCACAAAAAACTGGAAAGTGATTTTGACCAGGCTGGACCAGGTTCAGCTATTTAAGGCCAGAAACTCACTTCCAGGTGAGTTTCCTAAATCATGGGATTAAAAATAGCTTTTCTGATAGAATGACAGGATATAATTGAAAGTACACTTGAATAGGAGTCATGAACACTAGGTAACTAACTCTATGACACCTCACTGGGCCTCAATTTCTTAATTTATAAAATGACACGAGAAGACTAATAATAGCTTTATAAAGCACCTTAAGGCAAAGGACTCTCTCTAAGTTACAACAATCCGGCGAAATAGATTCTAGTATTAGCCTCATTCTACAGATAAAGAAACTGAGGTGGGATGAGGTTAGAGTGGTTTGTTCAGGACTACATAGTTCATGTCAGAAGCAGGACTCAACTATACAGTCTTCCTGATTCTAAGTCCAGAGCTCCAACTTTTACATCATCTAGATGCTGCTTGTTGATTTCTAAAAGCCTTCCAAGTTTGAACACGTACCATACATCTGTGAGTCTAGGAAGATCCAATTAATCAGTCACCCTGTCACTCCCACCACAACCTCCCATCCAGCTTATGTAGTTTGGCTCCTAACAACTCCTAATGTTTGGGCCAACCCACTTATAAACATACTTAATGAGGTTTGAACTCAAAGCTGTTCCAACATCTGAAAGTAATGGACTGTAGATTTTTTTAAAGTTTAAGATTCAGTAAATAATTTCATATTTGTCATTATCCACATATGGCATAAAATAGTTTACCATAACAACATTTACATAAAATACTGTTGTGAAATGATAGAAGGCATGGATAGTTCATGAACCCTCACTAATGCAACAAGATTCTCTCCTTATCTGGTGTCTACAGCACATGGTCCTTATTTTTTGAACAATTATTTGTCCTTCTTTACCCAATATTGAAAAGCAAAAACAAAAAACAAAAAAACTCATGTATATGTATATCAATTAATGGCATCTCCAGATATTTTAACAGATCACATTCACCAAAGATCCATCTCTACATATTCCTTTAGGTTGGATTCAGGTCTGAATCTCTTTCCAAGTATCAAAATTCCACCAGAAACAGAAATATTACTGACTGGGTTTGTCAGGTTTCCTTGACTCGTTGGGCCATCTGGTTCCAACGCTCCCAGACAAGTTTTCTTGCCTCATGAAAGTAGAGATGGCTCTAGAAAGGTAGACTTTTATTAACAAGGATATATATATTGTCCATTTTCACCAGAATTAGGTCAGGTTATGAAAGTGGTCATTGGCATTCCATTCTTGAGGGGATGGCCTTTGTGAGTTGGGGCAAGCTATTCATCCTTCAGTTTCTCAAGCAGTTTGAGGAGAAGGAGGATGAAATTTACTTCTAGAATGATTTGAGTTGTCTGATTTGTCAGGAAATCTGCTCCAGTTTGTGGCTTGTGGCTTGTGTGGAGAGAGACCAAGGCAAGTGTAACCCATAATTTCCACCAACTTTTACCAAGCTTGATTTTGCAACTAAGGCTTGTAGATTTATCTCCAGTTGCTTTGTTTAAACTTCAATCCAGTTACATAAACACGTATCAGCACAATTTATACTTTTGTGATTCCTCTTCCGTAACAACTGACCCTTTCTTCTGGAAAGGGGCTTTCAACTTCATCAGATTCAAATAAGACTTTCTTCATGTTTATGTAGAAATCTGAGGCACAAGCCAGAAACCTGCCACAGTCATTGTTCTGAAATAAAGATGATTAGCCAAACTCTGACAAGGGAGGCCAGGGGCATGATGGGATGTATAAAATTTGACTACAGCTGAGAGGAGAGAGTGTGGGGATCCATAGGCTCTTCAGTATATTCTAAATTGTTCCTAGGATAGAATTTAGTTGATAGGGGTGAGGAGGAAGAGGGAAAGAGGTAGATTTCAGCTCAAAATAAAGAACTTTCTAACAATTAGAGCCATCCAGAATAGAATGGGCTGTCTCAAAAGACAATGAGGTCACCTTTTGAAAATGTTTTATGGGGAGGAGGGATTCTTACAGAGAATGAGATTTTGGAATGAATAACCTCCTGGGGATTTTATCATAAGGTTGGAAAGAGACAACATATTCCCTGATAAAGCCATAATTTCTCAAATATATAGAGAACTGAGTTCATTTTATAAGAATACTAGTTATTTCTCAATTGATAAATGGCCAAAGAAAATAACAAGCAGTTCTCAGATGAAGAAATTAAAGTTATCTCTAGTCACATGAAAAAATGCTCTAAATCACTATTGATTAGAGAAATGCGAATTAAAACAACTCTGAGCTACAACCTCACAACCTGTTTGGCTAATATGACAGAAAAGGAAAATGACAAATTTTGGAGGGCATGTGGGAAAATTGGGATATTAATGCATTGTTGGTAGAGTTGTGAACTGATATAACCATTCTGGAGAGCAATTTTGAACTATAGCCAAAGGGTTATAAAACTGTGGATACCCCTTGACCCAGCAATAGCACTATTTGATCTATATTCCAAAAAGATTTAAATTTTTAAAAAGGTGCAAGACCTTTGTACAAAAATATGTATAGCAGCTCTTTTTGTGGTGACAAAGAACTGGAAACAGGATTTGCAGAGAATTTTACATGTTATCTCATTAAAATTTAGGTGGGATCTTAGACTTATTCTAGCCCAAGTCCCTCATTTAACAGATGAGGAGACTGAGACCCAGAAAGTTTAAGTGACTTCTCTAGGATCACACAGTAAGCAGCAAGAGCAGAAACTCAGACCCAGAGGTCTTGGCTCCAAATTCATCACGCTTTCTAGTTAAAATGTGCCACTGTAGGCTGTGGACACAGGGTATTGTTGGAAGCATGCTGTGCTTGCTGAAGGTCCAGTTACATCTAGGAAGAATGCCTGTGAAGTTTCTGATCTGCAGCAGGAGGACATGTCAAGTTGACTGGTTTGCCTATTACCCAGATTCTAATCTTAGCCAAATTCCAGCAAGTAAAGTTAAAACTATTAAAAATAACATTGCTTTGACCCAGAGATCCCACTGCTGGGTATATACCCCAAGAAGCCAAGATGGAAAGATAGGTCCCATGTATGCTAAATATTTATGGTGGCACTCTTTGTAATAACAAAGAACTAGAAACAAAAGTAAATATTCAAATTGTTGTACATGAATGGAATATCCCTGCACAGTAAGAAATGACAATATCAGAAAATCAGAAAAGCAAATTGTTCTGGGTTATGCCTGACTCAGGCTAATCTCCTGCTAGTTTAGGTTTGATATTGGAATGAAAAGAGAGACACTTACCCATTATTCAACAGTCAACAAAAGGAGATTTATTTAGACAGGAGAGGGGAAGGTGACTCAATAAGAAAATGAATTGAGGACACTTTGAGATGGCTGTCCTGACCAAAGTTCCTCTGTCTCTCAGGTGCCCATTACCGTCTCCCAGCCAGATCTCAGTACTAGGCTGAAGTCCTTGGGGCAAACTGAGGTGATACCAACTGCCCTTGGCTGGCTAAACCAATCAGCTCCTGAGGACCATCTCAATCCTTTTCTAGGAAAGAACAGAGAGGGAAGGAGGTTAGGCTGTTGCTCTGATCACATATCTGAAAATCTACCTGAATTGGTCCAGAGGGAAGTAAACAGACCCAAGAAAACAACAAACACATCAACTACAGCAACATAAAAATCAAAGAATTAATTAAAACCATATATAGTGATTATAATGACTAAGAATGGTCCTGAAGAAGAGAGAAGAAAACTCTAGTTCCTTCCTCTCAAACCAACCCCGCTTTCGAAATACTCCACTTCTGTTAAGGGTCCCACCATCCTTGCAGTCATCCAGGTTCCAAACCTTGCTGTCATGCTCAGCTTCTCATTTTTCCCATACATTAAATCCATTTCGCTCAAAATCTTTTCATTGCTATTCCCATAAATGTCTCTCATTCATCTGATTCTCTCTACTCAGTCACCACCCCAGTTCAGATCCTCATCCCTTACTTGGATTATGGCAATAGTCTCCTTTTTGACCTCTCTGCTTCAATTTCTCAACTTTTCCCATCCATTCTTCACACAGCTGCCAAACAGGTTTTCCCAAAGGGCAGATCTGATCATGTCATTCTACTCAATAAGCCCCTGAGGCTCCCTGTTACCTACAAGATCAAATACAAATTTTTTTATTTGGTATTTAAAGGCATTTACAACTTGGCTTAAACCTACCTATATTATTATATCATAAGAACAGCAAAACAAATCTTTCTCTCTCTCTCTCTCTCTCTCTCTCTCTCTCTCTCTCTCTATCTATCTATCTATCTCTCCCTCCCTCCTCTCCCTTTTCCTCTCCCTCTCTCCCTCTCATCTATCTGGCATTTAAAGCTTCCCACAATCTGGTTCCAATCTACCTTTCTATACATGTGTATATGTATGTATATGTATGCATGTATGTATGTGTATATATGTATATATACACATATATACTTTTCTATATTATATGTATTTCTATATGCATATATATGCACATACTTTTCTACAATATGAAATAATTACTCTTTCATTCTACATTCCAGTTTGACTGAACTTACTGGCTGTTTCCAAAATCATCCCATTTCCTGTCTCTATGCTTTTTCAGAGGTGACATCCTCCATGCTTAGAATCCACTGCCTTTTCATCTTAACTTTTAGAACTTCAGTTAAGAGAAGTTAAGACTTCTCTCTAACAGGAGAAACCCTTCCCCAGTGCCCTTCTTTTCCTCCTCAGATTATCTTCTATTCATTTATGTAGGTACACTGTAAGAGAGGCTGTCGATAGATTGTTATTGAATACAGAGGTGGCCTGGGAATTCAAAAAAGCTAGATTCAAGTCCTCCCTTTGACACAAACTGACTACCTGACAATGGGTCAATCAATTTACCTCAGTTGTCTGGGTAATTCTCTAAGAGAAGGTATCAACTGACTTTCACTGGTAGAGATAGTATCTTAAACAGGGAGTTCCCTACTTCAGTGAAATTATAGGTCTAGTCCATATCCATTTCTGGTATTCTACAGAGCAGGGGTCTCAATTTTTGTGTCATAGGCCTTTTTGGCAGTGTGGTGAAGCTTAGGGACACCATCTCAGAAAAATAATTTTAAATGCACAATGTAAAATACATAGAATTACGAAGAAAAGCAATTATATCAAAATACTATTATCAAATGGCTCTATATAAAAAAAAATCATAGACCCAGGTGAAAAAAAAGAATCTGTGGAATAAGGGGATAGAGAGTTGTCCTCAGTGTGAGGAAG
This sequence comes from Potorous gilbertii, assembly GCA_028658325.1. Lineage (NCBI taxonomy): Eukaryota > Metazoa > Chordata > Mammalia > Diprotodontia > Potoroidae > Potorous > Potorous gilbertii. Next base: position 432,683,675 of record CM053770.1, on the reverse strand, counting down.
ACCTAGGTTCATGTCCCATTGATGACACATAGTAAGAGTTTCCTTTTCAGAGATTTCCCTATATCATTAAAATCTTATGTACTGCATAGACACCCCATTCCCACCCACCCTACCTCCCCCCCAGAATGGAAACTCCTAGATTGCAGAATGTGTGCATACCTATATCTATAGATATAGATATCCCAGTTATAGGATCACAGATTTACAGTTAAAAAGAACCTTATCTTGTTCAATCTTCTTATTTTACAGATGAGTAAACTGAGGCTGAAACATATTAAATGACTTATCCTAAGGTACTCAAATAGCAAGGGACAGCTGGGATTTGAGCTCAGCTCCTCTGGATGTAGACACAATGCTCATTTGATGACAACACTGTTTTCCACAACCATGGTCTCAGATCCTTTCATCTAGTCTCCAATTCATTTCAGAATGGACAGCTCAGGCTGAACATAGGGGTAGTCATATCCATGTAATGACCGATATGCCAGGAATTCTGGAATATACTAGGCACTTCATAATTATTATTCTACCCTTTGAATGAAGAGATGGTTTCAGACAATATGTGATTTTTAAAATCCTAATTGCAATTTTGCAATTAGTAAATTTCATCAGAAAAATATAATGTGCTTCACCATTGAGAGAAATTAATAAATTATTGAGAGATTGGTCTACTTGGTCTCAGTGGTCATGGGGTTCAACCCAATGCAATCTTATGGATTAGCAATTTCTTTAAAAAAGAAATACCTTGAGATACAGTGATCTCATATTATTCACTTTAGTTTGATTTATTGTACGTGTTGAAGTAAAGCAAGTCTGCATGGGCTCAAGACTGCTGGGATCTGCCAATGCTAATTGTCCAGACAGACTGTACAAGTACATGAAGGTTTGGGAGTTCTCTCAGTTCCCATTAGGCTGAGGTGTGGAAAGCCAATGAACATTATGCACGTGTTGGGACCTAAAAGAACAAATTTCCAATAGAGATCATTTGGAAAATCATTTTCTCTAAGGGATAGTGCAGTTCACAAACTGGCTTTACTAAGTATTTATACTCAATTTGTATCCAATTAGATACATCAACTGGGTGGAATCCAGAATGCCTGGGACTTGAATTTAATAATTTGAGAGACAATCTGGGAGAGAAATACAGACATCCCATTAGTGAATGTGTCCAGTTACTCAAATTCAGTTATTTTAGCAAATTCCCAATCATTTGGAACCTTGGAAATGTTCTCGTCATATTTTTTGCCACAATTCCCGGACTCACCCATCCCTGCTGACAGTGTACTCCTATTCTTAAAATGAAATATTAAAAAACAAAAACAAAACCCTCCACTACAGTCCTTACTTCCTAGTCTCAGAGAAGAGATGACTCTGGGTACTTACTTATTCCAGTAATGCAAAATTTCTGCTGGGTCCTTTAAAGACTTTAAAGATGAGTCCTACTTTTTGGAAATTAAAGTACTTTACAACCTGGTCCTCACCTACCTTTCTAATCTCATAAAACATTATTTCTCTTTCCACACTTGATGGTATAGCCAAACTGATCTTTTTGCTGGCACACATATAAAGCATATACACACACACATGCCCAGAATGTATTTCTAAGTCTTAGAATTCCTTATCAACTTCAAAATTCTGCTCAGGGGAAACCCTTTTAAATAAAGTCTTTCCTAACACTGCACACCACAACCCAATCTTCACAGCTGCCACTCTCCTGTATCCCAAATATATCTATATATATTCATATATTTATTTGCTTATTATCTCCCCAACCAAATATTCTTGAGTTCAAGGACTGTTTGCTAAAACTTGGAAAAATAAAACGTATCTTTCTGAAGGAGGGGAAAGAATAAAAGCTCATCCACGATTTCCTTTGACCTTCGCAGCTACTTCATATGGTGAAAAAAGCAGTAGTTGTGTAGTCAAAGCACAAATCCTGCATTTACTATTTACGTTCTACCTACATGATCTTCAGAAACATCTCAGAATTGAAATTTCAGAAAGTCATCAAGTCTCTGAACAAGCATCCTCTTTGCGACCTGACAAGTTGGCCATCTGACCTTTGCTTGAAGAACTCCAGTGAAGTGAAACCTATTATACTGGTATAACCCATTCCATTTTTGAACAGCTCTGTTTGGACATTTTTCCTTACCTCAAACCTAAATCTGCCTCTTTGTAACTTCTGCCTTTTACCCCTGTTCTGCTCTCTGGGGCCAAAGAGAATAATTCTAACCCCATCTGAACATGTGACAACCTGTCAAATACTTGAACAGTTATCATGATTCCCACCCCCCCCCAATATTTCTTCTCCATACTCAAAGTCCCTAGTTCTTCTAACTGAACCCCTTTGAGCGTCGGTTTCCTTATCTGAAAAATGAAGGAGTTGGACTAGAGGATCTCAGAGAGTCTAAATCCAGTGAATCTGATTGATATTGATCAGCCCAGGGCTGATTACTGGAGTAATTAGTTTTAATGGAGCCTATTGGAAGCAGGTGACTACTCCTTCAGCTTAATTCATTAGCTAGAGGTAAGTATACATTTTCAGTCCCATTCTTCAACCTTTTACTGTTTCCCTTATGCTGATATATATTTTAAGGAAAGATCTGCAGGCAACCCAACTGTTGTCCAAGAGCTGTTACGGAGAATAGGTGGGGCATCAAAATGTCGAACCACTCTGTGACCTTGTTATTTGAGCAGAATGCTAAACATATCAATTACTCGTTGTCTTCTCCAATGAAGCAAAATTAATCCATCCCCTAAGTTTTCTTTGGAGAAAGCTGTACCTCCATGCCAGGGAGGATTTATCCATGTTTAATCAGTCTGTCTCCTACATACTGGGTGTCTAGGAAAACAACTCTGGTATTTTTACCCCATGACCTCTGTAGCTTCACTAAGTTTCAAAAAGGCAAATCTTCCCCTCCCCAAACTCTGCTCTTTCAAACAAAAAATGTCCTAACTAGACTTTCTCTGGGACTGGACCACATTTACATGAACTAACTTCAAAAGTCTAGGTAATCCAATGAACACTCTCATTTCCTCTAGAAAGGATGTGGTCAATAGACTACTCATTTCACAATCCAAAACAAAACATTCACCCCCAATATTTTAGATACTGTTACTTTCACTTATTAAAAAGTAAGTTCCTTGAGGGTAGATAATTGTATCCCTAGGGCTTAGCCTAGTATTGCCCCTGGCAAGTTTCATAATTGCTTTTTCACTGATTTATGAGAATTGCCTTCAGCAAGATTGTAAAGCATTCTTTGGTACTATACTTTCTCCACCCTCTTTCCTAAACATCTTTATCCCCCAACACAGGTGGGAAAACTCCAACTTTGATATTAACCAATTAACAAGTTTCTGGAGATTAAGTGTTTAAAGTTGGGCACTTCTCAGGTGTCTTGCATTTTAATAAGGGACTATGGAATGCTGTCTTCAGATTCAAAGGAATATTTTTTCAACTAATTGGGTGGAACTCACAAATTCTTCCATTTGCCTTACTATAAAAGTTCAAAGCAATTTATTCTAGGCAGAAACCAAAACTCAGCATCTATTCTCTATTCTCTAATAGAGACTTGGAGTCATGAATACCCGGGGTCACAATCTACCTCTGATACTTTCTAGTTGTGTAAAGTGATTTACCCTCGGAACTTCAGGCAACTTTTAAAGACTTATTTAAGTTATATATAGATGGGTTCATCTTTGGACATCAGCATTCCACCAAAGAATTATTGATAATTAAATTAAATTTTAAAAATAAATAAATATAAAATAAAAACAGATAATTATTAAAACTGAGTGTTCCACACTCCCCTCCCCCCCACTCATACACAATTCTCCTTCCCAGATTCTAAGTAGGCAACTTTTCAACAAGTCAACAAGCATTTTTAAGCAATTACTGTCTGCAAGGCTAGGCTTTGTACTAAAGGTTGGTAATTCAAATGCAAGAACAAAAAAAGATAATTTCCATCCCCAGGGATCTTGTATTCTAATGGGGGAAGACAAATGATAAAAAGAATGATGAAAAGGGGTAGGGGTACCCAGAAGAAACAAAAGTATGTGGTCGAGAAAGTCTAGTGTCTGGAGAGGAGCCTGGGGAGGAAGAAAGACATCTTTGGCCCTGGGGGTTTTTTTCTTAAAATGGAGATTCCAGAAGGAACCAGTCGATCAGAGGCAGAGGCTGCTGGGGCAGATGATACTTCGGATGAAAGCTTCCAAGATGAAGAGGTTTTTCTAGCATTTTCTAGACAATGTCCGCTGTTATCTCGAGTACATTGCAGAGGCATTAGATTCCTGATTAGAGGATGTGGATCTTTAAAGATCAGTTAAATCTGCTCCCAAATTCGACAATCTAAATGAGATGGATGAGTATTTTAAAAAATACAAATTGCCCAGATTAACAGAAGTTGAATACTTAACCCCATCTCAGAAAAAAAAAAATTGAACAAGCCATCAATGAACTCCTAGGGAAAAATCTCCAGGGCCAGATGGATTTACAAGTGAATTATATCAAATATTTAAAGAACAGTTAATTCCAATACTATATAGACTATTTTTGAAAATTGGGGAAGCAAAAGTCGTCCCAAATTCTTTTTATGATACAAATATGGTTTTGACACCTAAACCAGGAAGAGACAAAACAGAGAAAGAAAATTATAGATCAATTTCTCTAATGAATATAGATGCAAAAATTTTAAATAAGATTTTATCAAAATGAATACAGAATCTTATCATGAGAATAATACATTATGATCAGGTAAGAGTCCTACCAGGAATGCAGGAATGGTTCAATATTAGGAAAACTATTAACCTTATGATCATATCAACAACAAAACTAACAAAAACCACATGATTATCTCAATAGATGCAGAAAAAGCTTTCCGCAAAATACAACATCCATTCCTATTAAAAACACTGGAGAATATAGGAATAAAGGGAACTTTCCATAAAATAATAAGCAGTATCTACCTACAACCATCAGCAAGCATTATACACAATGGAGATAAGGTAGATGTATTTCCAATAAGATCAGGGGTGAAACAAGGATGTCCATTATCACCACTATTATTCCATATGGTACTAGAAATGTTAGCAATTAGACAAGATAAAGAAATTGAAGGAATAAGAATAGGCAAAGAAGAAACAAAGGTATCACTCTTTGCAGATGATATGATAATATACTTAGAGAATCCCAGAGATTCAAGCAAAAATCGACTTGAAATAATAAACAACTTTGGCAAAGTTGCAGGTTACAAAATAAACCCACACAAATCTTCTGAATTCCTATATATTAATAACAAAGTCCAACAGCAAGATATAGAAAGAGAAATCCCATTTAATGCTAGGGTAGACACTACAAAATATTTGGGAGTTTACCTGCCAAAACAAACGCGGGGACCATATGAACACAATTACAAGACACTTTTTGCACAAAAAAAGGCAGATCTAATTAAGTGGAAAAACATCAGTTGCTCATGGGTAGGCCGAATCAATATAATAAAAATGACAATTCTCCCTAAATTAATTTACTTATTTAGTGCCATACCAATTAAACTATCAGATAATTATTTTCTAGAGCTGGATAAAATAATATCAAAATTCATCTGGAAGAACAAAAGGTCAAGAATATCAAAGAGACTAATGAAAAGAAATGCTTGGGACATGGCCTAGCACTGCCAGATCTCAAATTGTATTATAAAGCAGCAATTATCAAAACTACTTGGTACTGGCTAAGAAACAGAAGGGTAAACAAGTGGAATAAGTTAGGTACTCAAGACACAGTAGGTAATAAATATAGCAATCTCCTGTTTGATAAACCCAAGGACCCCAGCTTCCAGGATAAGAATTCACTGTTCCACAAAAATTGCTGGGAAAACTGGATAACAGTATGGAGGAAACTAGGCATAGATCCATGCCTGACACCCTACACAAGAGTAAAGCACAAATGGGTACACGATCTAGGTACAAAGATTGATATCATAGACAAACTGGAGGAACAAGGGATAGTGTGTTTATCAGATTTATGGAGGAAGGGAAGAATTTTTGACTTATGAAGAGATACAAAGCATTATGAAGTGCAAGATGGATAATTTTGATTACATTAAACTGAAAAGTTTTTGCACAACCAAACCCAATGCAACCAAAATTTGGAGGGATGTAGTATATTGGGAAAAATTTTTTATAGCTAATCTTGGGGATAAAGGACTTATTTCTAAAATATATAGAGAACTAAGTCAAATGTACAGCAATACGAGTCATTCCCCAATTGATAAATGGTCAAAGGATATGAACAGGCAATTTTCAGAGGAAGAAATTAAAGATATCTATAATCATATGAAAAAATGCTCTAAATCACTTTTCTTTTTTTAGTTAAATTTATTTATTTATTGTAAGATAGGTTTTCTCCTTCTCCCCCACTTTCCTGTATTGTAAGATAGGTTTTCTCCTTCTCCCCCACTTTCCTGTATTGTAAGATAGGTTTTCATACCAAAATGAGTGTGCGTTTTATTCCTTCCTTTAGTCGAATGTGATGAGAATAAACTTTAAGATATGATCCCATATGTTAAAAGAAATCAAGGTAAATGGTGAGAGAGAAATGTAGTGGGAGGAGAGAGGGTGAAATGGAATGGGGTAAA
>CM053770.1:432495260-432676543 GCA_028658325.1 Potorous gilbertii | reverse complement strand
CCTCTCCACCCCCTGACCCAGATCTGCAGCTAGTGCTTGGGGTCTGAGATTCAAATGCTGCTCCCCAGCCTCAGGGCTTTTGGTGGCAGGCTTGACTGCTCTTCAATGGGGGCTTATCTGCTGGTTCTCAGGGGGGGCAGGGCCGCCTCTCAGGCTCAGTTCCCTCAGGGGGTTTATACAGAGATCGTTTGTAGTGGAGCTGGGGTGGAGCTCCAGCCCACTCTGGGAGTCTCTGGCTGAGCTGCCTCTGCCTCTGGCCGAGCTGCCTCAGCCTCTGCAGCAGCGGCCGCCTCCCAGGGGGTCCAAGTCCCAGAGATCCCCCGCTCCCCTCTCGGCCTATTTCTCTCACTGACCTGTGCATCTGTGGGTGGTGGGACCTTCTCGGCCGCCAGAGATTCAGGTCCCCGACGTCTGCTGGGCTCTGCTCGCTCCTCTCAGTGCCGCGTGGCCGGGGCGGGGGAGGGGAGCGCTCGGCAGGACAGGACTCCGCTCCCGTCTGGGGTACCTTTGCGGTCAGTTTTTCAGGGCTCTCTGCAACGGAAATCTCCTTCACTGTGTTGCTGCATGGCTTCCACTGTTCCAGAATTTGTCAGGAGTTCTTTTTACAGGAAATCTATGGGCTGTGGTTTCGGAGCTAGCAAATGTGAGTCTTTCTACTCCTCCATCTTGGCTCTGCCCCCCAAAAAGTCTTCTAATTGTTTGCAGAGTAGGAAGAATTGATGACTGAGTAGATGTAGATCCAGAACTAAGTTTGAATACAAAAGAGAAAAGGATCTTTAAGGTTTTTTATTTTCCTTCCTAGTGGCAAGACAGGTAAAAAACTGCTATTAGCTGCCAGATGGCGGAGTCATTAACAAACTACATTCTCCCTACTCAGCCATCAGGTGTTGAAGAGCACATGGTGCCTCTTTTCCCATGATATTTGTTCTCTAATTTTAAGTGAAAGAGGATTCTGGGAGGGCACCACCCAGGTGATCAGGAGATTCTTTAGAACCATTAGAAGTAGTGCTAGAAACTAGTATTGGTGGTGGAGTCTGCTAGAGCAGTAGTGGCCAATGAAAGAGGAAACCACTATGGACAAATCTTAGGATGGTAATAGCTTTAGGGACTGTGACCCTTTGTGACAGAGAAGTTAGGCATCAACCCTTAGAGTACAGCAGAGAGAGATACCAAAGGGAACCTCTTGATGACTCCATCAAGGGAGAAAAGGACTTCTGAATCCAGGAGTTGGAAGGTCTCTACACACACGTAACTCATTACCATTGATTACCATTGTCTGAACCCACTCTCCCAATTGGATGATCTGGGGCATTATCTAAAATCAGCAATGCTTTAAACACAATATTGCCATACTTTTCAACATCTGGACTAAGTTAACTTGAAAACTGGTTTTTTATAGCAGTTTTTGTCACACTTGCTTTCTCATTTGACTGCCAAAGAATTGGATGTGATCCATGGTTGTAGTCACTAAGAGCATGAGAATTTTGAGACCTGATAAGTAAGTGTTGACTTTAATTTAAAACCTAGAAGGTTCTAACAAGTAAGAAAGGCTTTGAGTGAGGGATAGCAGAAAGTCTGTTATCTGAGGATCAGCCTGACTAGGTGGTAAGAGGTTCATTACCAGAGGATTAGCCTTCAGGTAAGGATTTTTCTTTGATTACATCACTGAGTACACTAGTATTCCAATGTATCTGTGATCTCAGATGTGCCTACTCCCTTCCACAATGCACATAGCAACTCATCCACACTGGCCCAGTCTATGTAATTCATGTCTATATCTTCATTCACTATAGGGTGAGTTGAGGGGTTTTCCTTGAGTTCTCTGGACATTGCAAGAATGTCAGTGGAACATGTAGGCTGTCTATTATCTCTGCTTAGCACTCTTGCCATATGACCAGCCTATTTCCTTTTTCACTCATTTTTTTTGATAGCAGCCCCTCTCTCTTTTTTTCTGCTTCTGAATAATTCTGTGCTTGCAACATGTAGCCTGCTCATGTCCATTCTATGTCTCCCTCTTTTTGAAGTTCTCAGTTTTATTTCCTTGGACACTAGTGTTTCATGACTCTAAGTCATGAAAATATTATAGGTAGAGTGTGGGGAAAAAAAGTCTTTGGTTAAGGAGAATCTTGGGACATAAGCAAACTTTGTAATTTTCCAAAGGTAATTTAGCTCACTTGTCTCCTATTCAATTCTTCATCCAGGTCCTTGTCCACTTGCAGTGTCTTAGGTACCTTCTAGTTCTACACCCTCATTATATAGATGTATATAATCTATATAATGCACAGAGAGGGAAGTATCTTGTAGAAACTATGAGGCCCCTGATTTCAAACCCTGTGTTCTTTTGCTGCTGCTGCTAGACAGTAAACATTTATTAAGCACCTACCAGGCTGGAGAAGGGGATGGCATACCACTCCAGCATCTTTGCCAAGAAAACCCCAAATGGGGTCACAGAGTCCAAAAACACTGAAAGAATGCCAGAACAACAAATGTGCCAATTAAGAGCCTTGCTTCTGCTTCTAGTCAATAAACATTTATTTATAATCATTTATTTATGGCTGAGCAAGTTGTGGTACATGATTAAAACGGAATACTACTGTGCTATAAAAAGTGAGCTTGTTGATTTTAGAAAAATCATGTACAGACTTGCATTAAATAATGAAGAATGAAGAGAACAGAATCAAGGGAATGTTGAATACAGTAAGAGCAATGTTGTTTTAAGGAAAATCTTTGTTCTGTTCCCAAAGGATTTATTCTGTGAAATTTGGATTCAGTCAAAGGGCTGCACTTGAGGACCTAGAAGGCCACATGTGGCCTCAAGGCTGCAGGTTCCCCACCCTTGGAATGGAGATAAGATTATTGGATCAGAGATTTAGAACTGGAAGGGACCTTAGAGGTTGACTACTACAAATGTGCTTTCACAGATGAGGAAACTGAATCCCACAGAAGTTCAATGATTTGCCTAAAATAATTTAGCAAGTAAGTGATGGATCCAGGATTCAAACTCAAGTCCTTTAATTTGAAACCAAGTACTTTTCCAATTGTACCAAGATGCCCTCTCATTTTTCCCTTCCCCTCTATCCACAACTGTTTAAAATAAACATTCACAAAACCGTCATTAGCATATTCAGATGTAGGGGTTCACTGATTGTCCTACATCCACTTAAAGTGATTAGACATATTCAGATATGTTAATTAGGTGATAACAAGTCTCAATCAATTTATCACACACAATTAAGTGAAAAATCCTTGGATGGCTTATAGTGACATTGACAGGAATAGATCAGATAGGCTCAGGAACTTTGGTCAACAGTTGTGGGTTGCTATAAAATAAGATTAGTTCAGAATTCATGTTATTCAATTATTGGGAGGAGGAGAGATTTTGATGGTCTCTTAGTGGAAATGGAAGAGTGGGAACATCTGGAGATAAACTGCAAAGAACCAAGGGCTATGGAACAATCGGTGAGAGGAGAAAGGTTAACTGAGTTGTGAGAAAGATGAGAGAAAGTTGTGAGAAAAGTTGTGAGAGATTAAGGCAGGTCAATGGTCCTATGGGTCTCTAGCAGCAGAAGACATGGACAGAGGTCAGCTGTTATACTCGCCTCCTCCTTGATTGAGGGAAGTTCCAAGAAAAGGTCTATTCTTTCTCTAGCTTTTCCTCTTTGGCTATTTTTAAAAAAATTAATTTCACATTATTTTCAATACTATTTCCTCTCCCTCCCACTTTCCCCTGACCCAAATATTGGGAAAGCAAAGAAAAGCAAAGCTTGTTATATAAATATGTATAGTCAAGAAACACTTATTCAGGCAAAACTCATTCCTGCTTTAGTCATGTCACGAGAAAAAAAGAGAAGAAAAATATGCATCAATCTGTACTCTGAGTTCATCAGCTCTTTATGTGGAGAGAGACAGAATGTTTCATCTTGAGGCCTTTAGGTTTGGGTAGTCATTGTGTTGATCAGGGAACCTAAGACTTTCAGAGTTGTTTACCTTTACAATATGGCTATTATCACATAACTTGTTCTCCTGATTATCTTCATTTCACTTCGCATCAGTTCATTCAAGTCTTCCCAGATTTTTCTGAAACCATCCCCTCCATCATTTCTTGTAGCACAATAGTATTCCATCATCTTCACATATCATAATTTGTTCACCATTTTCCAATCGATGGGCTCCCTCTCTGTTTCTAATTCTTTGCCACCATGAAAAGGGCTGGCATAAATATTTTTGCATATATGGATCCATTTTCCTTTTTCTTTGGTTCTGTTGGGGAATAGACCCAGCAGAATTATCAGTGGGTCAAAGGGTATGAAAAGTTTAATAGCTTTTTACGCATAGTTCCCAATTATGTTTATGAACATAATTGATAATTCTACACAATTTTGCTTAACGATTTCATTAATTCCCATGTGTTCAATTATTACTTCTATTTAGATGATAGAAAAATCTCCTATAGAAATCGTATACTCCAAAATGAACTCATCATCTTTCTCCAAAACCCTCCTCTCTTCTTAACTTCCCTGTTAACACCATCTTTACAATCACCTAGGCTCAAAATCAAGATGTCATCTTCAACTCCCATATCCAATCTGACAGAAATAGTTATTTCTCACTTATGTTGATAACTGATTATTAATTGAGATGAAGATTCTTTTTTCTATATCCTGATTCAGAAATAGAGTCAATTTTTGAAAGACATTATTGACCTTGCCCCAAAATTTACCCACCTGGACCATCTTACTGTTACCTCACCCAACTAGAAAAACCTTCCAAAGAGAATCTAATCTAGGTGAATTCTGGTCCATCGTGTTCTACTCAGACAAGGGATAGATCCCTTTGTCTAGATTGTCCAAGGCTGGGGGCGGTCTGGGAGTAAGAGTAACAGTCAAAGTCATGTCCTCCCGCCCTCATTAGAATAGATCTACCTCCCATTATAATATTCATTCTCTCATTAATCATTAACCCATCAGAGTTGATTGCTGCTTTACTACCCCCCTCCCTTCTAGTTGTATGTAAGCAACAAGAGGCCTCCATGAGGGGTCTTTGGTTTGTGAGAGAAAAGCAAATGACCATGCTTTCATTAATTATTTGCTAGCCATAATTAATGAAATGATTAAGTAGAAATTACATCTCCAATTTTTCATACATCACAAATCTATTGCTCAGCCCTGTCAATTCTACTTTCACAACATGTCTTTTATAAAGCCCTCCTCTCACCTCTGACTATGATATTGCCCTGTGCAGGCTCTTCTCACTTCCAGCCAGAACAATTGGAATAACCTTCTGGTTGCCTTCCCTGGCTCAAGTCTCACACCAGTCCAGTCCATGTATCACTCTGCTATCAAAGTGATCTTTCTTTGTATTCCTCTGCTTAGCACAGAATCTGGCACACAGCACTTCATAAATGCTTGTTGACTGACTAATGTATCATACTAATATTTTTTACTTCAATGTTTCTGGTATCCTGAGTTTTGGTTCTACTAGAGAGAGCCCTCAGGGTTAACTCTCTCTCTCTCTCTATATATATAAATTCAGAGAGCCAAACCACTGTTTAAGTGTTAGGAATTTTCTCATCTGGGAACTTGGAGAGACTGTGATTGTGCTCCTAATTTTTCATCTAATTTAAACTACTAAAACTTGTTAAGGAGGGAACCCTGTGAACCAGAGGAGCCAGGCCCTCCTGGCTTTTCCCCTAGGCTTTAAATGAGTTAAATATTGTAATAGATTGTTCAGGCTTAGGTGGCATTGGCCTGGAGTCAGGACAATCTGACCTTAGACACTTAATAACTGTGTGACCCTGGGTCACTTAACTCAACCGTTTCTTCATCTGTAAACTGAGATGGAAAAAGCAAGGGAAAACCATTCCAGTATCTTTGCAAGAAAATGCCAAACAGGGTCACAAAGGGTCAGACATCACTGAAATGATTGAACAACAACAAAAATCTCTATCCATATAGATACAAGCCTAGGCTAACTGTTAAGCTGTATGTTATCCTTTCTTTTGAAAATGTATAAGTAGAATGTAGTATATCTTTGGAGTGGATGTATTTAACTGTTCAGTAAACATTTTTGCCTTTATATAAATCTGTATGCTCATGCTGGTTTGTATGAACTATAAATTTGACATCAGGGCAATGAGCACATGACCACTCTGGCCACATCACTAGAAATCTGGCTTATGTACATTTGTTACATAAACACTGGCTTCTCACCCTCTGCTTATGCAGCATCACCCCATCCTCTGTCTTGTCTGCAGGGGCTGGTGTTTCTAGGGCAAGCCTCTCTTTGCTTACATTTTGATCTCAGGTTGGCACATCACCAACAATGTATTTGTGGATATTTCTATTAACACATTTTTAGAGACCAAAGTATGAAGCTAGACTGTTGGAAGATCAGATGCCAACTGTAACAGGAGAGCAAGAAAATAATCCTCACAGTCAGGAGGGCTGAAGTCTTCTTTCTTCTCAGTTCTATATACTCCTTTCATGCCTTGCCCCTTTTCTACCTTGTTACAGTTGTTAGTGAGTTGTGTCTGGGTCTTTGTGAGCTTTTTTTTTTTTTTATTTTTTGGTAGAGATAATGGAGTGGTCTGTCATTTCCTTTTCTAGTTCATTTTATAGATCAGGAAACAGAGGCAAACAGGGCTAAATGACTTGACCAGGGTCACAGCCAAATCTGAGGAGAGATTTGAACTCATCGAGATTTGAACTCATGAAGATGAATCTTCCTGACTCCAGGCTCAGAACTCTATTCATTTTTACCCCCAGTAACCTCAAGGACTCCTAATTGGAACCCTTGCCAATCTCAGCCCCTTCCCCAGTTTTCCCTGGGGTAGTTTGGGCTGGGATGATATTATCAACATGCATTTCTTACCTCTTTGGATTACTCTGGGAGGAAAAAAAAACAATTTTGTCCACAGATCCGGGGTGGAGCAAAGGATTCACAGATATGGAACTGAAGGGGAATTAAAGGTTATTTAGTGCAACCTCTTGTTTTACAGACAAGGAATCTGAAGTCCATAGAGCTTAAATGACTTTGCCAAAATCATGCAGGCAGTAAAGAGACAGGTGTCTTAGCTGCCTAGGGAAGCTATGGATGAAGCTGTGGGAGGTTGAGAAGGCCAGGAGGTGTTATTAGTCAATGAGCATTTACTGAGGACCTCCCTCAGCCTTCTCTCCTCTCTGATTGGAGGGCTGAAGAGTAGAGGACCAAATTCCTCCACAAACCTTCCTTTAGAGAAGGTAGAAATTGGACTCTCGGCTCACCGCACCCTGCATCTTCTGCCTTGCCTGGCTTCACCTCCATGAAACAAAATTCCCTTGCACTGGGTACTCCCTGTTTACCCTTTCCTCCTTTTATGTTGTCTCCCCCAACTCCTTGAGGGCAGGGCTGCCTTTCTTTTCCTTAATTTTATCCCCAGTACTTAGTCCAGCAACTGGCACATACAAGGTACTTAGTAAATGTTTATTTAATTGAATTAAATCTCTGGGCACTGTGCTAAATGCTAGGGATACAAACACAAATTAAAAAAAAAAAAGACAGTCCTTGGCCTCCAGGAACTTACAATGTAAAGGGAGACGACACACAAAAAGAAGCTGAGAAGTGGAGGAAAAAGGGAGAGAAGGTTCCTGGAAGTGGTGAGAAGCGGAGAGGAGAACGTACTAAGTCCCTTCCTTAAATAGAGGCCCCAGAACGAAAGAGGCTTGGGATTGTAGCAGGAATCAGGAGACTTGGGGTTTGAGTTCAGGCTCTCTTGTTGGCTGACTTTGGGAAGCTCACCAGTCCTCACTTTTCTCATCTGTTAAACGGGGATAATGATACTTGGACTACCTATCTCACAGGGTTGTTGTGAGGAAAAGAACTATATTAATCTTAAAAGAACTATATAGACCTGAGTTAAGATAATCCTCTCTATGATGATTGAAAGAATTGGGAGGAGTACAATGATACTCTGGCTAGAGTATTGGGACTAGAGTCGGGATATCCCGAGTTCAAATCCAGCCTTGGAGGCATATTAGCTGTGAGACCCTGGACAAGTTTCAGCTCCTTTTTCAAAGGGTAGGTTTTGAAGGGTACAGTTTTACTAGCATATTGGGTGCCAGAAGGAGGAACAAAGGGCACCAACCAGGAAAATTAGTATATATAATGGGGTGGCTATGGACATGAAGGTCAAAGGTTATTATTTTGGGGTAGCTGGCTCTGATTGAAGTCTTCAATTAACATAAGGCACAGGTGACCTCATCTTTCCTTATGAATCATTTCTTTCAGTGTTTTAAACTTATAATAATTTTGTTACAAATGGACAAGTCACTTGACCTTTCTTTGTCTGAGTTTCTTCAACAGTTAAAATAGGGTTAATGATAGCCTCTACTTTCTAAGATTGTTTTGAGGATAAAATAAGATAGTTTGTACAGAGCTTTGCGAACCCTAACATATTATATAAAGGTTACTGTTATTTTTCATTTTAGGTAAGGGGTAAAAGATTGTGGGGAGCCTGGGAGTATAAGGATATAAATTTAGCTAGGCAGCCTCTGCACCTGGCAGGTGTAGTCATCGCATCTTTCAGAAAGATTCACCCAAAGAAATTGAATTTTCATAGCCTAAGTTAGCCAATCAATAAATAATATTTCATTTGATTTTCCTCTAATCCTATAAATGTCACCAATTGCGTCACAATTTTTTCAATTAATTGAAGCAATAATGCTTCTGTATGAATTAAGTTTCTCATCAAAAAAATTGGGTTTTCTAAGCAGAAAACCCAAATCTACAGCAGAGAGCTTGAGAGAAATCCATTTTTACTGAAAATCCAGTGCAGGTTTAGACACCATTGATCCAGTTTCTGGAAATGATTTTTTTAGGCCCATTATTAGGAATATTTTAGTAAATGTTTAACAACTGACTTTCTGAAAAGAAAAATTGTACAAATTTAATCTGCATAATTACAATTTTCTCCATTATTTTCTTAAGTTCAGACAATCAACAAAACAACAAATCAAACCCTGATTTGTAGCATTTGACAATTTCAATGGTGTTAATGCTCATGATGAAGATAGAGCAATGGGCTCCCAGCACCCATTGGAGCCGGCTTTAGCCTGTAACTTCATCTCCTGTATCATTCTCTAATTTTAAGACAGAGGAGTAAAAGGGTCTCTTGTTATGAGCACCTCCAAAAATATACTGTGACTGTAGTTCCCATCCTACAAAGTGCCACCGAGAAGGGGAATGCGTCCTTTGAGGTAGGAAGCTCTCTGTTTAGCTTTGCCCCATCTGGCAAAGTCTTGCTTTCCAATTTTTGTAGCAATCTTTGGTTTGCTTTCTGGAAATTCAAGTATTTTGAATGGGATTTTATTTTATTTTTTTGCTCATCTGTTGTTGAATGAAACATCCTTAGATTAAAATGAAGTACTGTTTACCAGTTGACACAGGCTACAAAAACTCAAAACAGAGTTCAGTAGATAATGAACAAAATCCATAATGAGAGCTTACAAGGGTGGGGAACCTGCATCCCTTTGATTCAATCCAAAGTCACAGAATGTCAAATTTTGGATTCAGTCAAAGGGCTGCACGTGTTGACCTAGAGGGCCCCATGTGCCCTTGAGGTCTCTGGTACCCCACTCCTGGTAGGAGAACAATGATCTACATTTCCTTGCTCTCTATAGAGAGGTAGAGGACTATGGTTGCAGAATGCTGCAAATACTTTCAAATGAAGCTGATGAGTTTTGCTTCATTATTTTTTTCTAAGTGACAAGGGAGAGAGGGTTTCCCCTTCCTGGGGCTGGGTATATCATGCAAGGACTATAACATAAAAATAAAATTAGACAAAAACAGAAAACTGTTACTGGTATAATCAGAGAAACCTTTATCATCCATGATGAGCTCTGTTTAGGTACATTCCAATAAGGCATGTCTGTATCTTAGTCCCTTTAGGGGATAAAAATAGTAAATTTCAAAGTATGGTCCAGATCAGGGGGTCTGAATTTTTTGGGGTGGGGTCATAGACCCCTTTAGCAGTCTGGTAAAATCTATGAATTCCTTCTCAGAATGTTTTTAAATGTATAAAAGCAATGGAATTACCAAGGAAACATATTGAAATATGATTATCAAAATGTTTTTAAGAATTCATGGACCTCATGAATTTATCCAATTTGGGACATATTTGTGGATTCCAGGTTAAGAACCCCTGATCCAAGGACTGCTAGTCCATGAAGGTTACTATCTGATTATTTACTATGTGCGGTATCCTCTGCTAGACATTAGACAAGACAAACATAATTGACACACTTTTCCCATCTACATGGACTTTGCAATCCAGGTGATCTGATGGTTGGGTTGTGATAGTGATGTGGTCATTATTTAGCCAATCTACATTGTTGTCATTTCTGGCCCTACTGATAATTGAGCAGCATTCATCACATCCTCTCTGGTGGGCTTTTTTTTTTGTCAATGGTAGGCAAAAATAGTCTAGCCTTTTAACTCATGAAAATATTTAGTAGTTCACTTTTGGCTTCTATATTTAAGAGAAACTTTTCACTTGGTAAAGTCAGCTAACCTAGGTTGGAGAGGTCCAAGAGAAGGAGAATTATCTTCAACAGAATACTTTTTTATAAATTTGAACTGTTCCCAAGCCTCATTTGGTAGCTTTGAAATTTTTTTGCCTGTGGTTATCACCCACTACCCATTCAGTCTTAACTAGATAAGCTTGTTCTCCTCTTGCAATTGGTCAAACCCTTAATTTGTCCCACAGTGGTTCTTTCTAACCTTGTTTCTGTTATTTTTATGGATGTGTTTCTTGGTGCTACTTAAAATACAATATCTGCCAGAGAAAGAACTTTGGAGTCTGAATCCAGATGGAAACATACTATTTGCTTTTCTTTTATTGTTTTTGTTTCTTCTTTCTCATGGTTTCTTCCATTACTTTTAATTCTTCTTTCCTTCATGACTAATGTGAAGATATGTTTAATATGAATGTATAAGTAGAGCCTTTATCAGATTGTACACCATCTTGGTAGGGGGAGGAAAAGAAGGGGAAAAAATTTAAAAACTCAAAATCTAATGGAAGCAAATGTTGAAAACTAAAAATAAATTATTAAAAAAATAAAATACAATATCTGTTAGAATTGTTGTTGTTTAGTCAGTTCCAACTCTTCATACCCATTTGGAGTTTTCTTGATAAAAGTATTAGAGTGTTTTGCCATTTTCTTCTTCAACTCCTATTATAGATGAGGAATTGAAGCAAACAGTATTAAGTGACTTGCCCAAGGTCACATAGCTAGTAAGTGTCTGGCTGAATTTGAACTCATGAAGATAAATGTTCCTGATTCTAAGCCCAGTGCTCTATTCACTATACCCCCTAGCTTCTCTGAGAGCATATATGCCTTTTAATGGTAAGTATACAACTTGAGAGTCAGTGATCCACCCTAGCATCCTAGAGGAAAGATAGGGTTTCAATATTGGACTGCAGAACATCTAGTAGATGACAACTTATTAGTTAATTTCCTCATTTCTTTCTCTCTCACCTGGGACTGGTAAAGTAAATCTTGCTTTGCAGACAAGTGTATATCAAAGCATTTTTAAAAGTAAGACTCTGCTCTTGAAAGTTAATTGGAATCACTTTTAAAAGCTGGATCTGCAATTATTGGTATAGAGAACCCAAAATGATAAAACTCCCTTTACCAATACAGATCATCACTTGTCCTGTCAATTATTCTCTTAGTAAATCTTTCCAAGGCTCTGAGAGGTTAACAAGTATTCAAGATCACATGGGAAGTATTTATTAAAATGAGGACAAGAACATCTTAAACTTATCACATTCAAAATCAAATGCTATATTCTCCCCTTCTCCCCCCCCCCCCCAAGCCCTCCTGTCTTCCTAATTGTCCTATTACCTTTTCTTTTAGGGTTACAAAGCTAGTAAGTTTCTGAGGCTAGATTGCACTCAGGTCCTCCTGATTTCAGAGCCAGTGCTCTATCCACTGTGCCACTAGTCGCCTAGTCACATCCAGTAATGTGGCCTCCATGGCTGTTTCTTGAATAAGAAATCCCATCTCCCAATTCCAGGTATTTTCATTAGCTGTCCCTCACATGCCCCACCTGAAATTCCCTCCCTCCTTATCTCATCCTACAAAGTATCTGATTCTGAACTCAGTTATTTCCTACTGTTCTTGGTGTTATATAGATCATATTTTGATAAACCAAATCAGTCATGGACTTTTTGGATTTAATGTTCCCTTCCAGATCTAAAGTTATGGTCTTTTGATCTTAGCAGCTATCCAGGTTTGAAACTTCAGTCATTTTTGTTTTACTCATTTCCTTCTTTCACCAGAAATGATCAGTTGGTTTCCCAGTTCATCCACCTTGCCCTTTGCACACACAAGGACAACACTCCAGTTCAAGACCTTCTTACCTAGCTCATCATAATAGCCTCTAAATCGATCTCTTTATTTCCAGTCTCCCCCCTCTCTAATCTATCCTCCAAACAATTGCTAAAATATCCTTCCCAAGACTCAGTGCCAACCATGCCATTTACCAGTCTACAAATCCTTTAGAGCAGTAGTGTCAAACTCTAACAGAAATAGATTCCTGCAGACACATGTTGACTTAGAAAACCACAAATTCACATGATTTCTGTAGGATTTTAAAAAATATATTTTGTTAAATATTTCTGTTTTTTTGGGGGGAGGTAAATTAAAAAAATATTATTTATATGCTTTAAACATTTTTTTCAATTTGTTTTTCTGTAAATTTTAAAAAATTTAAATTCTGTAAATTTAAAAAATAGAATGCCACCTGTTTTAATTTTCTCCTCTCAGAATCCTTACCTTCTCTCAAAGCTCAGCTTGGATCCTACATCTGCAATGAAAATTCCATAGATTCTTGATCTCCCTCCACTTCCCCCACAAGTTGTTAATGCTTTTTTCCCCTTCAAATTACCTATTATTTACTTACACTATTGTTTTCCTCTGGTTGAATAAATTCAGGGACAATGTAAGGTCAAAGATTATTTTGTTTTGGCCTTTATATCTCCAGTTAAAGAAAAAATTCCCTTCTTGTAGATTGTCTATAAAACAAATTTGATATATATGTACACACGTGTATATACATACATGCATATATATATATGTATATCACATAAATATACACACATACATATTTATGTCCATATTTCGCTTTCCAGCCCCCGTGGCAGTCTATTATGATATGTAATAAATATATGATAAAAATATTATTACATAATAATACAATATAACAATATACTGTTAGTAATCATTAATTATAAGTAGGTAGTACTGAGTGTGTTAAGAAGACTGTAGCCCTTCATTCATTCACTATTAAATGCGAAAGCCAGCATTACAATGAATCATAATCTCTGGCCCCCAATAAGAGACTTGACAACAAACATCACCTCTGGGATAATACTTCTAGGCTTCATAAACTTCTTCATTGTAATGGCATTTTCTTTTCTGAAATGGGAAATTTTCCAGCGAAGATAACTCATTTGATGAAAGAAGAGAAAAAGAAAAAGAAAAGAAAACCATTCTCTGGATAGTTTACCTTAAATTCAAATGATTAGAATCCCCTTTTCATAAAGTCACTGAGAAATTGGCATGCCTTTATTCAGCACACATTTGACATCTCCATGTTTGATAATCTGACCAGGGATGAGAAATGACTATAGCTCTACTGTCGAGAATTGCTATTGGTTTCTGAGATCCACTCAATTACATATCCATACACATGAAATACTCACCTGGTCCTTCTGATCCAGAATAAATTATCTCCTGGCTCACGATCAACTTCACCATGAAATGTTATCTTCTGACCATCTTTCATGCCTTTGTCAGTATGAACCTTCAGAATCTTTCTTCTCAAAAAATGTTCTTTCCATTATAGCTTTCACAGTTATCTTTAGGGCTCATTAGTTTTCCATGCTCAATGGAACCATGAATTCTTATTTGTACTCTGGTAACTTTGCATTTGGGACAGCATTCTACAGCTTCTCTATTATTTTTTAATCCACAAATATCTTTCACATTTATCACGTTTTATTCTTTTGCAAAGTCAGTTTTTTTTGTTGCACTATATAAATCTTTTAAAGTCACCAACAACTGATGAACAACACTTTTTCCCTCTATTCCTTTTGCATTCTTCCTCTTCAAAAAAAATATTAAAAATATTCATTGGAGAACCAAAGCCACCACTACAACTGCCCTTTTTGGCCACCTTTGTCATATAAGTTTCTTTTCTTTTTATCAGAAAGGACTTCATAAGTTCAAGAAATATGTCTGGACTTCTTTCTTTTATTTGAATTCTTATTTGGGTGATATTTTCCCATATGCCTTTTTTTTTTAAGTTCTTCCTGCAAGGCATTGGGTTTTACCCTCAAAACAAGTTGTTTCCTTCACTATTTTCAATAGCTGGGGAGTGATGCTTGTGGGAAACTATGTCAAAATGCCCATGTCTATCAGGGGAAAGGGCACCACGTAGAAGCTTGTTGGGATGTTGGGGGAGTGAGTGGAAGAAAGAAGAAGCAAACACATTCTTGTGCACAGAGCGTGGGCAGTGGCAATTGCTGCCCTCTGTTTCTTGACAAATTTTCTGGAAAGTTCCACATGATGTGCTTTACTAATTAGGCATCATGTGTCAGCCAAATTAGATGATTCATTGGCTGACTTCTGTGATTCTCTGCACCTTTTCTTAACTAGGCTTACTCCTTCACAGCAACCGTGTCATCATCACTTTCACCTTCAAACTAGGATGATGCATTTGTAGAATCTGAACTTTCAACTCTCTCTCCTCTCTTATATTTCTGGGTTCAAACTCTATTGTCTTTATAAATAATTCCAACTTTTGCTTATAATTAATAATAAAATTCTCATCTTTTGACTATAATAGGAGAAATTATATATTTCATAATCACATACTTCCGCTTTACTATAGTTTATCACACTTAAAGCTTGGTAACAACTGCTTGGTTCAGAACTGAATCAATAATTGTTTTTCTTAGAACTCTGCCTAGACTGCACTCAGCAAGAATCTTAGAGACAGTGACACACCCCAGGATGACGTGAATGGCTATTCTCTTCTCTGAACAGCATGCTTAGAAATTAGGCAGAGAAGCAGATGGTGAAGAGGTAGACAATAATCTTTTCAAGGACTGGAGTAGTGATGGAAGAAGACTTGGGAACTCATGGAATTTCTCCCTGTAGAAATTTAGCCTTAGGATATACTGTAAAATTTGATGACCAGATATTCAGATTCAGGACTGACTATTTTTATAAGTCTGAATTTCCTATCTTAACTGAGTGGCTGGTTGCCTTGTATGTTCAGTGAGTTTTCTCATTCCTTTAAATTAATTTTTTTCTTCTTCTTTTATTTATTTATTTTTAGTTTCCAAATTTCACTTTTATTAGATTTTGAATTCTAAATTTTTCCCTCCTCTCTCCTCTTCACAAAGACAGCATGCAATCTGATATAGGCATGCTCTCTCTCTACACACACATATAATCATATTAAACATATTTGTGAAGGAAGAATCAGAGTAAAATGGAAAAACCATATGAAATAAAAAAACAAAAACTAAAGAGAAAATAGTATGTTTTGTTTTGCATTCAGACTCCACAGTGCTAAAGTTGGAGTTCTTAACCTGGCATCCTTGAACTTGTTTTTAAAAATATTTTAATAATTGTATTTCAGTATCTTTGATTTTCTTTGTAATCTTATTTTTTATGGATTTAAAAACATCCAGAGAAGTCCACAGGCTTCACCAGATTATCCAAGGATTCAACACACACAGGCACATGCAAATGTTAAGCACCCCTACTTTACATGATGAAAGTGACAGGATTATTTCAAATACTGGTACAAATTAACTCTATGTAGTTTAAAGCTTGATCATATATCATGACCTAACATCCTAGATAGCAAAGGCTGAAGTGTACAGTACATAGAACTCTGGAGATGGAAGAAACCCTGAAGAGTACTTGCTATGAATATTTAAAATTCCAGTTTAGTAGTTTTTATTTTGAAGAACTAGACTTGGGCTTATCTTATGGAACAATTTTTTTGATAAAGTAAAATGCTTGGCCCATTTTGACTCTATTGAAGTATGACGAAGTTTTCAGTGGAAGAAAAAGGAAGAAAATCTTCTCAGTATCACTCAGGAAGTATGGGGAAAAATTTTTTTGTGTATTGTTTCTGGAGTCCTGATCAATGATCTGATAAAATAGGCTAGGTACGGAAACTAACAAGATGCCTTAGGTTTATTTATGGGAATTGTTTTTCTTCAAACCATTCGGAAAGCCCTTGATCCTTTTTTAAATAAAAAATGGGCAGCCTTTATTTGAAATTACAGGTACAAACACATTTCCTACATTGGGGGCTGTCAATTTGAAATTGATACGTCCTTTGCTGTTGACTACTATTAGATTCTGTGACTTCACTGGTGTGGGCACTGCAATCACCAATTCAAGACCTTTGTGCTTATAGGTCTAGTTAAGGCAGCTAGGTGGCACAGTAGATAGAGTCAGGAGGACTCTTTTTTGTGATTACAAATCAGGTCTTAGACACTTAGTATCTGTGTGACCCTGGACAAGTCACTTAACCCTCTTTGCCTCAGTTTCCTCATCTGTAAATGAGCTGGAGAAGGAAAAAGCAAACTACTCCATATCTGCTAAGAAAACCCCAAGTAGGGTCATGAAGTGTCAAACACAACTGAAATGATTAACAACAACAAAACTGATCTTCATTATTAATGAGTTCTCTTTAGAGATTGAATCTAATGATTCAATCAGTTCCAAATCTGTCTTAACATTTATTTCACATCTTCATCTTGTCCATCAGCACAGCAAATAAATTGGTAAATTTCGGTTGTGACTATAGCATTCTTCTGATCCGGTAGTCCATTTATTCTCTCAAAAGATGTTAACCTAGTACATGATCTATTCTAGATGAAGTTTAGTTTTTTTAGTTTGCATTGCTTCCTTTTCTGCTTGCTCACATATCACCCCCTACTATGTTTTAGAATTTTGTCAATGATTTAAATCAAGGTCACTAGCCAAGTCTTTACTCTTTACCTTCTCTCCACAATTAGGACACTTGCCTATCTTCAGTCTTGCTGTGCTCTCCCAATCTCCAATATTGTTCATGTATCAAGGACAGCTTAGTTATCACATCTGCTAGCTCTCAGTACCCTCAGATGTAGTCATCCAGTTTTGATGAACTGAACTCATTGAGTATGTGTATATGTGCAAAGGGGAGATTGTGTCCCAGTGTGGGGAGATGTTTCTGTCATAGCTGTCCTTGTTATACCTGCTTAGTAAATATCCTCTTTTAAAAGCAAATTAGTTGACTGGCTAATTGATAATAACAGAGAGTGCATCAGGTGGGCACCCATGAATTGATCATAATAAAAAACTACCCCAAACTTCTTAGGTTTATCCTTAGAACTAAGGGGGAAGAAGTAGCCAGATGCTTCCTGGGCACCCAATCAGCCACTACTAGTGAGACTTGGGAGAGTGATGGGTAAAAGGCTACACTTCTACTTTCTATGTCTTTTAAAAATCAGAGTTGGTTCCATGTGTAGCCACATCACTCTAACTCCCTATCTTCATCACTAGAATAATTTTGCTTTTGATCTTGTAGTCTTGAGTTTTCTATCTCTTGGTCATATTTTCTTGCATAACAGAAGCCTACCTATTTTTAAAAACCTGACCTATTTATATAAAAAAAAGCCTATTAAAAAAGTTCAAATGAACCAATTGAAAGAAGCTTTACAACTTAGTGTACAATTAGATTATGTTGGGTAGTATCTTTTTCTAAAATTAAAATTTACATTTAGTTCCAAATTCTATCTGCCCCTCTAGTCTTTTCTCTCTTTTCCCTCATTGGGAAGCTAGAACACTGGTTGGGAACCTGTGATCTTGAGGTCACATGTGGCCCTCTAGGTCCAGTGAGGCCCTTTAAAACCAAACTTCACAGAATAAATCCCCTTAACAAAATTAATAAATAAATGAATCTTTAATAAAAGGATTCCACACATTTGGGCTAGAAAAAGAAAATCTCTTACAGATGTATATAGTCATGTTAAACAAATTCCCACATTAGCCATGTTCCCAGAAAGAGAGAAAAAAGAAACATTCTTTATTCTGCACTCTGAGTCCATCAGCTCTTTATCTAGAGGTAGATGGCTTATCTGAGTCCTTTAGAATTGTTATCCTTGTTACTATAGAGTTACCAAATCTTTCAAAGTTGGTTATCTTTACAGTATTGTTATTGTATAAATTGTTCTCTGGGTTCTATTCACTTTGTATCAGTTCATACAAGTCTTTTCTTGTTTCTTTGAAATGATTCCCTTTATCATTTCTTATAGCTTAATAGCATTCCATCATATTCATGTATCTTACCTTGTTCAGTCATTCACCAATTGATAGATATCCCATAAGGTCTTAATTTTTTGCTACCAAAAAACTTCTGTGATAGATATTTTTATAATGTACCCCTTTCCTCTTTTATCACTTTGGGTTACAGACCTTTTAGTGGTATTCCTGGGTCAAAAGTATGCATAGTTAAATAGCTTTTTGGGTATAGTTTTCTTTTTTTTAATAGTATTTTTCCCAATTAAATGTAAAGATGATTTTTAACATTCATCTTTACAAAATTTTGAGTTCCAGATTTTCTCCTTCCCTCCCTTTCCCTATTCCTAAAACGTTAAATCATTTGTTGTAGGTTATATATGTGCAATTACGTAAAACATTTCTACATTACTCATGTTATGAAAGAAGAAACAGACTAAAAGGAAAAACCATACACAAAGAAAGTGAAAATAGGATGCTTTGATCTACATTCAGGCTCCATCAGTTCTTTCTCTGGATGTGGATAGAATTGTTCATCATGAGTCCTCTGGAATTGTCTTGGATCGCTGCATTTCTGAGAGGAGCTAAGTCATTCCTAACTGATCATCGTACAATGTTGCTATTGCTGTGTACAATATTTCCTGGTTCTGTTCATTTCATTTTGCATCAGCTTGTGTAAGTCTTTCTAGCTTTTTCTGAAAGCATACTGCTCATCATTTCTTATAGCACCGTAGTATTCCATCACATTCATATACCACAGCTTGTTCAGCCATTCCCCAATGGATGGGCATCCTCTCAATTTCTAATTTTTTGCCACCACAACAAAAGCTGCTACGCATATTTTTGTGCATTTGCGTAGTTTCAAATTGCTTTCCAGAATGGTGGAACAATTCACAGCTCCACTAACAGTTTCTTTCAGTTAAAGTTTCTTTAACAGAAACAGTTAAAGTTTCTTTCCTCCCACATCCCTTCTAGCATTTGTCATTTTCATTTTTTTGTCAACTTAGCGAATCTGATAGGTAGAGGGTAGTACCTTAGAATTTTTAAATTTGCATTTCTCTAATGACCTAGAGCATTTTTTCATATGGTTGACAGCTTGGATTTCTTCTTCTGAAAACTATTCATATACTATGACCAGTTATCAATTGGAGAATGAATGGCTCTTGTTATAAATTGACTCAGTTTCCTATGTATCTTAGAAATGAGATCTTTATTAGAGAAACTTGCTGCAAAATTTCCCCCCAGTTTCCTGCTTTTCTTCTAATTTTAGCCACATTGGTCATGTTTGTGCAGAAGCTATTTAATTTTGTGTAATCAAAATGGAGGCAGCTAGGTGGCTCAGTGGATAGGACACTGGGTCTGGAGTTAGGAGAATACCTGAGTTCAAATCCAGCCTCAGACACTAGCTGTGTGACCTTAGGTAAGTCACTTAATCCTGTTTGTTCCAGTTTCCTCATCTGTAAAATGAGCCAGAGAAGGGAATGGCAAAGTACTCCAGTACCTTGGTAAAGATAGCCCAATGGTCAGTATTGGTGTGCTGTTGTCCACAGGGTTATACAAAGAGTTATACATGACTAAACAAGAATAAACAACAATCATAAACATAGAATACTTGAATAACCCTGTTTTAGAAAAAGAAGTTGAACTAGCCATAAACTCTCGATGGGAGTTTGGAGGGGGGAAACAGAACTAGTTGGATTTGCAAGTGAATTCTACCAAAAAAGAAAGATTAATTCTAATACTACATAAACTATTTTTAAAAGTAGGTAGACAAGGGGCTCTACCAAGAGACTTTTGACTCTTTTTGGCAGGGCTCTCCATTAACCCTGATATCTGTTGCAGCCTTTTGCCACAATTTTTTTTTTTTTAAGAATAGGGGCTATGAAGAAAGGCTGAATTATTTTAAAGGCAGGCTTCTCACTCTTTCTCATGAAAGAAGTTACAAGCTACTTAATTGTTTTTAATTGGCTATTAGATCATTCTGGCTATGTCCTAATATCGGTGGAAAGAGACATTGATCCATATGCAGAAATCCAGTTATTTAAGAGTAGGAGGGAAAAGGAACTGCTGCTCCGGTATTTTGGAATGGGTGAAATATTGATTATAGACATATATATATATATATATATATATATATATATATATATATATATATATATATATATATGTAATGTGTGTCACACGCATACTAAAAATCAGGACATACATCATTGAGGTATCAAGCATCATTCTAGAAACATGTATAGGTGTAATAGTCTGATGATTCACGGTGTTGGAATGACTGTAAAAATGTTATTTTACCTCCTGCCTGCATTCAGGGCCCATTTATGCACACACTAAACCTAGTCATCAGAAATACCTTTTGGTTCTCTATATCCTTGGATTAATTCAGGGAATTAATGGAAAAGGCATGGAAAAGGCAACTTATAGAGGGGGCAGGTAAATATATTAGTGATCTCTCTTTTTTTTTGTGGTTGTGAATTATAGACTTTACAACAAATGGCACAAGATACATGAATTCATTTAATTTTTCACAAATGAAAATTCTTGACTTGGATTCTCAAAATATATATGAATGAATAAACATGGAAATTTATATATAAAAATGACATACCAATGGGCCAGGATTTCCTGGAAAAAAAAAAGACTTGGTTTAACCTTATTTCTGCATTGAAGAATGTTAATATGTATCAGTAATAGCTGACAATTATAGACAGCACTGTAAGATTTGCAAAATGTTTTGTTATCTCATTTGTTCTTCACAACTACTCTGCAATAGCTTTTATTATTCCCATTTTACAAATGGGGAAACTAAGGCAGAGAAAAGTAAGCAGACTTGCCCAGGGTCACATAGCTATTAAGTATCTGAGGCATTAAGCACACTCCAAAAGCCAACACTCTATCCATCCTTGTCACTTTGCTGCATATTAAAAAGAGGGGGCATGGAAGAACAGATCTACTAAGTTCCTCTAGTAGGAAACACTTCCTTTACTGACTACCTCCCTCCTCCCCACTTTTTAAAACTAGCCCTGACAAATTTTAAATTTTTTTTCATGAAGTGGTTAACTTCTCTTTCCTGCTAGAAAAAATCATCAGAATTCACACAAATCCCACGTATGTGACTACTTGTTGATACTAGGGTCATTTTGGTGAGGACCTACCTTATAAGTGAGTTTAGATTCTTTGCTTTCCATTAAGCTTAACAAAGTATTTAGGACTAACCATTAAATTCGAAGTACCATATTAAGTACTGTGGATACAAAGGAGAACATGAGATGGTATATATCAAGGAACTTTTATTCTGTTAGGATAATGCGGGGGAGGAAGGAACAAAATATACATCTAAAATTATGGGGACAGAACCCTAACATTTGGGGGATTCTAAGGAAAGGTCTTCTGTAAGAGGTAAAGTTTACCTAAGTCAAGTCTTGAGGGAAAACAGAATTCTGAAAGGTAGAGGTGTAGAAGGGAGTTAATTCCAAGTATGGGGAAGAGCCATGAAAGACCCAGAGACGAGGAAGGGCCTGTTGAATTTGAGGATAAAATAGCAGGTCAGTTTGGTCAGAATGTAGAACTTGTTTTGTATCATGGAGGTGGAAATTAAATGTTGAGATCAAGAGTCTGACTATCCGTAGTGACTGGTAGAGGTAAAGTGAAGATGTAGGTCGCAGAAGTTGAAACTGATTCACTACAAGGCCAACATCTGAAGGGACACTTGTCCATATAACTACCACGTGTGAAGGCAGCAGCTAGGGATGTGGGTTAAGTGATAGCAAATCTTGAAAGAGGTGACAAGCAGGATGTTAAGATCTCCAGTCTCAAGCAGTTGGGGGTCTTCTCCTAGCCATTCATAGATACTCAGCCAAAGTGTAGGAGGAGTAGAAAGGGACAGAAATACATAGGAGATTCTCATTCGTGACAGAAGCTATTGCTCTTCTTGGAATAATGATGATGATAGAAGGAAAAAGCATTTAAGGACATATTAAATGCCAGGCATTGTGCAAATCACTTATAAATATTATCTCTTTGGATCTTGACAACAACCCTGTGAGGTAGCTGCCATTACCATCATTTCCATTTTGTAGTTGAGGAAACTCAGGCAGAGGTTAAGTGACTGGACAAAGGTCACAAAACTAGCAAATGTCCGAGGCTAGGTTTGAACTCATCTTTCTGACTAAGCCCACCACTCTACTCTCTGTATCACCTTGCTGACCAATACTAATACTAACGGGCATTTAAATTTGTAAAGCACTGGACTAATATGTCACTTGATCTTCCCAATAGCCCTGGGAAGTAGGTGCTATTATTCCCATTTTACAGATGAGGAAATTGAGGCAAATAGAAGTTGTGATTTACCCAGAGTCACAGGGTTAGTAGGTGCTCTGAGGCTGCATTTGAACTCTGGCCTTCCTGACTGTAGGTCCAGCACTTTCTACACTGTGTCACCTATCTGCCCTACACATATATATCTGAGGACATTTAGGTCTAGTCCAACCCTCCCATTTCAATAGATGGAAAAACAAATGTTTCCCGGAACAGTTTACAATTCTGGGAAACTAAGGCCCATAAACAGTGATTTGCTAAAATCACATTAGCAGGAGGCACCGGGGGCAGGACTTGAAATCTGCTCCCATAACTCCAGGGCCACTACTCTTGGCTGTGGTGCTGAAAATCAGAAATCTACCTTTTTTTCCAACCTAAATCTCTGTTAAAGGAGAAATCACTCCCCGCCCCCCCCAATCTGTTTATCTTCAGAGGTGGATAAATTCTAGTCGCCATACTTTTTGAACTAGTGGCATTGGGATATATAATATGGTACATGAAAAGCAGGGGCAGCCAGGTGGTGTTAAGTGGCTATCATGCTAGGACCAGAGTCAGGAAGACTCTTTTTCATGAGCTCAAATTTGGCCTCAGACACTTACCAGCTGTGTGACCCTGGGCAAGTCATTTCTTCTGTAAAGTGAACTAGAGAAGGAAATGGCAAACCACTCTAATATCTCTACCAAGAAAACCCCAAACAACAGGGTCAAGAAGAGTTAGACACAAAAGCACATTGTAAAACCTTAAAGGGCAGTAGAAATGTTAGCTATTATTTACTGGTTAGTTGTTATGCTGTTGACAACCAGTTTGTCTTTGATGAGCCAGTATCAAAAAGATTCCTGACCTTGTGCTCAAGTAATGCCAGTTCTGATTCTGGCTCTACCACTTACAAGTTAGATGATTGGGAGCCTTTCTGAACTTGTTTTCTCATCTGTAAAACGAAAATATTCTGGTCTTTCTGACTCTAAGGTTATCCCTCTTTCATCTATATGACTCTCACCTATGACAGTGTATTTTACCATCACCCTAAAGACTTCTTAGTAATGCTACAATCTATGAAATGCTCAGAAATAAGAAGGGTTACATTCTAAAGTGCAGTAAAGTGAACAGGTGTTAAGGAAAACCTACCTCACCCCACAAAGAACAAATTAGAGTTAAAATAAGGGGGTCAAAATGATGACGCATGAATGGAAAAAATAATTCTGAAAATGTAGCAAAATCTGATTAAGGTATCCTCTCCATCTCAAATGATATTTTAAAATATGGTTCCTATGCCATTTTTAGGATATTTTGTTTAAAGTTCCCAGAGTAAATCTATGGTGCATTAAAATAGCCTGTGAGTGTGACTCTGTCTACACACACACACACACACACACACACACACACACTTAAAAGACAAATAACATGGTACAAAATGGTGCATCCTTAATGACTAGTTATTAAGAAGAACCAGTTCAAAACACTGAAGATTCCGTCCCCCCATGGGTCTGAACAGTCTTTAAGAAAAAGATTAAATTTATTTCATGTGCTGTAGGACATTCGTTTAATATGGATTTGCAGCTTTCAGTCTTGAGCTGCATTGAGAATTAGAGGACTTGCCCAGGGTCACTTAGCTAGTATGTTTCAGAGACTACTGAGATGGAATTTGAGCCCCAGGTCTTCCTGATGGTAAGCCTAGTTCTTTATCCAGTATACCAAGTTCTGTTTCCCCCTCTAATTTTTCACAAACATAAACAGTATAAGATTGGTTTATTTGGTGTTTAGAATTGGGAACCTCTATAAAGAGGATAGTGCCTTAACCATAGGGATTCACTTTGGGATAAGATTTTTTTTAAAAGACTGGTTTATTACATGTTTAGTATTTTGGAACAACTTATGCAAAGATACACAAAGATACATTATGGGCTAAGGAAAGAATAATTGGGGTCACTGGAGGTTGTGGTCTAAGTCAGTGAAGGAAAGATCTGCACATGGAGCCCTTTTGGAGGATGTGCCTTGGGGAAAATAAGCTATTTGTAGTGATTACTTAACTTATGTTGCTAAGAGGACAATGGTTTACTATTGTGCTTTTCTCAAACCTCAGTTTTATTTAAATTTTGTACTCTGTTAAGGAAAAAGTTGAAAGGAAGTAAGGGTCAAACATTTTTGGGGAGGAGGGAAGGCTGAGGAAAGCAGATAGTGGTTCAATTCCAGAGAACTGAGAGGGTGGAAAAGGAGATACATATTTATCAGACATTTCTCTTTGCCTTACGGACCTTAAACTATCTTAAGGCTACTGAGATTTTTTTCATAAATGAATGCAAGAAGTCAAAATAAATCCGTAGTGACCTAAACATATTTTAGTTTTGCCTTGAAGAAGTACTGGGTATAAAATAAGTCATGTCTGAGATACCTTAAAAACATCTGACAATTCTCAGAAGTGCCAAATGAGAAGTTTGGAGAAAGGTTTATATTAATATTAATATATTTATATTAATACACAGAGGAAAGTAAGCAGAACTAGGAAAATACTAAATAATAAAAACAAAGTCAAAAGCTGTGCATTTATAATGACTAATTGTGACCTTGGAGAAGAGGCAAAGTACCTTCTTTCCTTAGAAAAGGTGGTGACTGTGTTGAAAAATAGTGGGATGTTGTTTTGCTTAAAT
Organism: Potorous gilbertii; assembly: GCA_028658325.1. Taxonomy (NCBI): domain Eukaryota; kingdom Metazoa; phylum Chordata; class Mammalia; order Diprotodontia; family Potoroidae; genus Potorous; species Potorous gilbertii. The sequence continues at coordinate 432,651,228 of CM053770.1, read as the reverse complement.
GTTTTTCTTTATATCACAAGCTTCATTTGAGATAGTAGGTAGGGGAAGGAGAAAGGTCTATCTAGAAATGGTTGTAATATAAAAAGATTTTTTAAAAGTATTCTGTAATTTCAGAAATGAATAGAAAGAAACTTGTATTTACTTTTGGTCAGCTCTTAAAATCCTTAAAAATAGAAATCTTAGGAAGAGAGAGAGAGAGAGAGAGAGAGTGTGTGTGTGTGTGTGTGTGTGTGTGTGAGTGTGTGTGTGTGTGTGTGAGTGTGTGTGTGTGTGTGTGTGTGTGTGTGTGTGAGTGTGTGTGTGTGTGTGTGTGTGTGTGTGTGTGTAGCCTTGAATGGCACATATAATTCGCTGCTTCTAAAAAGTTGAACTTTACCTGGTGTTACAATCTTACTTGACAAATTTATTTTCAGTTCAAAGACAATATAAGAACACCCATGGAAGAAAATGTTATACCTTTGCATTGACACCCTTTAATCCTTCAGTCTTTATAAAAACAAACAACAAACATTTTTAAGAGTAAGCAGAGGAAAAACAGCAATTTTAAAGAAACAGAAAATAAATTAATTGCTCTTCTGTTCAGCTTTGTTGAACACTGCCTCTGTGCTCCAATATGAGACATCCTGAATAGAGAAGAAATCTTTGGCCTGTTTCACCACAGCTTGGGCACTGCGCAACAGAAACAATGCTGCAAAATTCACTGATCCTTGCGAATCGCTGTGAAAAGGGAAGCAGTGGCCTGTTTCGGAAATCTGAAAAATAGAAAAATAGTTGAGTGTAAGAGTGGCTTTTTCCCACTGTTGGTGTTCAATAGTTAATACATATTTTGACAAAAATGGCAAAAATAAGAGAACCAAATAAATGAAATTTTTGAAGAGTTAAGGATGGGATGAGGATATGCAACTCTTGTGTTTATGTGGTACAAAAACTCCTGAAAAATACAATGTAGCAAGGAGGCAGGATGGATTATCTAAATTGTACTCTGAGCTTCACAAATGATTTATTGTGGGACCTAAAGTGCCTTCTAAATCTGCCTTTTGTCTCCAAGAGTTAGTTCAGTACAAATGGAACTTGCACAACTTCAGAATGATGGCTCCTTTTCTTTAGATAAGCTTCCCCACCTTTATAATTGCACTAGCAGACACGGGGGACACTTATGGGCTAGCATGGTAAGGGGAAGGATTGGTAATTTTACAGTTCCAAACTTGCAAATTTTAAGTGATCAAAGATAATCTCTCTAAAAAAATGTAAAAATGTAGCTCAAAGTATTTAGATTATAATCTGAATTTATTCATGTGGGAATTTATCTATTATGCCTCGAGTTCAATTCCACTGAAATATAAAGCTGACCTCCCACAGATTCCTGAACAGTCTGGAGCCAGAAAGGATCCTAGAGTAGCTTTAAAAGGGAAGACACTGATGAAGAAAGGAAATTCGAAACTTCAAATGTTCGTCTTAATGTCTGGTTATAATCAGGAAAGAAAACAGAATGCTGAGAGGTGGTAGCAACAGAGTAGATAGGAATCATAAGAAAACATTTCCAATGGTCAAAGGGCGGTGCTAAGGCTGCCTCCTATTCAGACACCAGGCTAGGACTCCAGTGAGGGAGGACTTGAAAAGTTTCAGCCTTGAATCCCAAGGCCAAGGACAGAGGAAGATGGACTTGGGGCTTGTGAACTGGTGAGGATCTGGGGTTGGAACAGGCTAGACAACTCTGTCCAGAGACTGGCAGGGAAGGACCACCTCCCTGTCATGTTTGCTTCCTTACATCATATTTATGTATGCTCTATAACAAAGTGATGACTGCTTGTGGTCTCCCATTAAAAGAAAAGCTGTTGGAAGTGTTAGAAAGAAAAAAATCTTACCTCTGAAAAGGGAAAAAATGAATCAAACTTTTTTTTTCAATAAAGGAGTATATGGTAAATAGAATGAAAATGTAGGACACTGGGACCAGAAGTATGAAAAATAGAATGAAAATTCTATTTAAAAACTAGAATAAAAAAAGTAATTTATTACAAAAAGGAGTTGGGAGGCATTTCTTTTTAAAGAGAATGAAGAATAATTTAAGGCCATAATAACATGTTTCAATGATGGTTAAGTTTTCCAAGTTTTTACCATAATATATTTGTCTATATCTGTTTTTCCAGTGATATTTAAATTCCATTGCAGACCTGGAAACACAAAATAAATGCTAGCTACCATTAACAACATCAGCCCTAGAGAAATCTGTGTCTTAGGAAGTTGCTGCATCCAAGTCAGTTTGAGCTGAGACAAAGTGGCCCCAGTTCATCATCTCTCAGATGGTACATAACATTTCAGCAAGGATTGACTTCCAACTCTGAAACTAAGCAGGGTTATTTGGATGGCAAAAAGGTAGAAAGATCCAATATGGAGTCCAAAAGATTCAAAATAATAAGAAAATTCATCAATAGGAAAAATAAAATATAATAGATGTTTATACATAGTACAAAGTCTGCAAAGTACTTAGGAGGTAGGTGCTATTTTCAATTCCCTTTTCACAGCAGAAGCAACAGGTACAGAGGTTAAGTGACATGCCCCGGGGAAACACAGCTAATTAAGTGTCTGGGGTAGGATTTGAACTAAAGCTGTCTTCTTCCCTCTACACTCAACATTTTACTTCATCATGTAAACAGACCCGATTATTTGGATACCTTTTTGTCTTTAATTTCTTGTAGCTTCCAAAAACTACATTTTAATATTTATTCAACAATGTCACCATGTGCCTTAATTAGTACAGTATTCATTTCATTTATCTAGCAACCTCCATTATCCAGAAACAGCCAAGAACAGAGAATGACCATAAAAAGGGCCCTGAGCAGCCAAAACTGGTCCCAAGGACATACACCTGTGGCCCAAGAGAGCCTTTCAGGCCTCTGTATTCCAGGGCCGCCTACTTAGGCTACCTACTTTTCTAGGCTGTTGAAGCAAACTTGGAGTGAGCTGGTCAGCACAATGAAGTAAAAATGAGAGCTGACAGGCAAAGCCAACAACTATCAGAAGCAGCCGTAAGTGCTAAAAAAGGACAAGTGGTCTGGGGCCATCCAACAGGGGCCAAACCTCTATCACAGCACCACAGAATAAATATCCATCAAACAGTAATGCGTATCACACCGAGGGTCATCCAGAAAAGGTTAAAACACATTATACTTACGTAAGATGGCAGGGAGAAACGCTTTATTCAAATATCCTTTATGTCTGAAGGTCTTTTTCCTGGTCACTTGCAGAATTTATTTCTAAACGGAACTATTAAATTTAACCATGATGTGAACCAGTTTACAGCCTGGGATGTTTTCCCTCCTAGAGGCAACTGGTGTTTTGAAATCTTTCAAATGGCTTTGTTTTCTGTGTTCAGAAGCTGTGGGCAATTTTCCTGTTCTCTGGCATTTATAGTACCCAGGTTTTTTGCCTTATCATGTTCTTTGGAGTGACCTATAATCCTTACACATTTTGTCTTCGAGATCAGTATGTTTTCCTTGTATAAGGAACATGTTTTCTTCTCAGTGTTATTGCTCTTGGCTTCTCTGCTTCCTTAACTTCGGTGTATATATAATCCCAATTATCTGTTCTCTTTTTTGTTTCTCTAAGACTCATTTTAAAATTTTGCTAATTATCTCTGCCATGCAGGTCACAATTCTCATTTCTCTTTTAAACCATTCAAGAAAAGTGTGTTGTGGTTTCATACTTTCTTTAAACATAAGAGTCATCTGTCTGATCAGGTATTGAATCATTTTTCTTTCTTTTTTTTGTATTATTTGTTCACACCTGAATTTGTTTAATAGATCTGGAGGCTGTATTTCCTTCTGTTATTAATATCTGTCCCTGTTGGTTTGTCTGTTTATGTGCAATGTTTTTGATTTTTCTTTCTTGTGAAATCTCTGGTAATTTCAGTCTTTTGTCCCCCCTTATTTTCCCTTACTGCTCACTTACTGACTCCCTCTCCACACTGGGCAAATAAATGATGGTTAATCAGCTGCTTCTGCCCAATCTTTGGAGGGACAGAGCTGACCTCAGCTGGATGCTATAATCCCCCCTCCCCCATATCCTGCCCCTTTCCCTCTGTTCTGCAGTTTTTTGGTTTAGACAGCTTTCCTGTTGGGGTCATGGTAGGCTTGGGAGAGGGGGCACTTTGTGAGTGTGAGTTAATTCATGGAATTTTTACCTCCTTTTGGGTTCTTGGTGTCCTTGGGGTGGGGAACCTGCAGCCTCAAGGCCTTTTATTAAGGCAATTTGTTCTGTGAAGTTTGGACTCAGTCAAAGGGCCATACTTGAGGACCTAGAGGGCCATATGTGGCCTTGATGTTGCAGGTTCCCCACCCTTAAGACCATGGAGACAGCTGAACTTATCTTTAGCACATAATTTCTGTTTTGGAGAGATCTGAGAGATCATGATGACAACAGAAAGTGCATAATCCTCCATTCTGTTGGTAATGTGACTCCAATCTTTTCTTAAATCCCAATGGATTTAGATTTGTGTGCATGCACACTGTAGGCAAAGGGTAAATAGAATAGATGCACAGGATCCGTGTGATATCCCAGTCATATAAGGAATATTAGACTGTTAACTTTGGGTTTTTTGGCTATCAAGACATTTTAATTGAATAATTAAATAGCCAAATAATCACTGCCCCAAAAAGAAGAAAGAAAGTAGTATTGAAGGGCTGGCATTGATGGCAGTAGGATCTATTTAACTCCTTCTGACACCTATTAGCTATGTGACCAGGAGTGAATCACTTAACCTTTAAAAATCCAAGCAACTCAAATTCGAAAAAAAGAGAGATGAATTGCCAGTTTGTACTGAAGGGGTTTTGTACACCAGGTTCCATACATAAGGATAAAGTCTCCTAGAAAGGGGATATTACACAAATTATAAATGATCATGATTAACCTATTTTTATATGAAAATATGAACATGGAAAATTTTATACATAAAGTGTGCAATTCCCTGATTTCTTCAGTGAAATACATCAGACTCTAGTCTTGATCAAATAAAAGAAAAGTCACCCTCAATCCACCATTAAACAAAACCCTAATACCTGGAGAGGACAAGAAGAGAATGAGAATGTGATTTGGGATATGTCTCCTTTGGATAAACTGTGTGTGCAATCACTTGTAGTTACTGACATAAAAAAGAATGAGTCATGCTCTCATGCCTAACAATAAGAACTGTAGGTGAGATCTTGGACTGAAGGGGAAGCTTAGGTTCTGGTTACTTCTCAGCATCTCAAGTTCCTATTACATTCTCATGTACTTTCCTAGGAATGGGGTGGGGAAGTAAGGGTTGGGATATGAAAGGATAAAGGTAATCATATTCAATAGAAGAGCCTTTTTTTCTCTACATGGTGGATGTCACTAGCATCCACCCTAAGGAATTCTAACCTTATTAATAAAAAACTGAATCTATTTTTATATGAATCTAATTTTCTAGTCTGACTGTATTTGATAATAAATTATGCCATCCAAAGACTTCCTTTTGCTTTCAATAGCTTACCTAAGCTGATTAAGATACAAACTTAAATGTTTTTGTTTCATGCATCCTTTGTTAAAGTCTTTTTGCTAGCAGCAGTTGAAGTGAACTCTAATAACAGTAGCAAATATGCTGGCTGGACCATTCAACTGAAGAAGTACAGAAAGAATGTGTGCTTTGTAAAATAGAGCTTATCTTAGGCGACTGAATCCGTTTTTGGATTATTTGAGCTGGGTCAAATACTGAGTTCTGAATTACTGTTTCCCAAGCTTAGAAAAGGGCCCAGAAGTTCACAAACAGGAAACAGAGCACAGAAACAAAAAACCAAAATCCAACCATACTGCCTTTTGCCTAAAATTTTGTTAAAAGGCACAGTTTTGTACAAAGCTTGTCCTTTGTGGATAAAGCTATCAACCAAGAGAACCAAAAGGTGGGTTTGTTCAAACAGTATCCATTTGCAGCATGGATAAAAGATCAATTACCTTTGTAACCAGAATTAAAATGAGGGAACCAATCCACGTGAACAGATTTAGAAAGTTACTTCTGACTACAAAAATATCCCTAGTAAATATAGATTTTTTTGGATTAAATCTTTCTTTAAAAATCTTTTTTATAAATTTATTTATTTTTAGTTTTCAACATTCACTTCAGTAAGATTTTGAGTTTTAAATTTTCTCCCTCTCCCCAAGATAGTGTGCAATCTGATATAGGCTTTACATATACATTTAAATCTTTTCTCATAACGTGCTTTTAGTGTACAGCGTATAATCCAAGATACAATATTTAAAAAAAAGCAACACATAAAAAAGATATCTAATACATAAAGATAACAAAGAAACAGTGTAATAGACTTGACATGCAGAAAGAGTTTAGGACAAAGATCTGTCCATTTTCAGTTTAAGAAGGTTGCAGTTTTTTTCCAACTGGAGTCCAAGAAATTTCACACCGACTAGACATTGCTAGTTAATTGTGCCTGACCCTTTCCTGACCCCATTTGGGGTTTTCTTGGCAAAGATAATGGAGTGATTTGCCATTTCCTTCTCCTGTCTAAATTGGGCAGTTTGGTGGTGCAGTGGATAGTGCCAGACCTGGAGTCTGGAAGGCCTGAGTTCAAATCCAGCCTCAGATGCTTACTAACTGCATGACCTTCGGCAAGTCCCTCAACATTTTTTTGCCTCAGTTTCCTCATTTGTGAAATGAGCTGGAGAAGGAAATGGCAACCCACTCCAGTATCTGCCAAGAAAACCCCAAATGGGGTCAGGAAGAGTCAAACACAACTGGAATGAATGAACAACAGTAATTAGAACTATCATGGCAATCTGGATGGAGTCAGGAAGACTAAACATTAACGCCAAAAAAATAAAAAAAGGAATGTAGTAGGGCAATTTGCTAAGCTAAAAAAACAAAACTAGCATTGCAATCACAGCTAAAGATGCAGGACTGCTTGGCTAAATTATATTATTACTATAAAGGAAAACAACATTGAAAGGCAGAAGAAGTCTGCTCCATGTGGTGACTGACCACTGATTATTTCAGAGGAGTTATGATGAGGAATCTCTCTTACTTCTTGGAAGAGAGGTGGCGGACAGGTGCAGAATGCAGCATTCCCAGGTGGACATGTTGATTTCTTTTCTTAACCCTACCTTGTTAAAAGGAAAGGTTCTATTTGTGAAGTTGGTGTGTGTCCATGGAAGTAGAGATTTCTTTTGAATTATTCGGTTTCTTGGATTTAATTTTCTACATTTTCTTTTTTAGATAAGAATTTGATTTTTAAAAATTTAAAATATACAGATACTGAACTAAAAGTGAATGCACTTTGTTACCAGCCATAGGCAAAGTCTATCTTTAAAGAAGTAAGAGATGGGAAGAAGTCTTGGGTATACTCATGTCACTTGGAGATAAGTGAATTGGGGTAGAGATAGGGTAGGGTTGAGAGAGGGTATTTTCTAAAGGTAATATGTAAACTATAATAGAACAGGCAGTAATATTTTAGGACAGAAGGGTATTAAGATAGTGCTGAAGATTTTAGAAATAAAGGAAGAGGGAAAAGAGCTCTCAGTTAATTTTGTACATAATTACAACATCTCTTCCCTTTTAAAGGCAGGGATCTAGATTCAGAAGATCCCAAATGACTGATTTCAAGTTATGACTGATTTCAAGCTACCTTTTAGTTAATCAACGAGGATTTATTAAATGCCTCCTATGTACCTGGCACTATGCTAAGACCTGGGGGAGACAAAGATATGTAAAAGATAGTCAGTTTCTGCTTTTGAGAAGCTCAGTCAAATGGGAGAGACAAAACATAAATAGCCATGTGCAAACAAGATGCATAAAGGGATAGATTGGAGATAATCAAATGAGGGAAGATACTGGTAATTAAGGAATATTGGGTAAAGCTTCTTGCAGAAAGTGGAATTTTAGTTGGGACTAGAAGGAGGTCAGAGAAGTTAGGGGGCAGAGAGTGAGAAGGGGGAGGATTCCAGATGTGGGGCATGGTCAGTGAGACTACCCAGAGCCTGGAGACAGTGTCTTGTCAATTCAGAAGAAAAGAATTTTCTGCCTGACTTTCTCCTTTTTCCCTTTATTTATTTTTAATTCTTATTTTCAGTTCCAAATTCTCTCCCTTCCTATACCTCTCCCTCACCATTGGCAAGGCAACAAATATGATACCTATTAAACATAGGAAATGATGCAAAACTTATTTCCAAGTCAGTCCTGTTATGAAAAACACACACAACAATTACAAAAAAAAAAAAGGTTCAATATGCACTCAGAGTCTATCAGTTTTCTACTTGGAAGTGGATAGCATTTTTAATTATGTGTTCTGGTTGGCTTTGGGAATGTAAGGCCATCAGATTTCATAAGCCTCTTTCCTGATTGTGGGGATAACTGAATAATATAACCTGTAATTTTATACAAAAATTAGCACCAAGTAACCTTGATAACTAAGAACATCAAATAATTTACTGACTAATGAACGTAACTTAGTCATCCCAGTATCTCTGACGGTATAAAGAGATGCTGTAGAAGAGGAGTTCTTAACCTGGGCTCCTTAGATCCATGAGGGACAGGACTTTTGGAACCAACACATGTTTTATAAAAGCATTTTGCCTGCTGACCATATTTAGAGAAGCCTTGAGTTAACCCATGTAATTGGGATGTGACTGGAAAAATAAAATATACTCACTTCTCTACTTTAATACTGCAATCATGGTATCATGCCCTCATCATTTCATGCCTGGACTAAGGAAATTAACAACTTGTTGGTTGGTTTCCCTGCCTTGAGTCTCTCCCTACTCCCTTATGCTCTCCATCCAACTGTCAAAATTATCTTCCTAATGTGTAGCTTTGACCATATCACCCCACCCCCTTTATTAAATATAAACTCCAATGGCTCCTTATCTCTTCTAGGATAAAGTCTTCTTTGAGGTTTTTAAAGCCTACAAGTCATTTAAAGTCATAAAAAAGCCCCTTCTTACCTTTCTATACTTCTTATATTTATTCCTCCATACTCTGTGCTCTGGTGATACTGGTCACCTGGCTGTTTCTGTTATATGATGCTCCATCTCCCAACTTTGGGTGTTTTCACTGGCTGTTTCCCATTCCTGAAATTCTCTTTCCTCATTTCCGCCTCCAATCTCCCTTGGCCTTCTTAAAGTCTCAGCCTAAGTCCCACTTTCAGAAGGAAGCCTTTTCTAGTCCTCCTTAATCTTCTTAATCCCCTTCCTCTGAGACTGTCCCTCAGTTTCTCTTGTATTCATCTTCTTAATACTTAGCTGTTTGCACATTCTCTCCCCCATTATATGGGGGATCTCTCTGAGAGCAAAGACACCTGTCTTCGTATATCCAGCTCTTAGCATACTGCCTGACATACTGTACGCACTTAGACATACTGTAGACACTTATAAAAGCAGAATGAAGATACTAACGAATTAATTTTATAAGGGAATATGGGTATTTAATATCTTAAAGGCTGTAGTTCTAACCCAAAACTTTCAATACACCTTGGCAAAACCGCCACTAACAACACTCGTCTACTCTTAGGATTTTACTGGTCTTGTCTTTGCATATAAATATCTACTTTTTTGAATGCAACTTACCCATGATGGTTGCTAGTTCTTTCAGAACAAGCCTTGCACCTGCTCTGTTTCAGTGTCGAGATCTATATCATAAAAGCAAGGTCGAGTAGGTAGTCCTGGCATGGTGCTCATCTGTGGGAATGATAAAACGTTTGAACATCAACAAAATAAATTCAAGTAGTTAATTGTATCGTGCACACGATGCTGCTGATAATGTTAATTACATTATGTGTAATTATATTTTATGTATTATATTATTATTCAATTTTAAAATGTTGGAGCTGACTGGATAGAGATCATCTAATCAAATTCCTTTGATTTTATTTTTGTGGTTATTGTTCAGTCATGCCTGATTTTTCATGACCCCATCTGGGGTTTTCTAGACAGAGATATTGGAGTTTGCCATTTCCTTCTTAGCTCCTTTTACAGACAAGGACCTGGGGCAAACAGGGTTAAGGAATTCGCCCAGGGTCATAACGTTACTAAGTGTCAGAGGCCAGAATCTTCCTGATTCTAGGCCTGGCACTCTACCCACAGGATCACCTAGCTTCCTTTTGATTTTATACAAGAAACTAAGATTGAGAGAAATTGTGACTCCCTCATGATCACATGGTCACTCACAGGAGACCTTGGTTCACATTCCATCGCTAATGCTTTTTATCTAAAACAACTTTGGACAAGTTAATCACCTAGGCCTTCATTTACTCATCTGTAAAATGGGGAGTTTGGATTAGGTGGCTTGAGGGTCCACTCAAGCTTGAAATGATCATAATCTATGCATGGTGCTATGGTCTATATTGGACACCCCACCTGGGCTACCTTCCTTTTTGAATGGGGATAAGAGGTTGAGATTCTCTCTGTACTATTTACCTTTTTGATTCCTTTTCACCTTATCCCAGTAATTGCTGGTCATGTCATGGTGGTATAGGGAGTGATGAGAAAGAAGATGGAGGTGAGGATGGAAGAGAAAAGGTCCATTCTGTCATTGCCATGGGAATACTACCTCTATGCTTCCTTCCCCACAAAGGTAGGAACCTTTATTTTCCTTTGCCCCCATTTCTACAATCTCCAGACTATCATGGGAATACTAACGTGTGCCTCAGAGCTGGAGTAGGTGTTTCTCATAGTCCAAGTTGGAATACCAAATGCATCTTCCCATGGAAATATTGTTTCACATTGTGTACAATAACATCAAGTTTATGATGAGTTAAGTGGGCTTTTGTAAGCTGGCCTGGAAACTTAACTACCATAGATAATATTATTTCTATGAGGAAATGCATTCCAAGACAAATGACTTACATATAAACCTTTGGAACATGTCCTATTTGTGAGCTGAGGACTATCTTATTTTTCAAAACTTCTTATATATCAAGTGCCATACTATCTTCATTAAATTTATGCTTCTATATGATGGGGATATAACATTTTTCTCTAGTTCACGAGACTCTAGAAAGAAAACTGTCAGCTGTTTTAACTTTGGAAGGCCCAATGCAAGGCCTGGGCTGGAATAATTCATGATTCTCTCATCACCTGTGCGACAAATCACATAGAAATCTATGAATTTATTTCCTTGTATAATTGCATCACAATTTCCACATTAAATTTTTTTTAATGAATCAGGAGGGTGGACATGAGGATAGAGAAAAGTTATGGTTTTACTATTTTGTAAGATAAAAAAATGACAAAAAATGATGGAATAATATGCAGAAGAAATAGACTTTTGGATGTGGCCAACATAGGAATCTGTTTCATTTGACTATGCTTTGCATTATACCAGGGTTCTCTATTTCTCTTTTTCTTTTTAACAGGTGAGATGAGATGGAAGGGAAGGGAAAAAAACCCTCTTGATAACTGAAAAAAATTATTTCAAAATACACAAACTAGGGGCAAAGGAAAAAAATATGCAACTTATAGTTCAGGATGTGAATGTTACGTTCCTTAAACACCTTAAATTAATACTGTAAGAGCACAGCATTGCTTATAAGTAAATCAACAATGAATTGTTGCTCTATCAAAAATGTTTATTGTATTAAATTTAATAAATCTATATGTATTAAAGAAATAAAAATCTGGGAATCTACATTGTGGACCTGGTTGCCATCCTCCTAGCCCCTTATGAGGACTTGTGATCCATCATGTAATTGTACATGAAACTGACAACATCCAGTTCTCAGAGACTATTCTCAGACAATTTTAGTTAACTGTGTCTGGACTTCAGAGTAGCATGTCAAGTCAACCACAGAGCCAAATGCCCCAAAGCAAAAAACACACCCCAGTTATCTCTTGGCTGTTTTCCCAGAAGAGTCAGTATATCAGCAGAATAACTTGAGGATCTAGAGAATGGGAGACACTGAGGAAACAAAACCCACCACAGCTGCCCTATCTTAGAGGAACCAGAGTCTTAAATGACTTGTAATCCCTCTTCTCTGCATCAAGATTGCAGGAGGTTGGTTTCTAATACTGGGCAAGATTTGCATTGGCTTCTCCTTCTCCAAAATGTTGTTTAAGCAGTGAGAATGACCAAATTTATTTCTTTCCCACCTTTGCAGGTGACTCTGCAGGTGATAGGAGGTTTTAGCAATGTGTTATACAATGTGTACCTTCCACTTATAATAGATTTTGGTCTTGTTTAACTTGTTATATAAAGGATTTCAGAATAAGGCAAATAAGTCCTGCACTATGCCTACTGTGCCCGTCCCTCTAAAATGATGTCATGGCATAGGCTCTGGAGGCCTGCCACAGAAAGGGCAGTGAAACTTAGGGTATGGAGATCCAGTTTTGGAGGTGAGAAGACCTGAGTTTAAGATCCACCTCTGACAAATACTCTCTCTGTGTGACCTTTCACAAATCACTTAAACTTGTAGTTCCTGAGCCAACTCTCTAAGATTAAGAGGTGTAGAATGGATGCCAATCTTCAATGGCAGAGGAATCTTTTTATACCATTAAAATCACAGGTATTGAATCAAAGTAAAAAAACAAAAACAAAAACAAAAACAACTAACCATTCTAATGTTACCAGTATGAAAACTTTTAACATGTAATATCATGTGTTCATCAATTGTTCATAGGCATGAAACTTTAATAAAGCCCAGAACCCATAGAGTGTTTGATTCCAAACACAACAGAATATTTCCTTCTGTTCTTGGAGTTAAATAAATTAGCCAAATAAGAGTCACGAAGATTTGGTGTTTTTGATTCTCCCACAGTAAAGGTCCATAGAACCAGTCAAATATAAGAAAGAATGTACTTTTCTCTTGTTTTCAAACTATCGCACCCACTTAAAGTTTATTTGGAAGTTACAAACACAAACATACCAGAATAGTACAGCAGGAAAGTAGCCCAATGGAAGTATATCATATTGTCATGAGGAGTGACCATCCATTACAGCCTTCTTGGAGATGGAATTGACATTATAAAGAATCACTACTTATAAATAACAGATTAACAATAGCCTAAAAACGATGCAACATCTGTGGTCACGCAGGCTGGCATCAGCTCACAGCGGTATTAAGAAATCCACCCTGATTAAGAAATCAGCACGAGAAGATGAACTCTCGAAATGGAGCAAATTTAAAACATTCCATCACTGCCACCTCATAGCTCCAACACCATTCTAACTCCACATCCAGACTGCTACATCCCAGCTAATGCACTGAGAATAAGTGAATTTAATACTTTTAGACCTGTAGCTCTTATTTGAGGTGACTCTCTTTTATTTCTAAACTTTCTAAGAAAGGAAACTGGACAGATCTGATAGATTGTACCAGAATATTTTGATCAGTCTTCCAATGTTAGGTGATCAAACTTGGGAACGCTGTGGAGGGAATTCTTTTTTAGATATGAGTTGCTCTAGCTGGCCACTGACGTCCTTTCCAAAACTGAAATTCTGTTTTCCTAAATCCCTCATCTCAACAACATGGATATTCTCTCCAATCCCTGTATTTATTCCCATCTGGCCAACCTCTTGTTCTTGCAGTCTTACAAATTTTGTAAAGGGGAGTAACTAGAGTTGATTTTATTGTACATTCAAATGTAACAAGAATCATCCATACAAATAGAGTAAGAAACATTTTACTTGGTTGTATGGTAGAGCATATTGGGAACATTTATAGAAACATCACCAGGAAGACAGTTACAAATTATTTGCCAACATCTACTGCAGAAGTTGAGAAGGCAGAATAATTCTGAAGCATTCAATCAAAATATATTTTAAATCTCCCTCTTGACATTTGCAACTTGTGTATTAGGGCAGACAGGTTCTTAGGCCCCTTCTAGCTTCAGATGACCTTATTTTTCATCTTTCTCAGTTCTCAAACACAATTACATTCACAAGCAAATTAATATCTAGGGCTGATTATGATTCAGAAAGCAAACGACACTGTTAGGCACAACTGCAAGCCTCAGTTTACTTAGCTCCATTTATTTGCCCAGAAGTGGAAGAGTCCCTCCACAGTGTATTGTCACTTAGACTGAGGCAGTCTATCATGTTTCCATTTTTAACAAGCTGACCAAACTGACCAGGTATGACTAATAGTGAACTACATGATGGTTCCACTTATCACTGATAACAAGCATGCTATTATTATATTATCTGTAAAGCATCTTGCAAATCAGATGGCCTTTACACCCATTACTTTAACTCCCTTTAACACCCATAACTTTAAGTCTGCAAGAGAGGGAGGACAGGTAGTTTAAATGTGATTAAATAGATATTAGAGCTCAAAAGAAATGTATGAACTACATCGTTCTAGGTCTAGGAAGTGGACGAATGGGACATCTGGAGCTTTCTAATTTCTAAGTCCAATGATGTTCTCACTTGACTACGATACTTTCTGAGGGCAAATATCTTAAGAACTAATGTTTTGTAGCTTTAATATGACTTCATTAAGCTAAAAGATTTTCTCTTAGGTACAGAATCAAGAAATTTAGAGGGTGAAAAATAGAAAGTAGTGAAATGATGTATTCAGAGAATAAGAAACAAAACACAATGCAGCCCCTGACCTAGAAAAATCCACATGCATTCAATTGACTATTTTTTTTGTGTGTGAGACATAACTGTTTATACTACTTGTCCTTTAAATTTAACAAATTGCCTCCTTTGAAAACTTAAACCATTTGACACAATGATGATCCATTAAAAACACAAGGAAGGTATACAAAGGAAAATGATTCAGCAGAAAAATTAGAGGACAAAGAAGAGTGAAAAACCATGATTTATTATGGAAAAAAATAGGGGTTCAGGGATTCATTTGGGCTGAAATGGTTGAAGGAAAACCTGTATCTATCAAGGGAAACTGAAAAAAAGTGAACCTAACCCTAAACCTAAGGTCTTAGTAAAACAAAACAAAACAAAAACCCAGACAGAACTGTATTTTTGGGGGTGGGTGGGATAATGGCAGGGAGGAGACTAAAAAAAAAAAAAACCCTTAGTCTTAGCAGGAATTTTCTTTTATAAAATCTCTCATAATGCAAATAACACTAAATGGTTAAAATCAGCTGATAATTTTGCTTTTTAAAAAAGCAGTATACCTGAGAATAAAGTTAAGAGATGTTATTTTTAGGTAGTTTATATTTTTCCATCACATAAAACCAGACATTATTAAAAATGACTGGTTTCTAAAATAATAAATCATGATTAAACCCATTCCCTTAAATTACAAAATTCTTCTACATTTATCAAAAAGTATTCTTTTTTAAATTAGGTGGTATCTTTACACTTTAAATATATTAGGGATAAGAAAATATCCTTAGTTTAAATGCTAGCTTGTGCTTTATATTTACAAGATGGCATTTATAGTCTTTACTGGGAAAGAGAGAGCTTTAGCTAGGTAATGTGGTATGAGAGAAAGCATATTATATACAAATCAGGAGACCCTGGTTTTGTGACTTATGTTACCACTATGGAGCTGTTGTTACAATGGACAAATCATAAAATACTGTGTCTCAGTTTTCTTTTTATCCTAAAATTGGGAAGCTTTCTATTATAATTTCTTGAAATATGAAGTGTAGGCATTTTATTTTGGTGATGGTTTTCAGGTGGTCCAATGTTTCTTACAGTGGGAGCTGGATCTAGAGTCAGGAAGACCTAACAGACTTGACTTCCAATCTGGTCTCAGTTACTTACTACCTGTGTGACCGTGGGCAAGTCATATAAATTCTGTTTCCTGCCAAAATGGGGATAACAATAACATCTACCTCACAGAGTTGTTGAGAGGATCAGATATTTGTAAAATGCTTAGCATGGTACCTACCACAGAGAAGATACTATTCAAATGCTTATTCCTTATTCTCATTGACCTGATTTTCAGGGAGTTTTGTTGTGTGGGCAAGATTTTGTATCTCTTGTGCCAAACTGTTTCATCTCTTCCAGGAATTCTAGTTGAATCTGTGATCAAACTGTGTTTTTCTTTGCGGTTTTGCTTATAGATGTTTTAGAGTCATTTTCTTTTTCTGGGTTTGTATCTTGAGTACCCCTAGTGGTTTGTTGTTTTTTTACATGGTGGGATTCATTTTTGGTTATTCTTTCAGACTTTGGACTCTGTTAAGGCTGGTTTTATGGATTTCTGTAAGGGATGTCTGGGCTGACCTTGTGTATTGTAAGTTCCTGCTGCTGCTTTTTTGGAGTACTGAGTATTACACTATTCTAGGACCTCCAGGACACCTCAGTCTGGGGATGTGCAAGCTTTTTCAGTGCTCTCGAAAATTCAGGCATTTTATATAGGGCAAAAATCTGGTCAGTGTTCTCCTGGTCTGGACTCCACAAGTTCCTGGCCAGCGTTTGGGTCTGAGCAAAACATATCTGTGAGTTAGCCTCTGCTTGGAGTTCTAGTAGCCAACTAGTGGCTCAGATACTATCTGTTGGTTCAAAGTGACAGAAATGTAAGCTTCAGATTAGGCTGGAATTGACATCCCTTCTGACCCACTCCTGGGGTCAGAACCAAGTAGCAGCTGCTTGCTTCTTGGTTATTTTTTTCCCCCCTCACTACAGAGATGAAGACTCCCTAATACCCACCTTGGAATACTACTCTCTTGAACAAGGTCCCTTGTTTAATTTACCCTGCATCTGGGAATTGAATGATGACATGAGTGCCAGTTGCGCCTGTTCCTGGCTAGTCCATAGACTGTCTCTCTATGCTAACCTGGGCTGGAAAAATGACTCACTGTAATTTTTTTTCTTGGATTTCCAAGTCAGGATTTTGTCTAGTGCATTTTCTGTGTGGAGGAGTTGTGGGATAGGGCTTAGCTGTTACTAATCACTGCTGCTCTGTTATCTTGCTTCTCTCGATTTTAAAGCAATGTACATTAATGAAGCCATGAGAAACCTGACCACCCCTGTTCACATGGGTTTGGGTAAAGGTAGCTAAGTGATAAAGTACTGGGCCTGGATTCAGGAAGACCTGAGTTCAAATCCAACCTTAGATACTTACTAGCTATGTGACCCAGGTCAAGTTACTTAACCCCGTTTGCCTTAGTTTTCTCATCTGTAAAATGAGCTGGAGAAGGAAATGACAAAACACTGAAGTATTGCCAAGAAAACCCCAAATGGGGTCACGAAGAGTCATAAATGACTGAAATGACTTAACAACAACAACAAACCCTTGGTAGATCATGTAACCACTGTCTGCCTCAGTTTCCTCAACTGTAAAAAATAGGGATAACAACAGCACTTACTTCAAAAGGTTGTTGTGAAAATCAAAGGAGATAATATATGTGAGCCACTTTGCAGACTTTAAGGTGCTACATAAACGTTAGATACTATTATCACAAAGCTGCCAGGAGCCCTGAGTAGTTAAGTGACTTGCCCAGGATCACACATGTGGCTGATACATATGTATCTGAGATGAGATCTGAACTCAAACCTCCTTAACTCTAGGGCTGGTTCTCTATCCACTCTGCCATAAAATTATTCTTTTACATATTTATATTATTCAATATTCTTGGAGGAAGTGATTCTTAAAAAAAAAATACCACCACATTATTTGTCAGAATACTGATACTGAATTTGTGGTCTGAGGCCTACTTCTTTATTCTTTCCTTGCTTTAAGGTAATATGACTAAGTTGGAAGTAAATTTACTTACAATCCTTAAATATCCTAGTTTAGCTCCAATTTCATTAGGAATAAAAGTGAGCCACTGTTACTCAGTGGTCCAAAATGGTAGACTGAAGGAAGGAAAAGAGCTTAGGAATTGGGGGCATCCCTTTAAACCCAGCTAACTTCTTTTTCTTTTGTGGTGGCATATCCTCACTTTAAACTCTACCGTAACTAGGTCACTTAAAGAAGAGGTTTCCAGGAGAGAAGCCATCTAAGGAGGATTTTCATGAACTAAATAAAGCCCTATATATAAATTAATTCGAAAAGTGGAAGGGGAGAATCTAGGATGAACTTCCTAAAAACTAAGGAGCAGGGGGGAACATCATCATGAGACAGAAAAATCCTTTATGCTTGAAAGATGGCCATGGAGTTGTAAATGCCAAGGAACGAAGATATGCTTCACCGCAAATGGGGTGGTGAGACAGTGACTAAAAGTAATTAAAGTTTTAAGTAAAGAGTTTGTATATTTTGGAAAATTTTCTTGAGGAGGAATTTTCTTCTTTGATGTTTGTTTAAAGTTTATATATGGTTGGTAGTTTCAATCTATTTTTGGGTTGGAGGACTCACAACTGGAAGGGGGACTTAGAGGTCACTGAATCCAACTGCCTCATTTTACAAATAAGGAAACTGGGGCATATTTTCTCTCTGCTTGGCCGATTCACCAATTTGTAGCAGTTCTGTATTTTTATATATATTATATAAAGTGAGAGAGAAAATAGATTTGAAATTTTGATCTAGGGTTCAAATCTAACTGTGCTACTTATGATCTGTCTGACCTTAGATTTTAAATCTCTGGCCTTCAATTTCTTCCCTTTAGACCCCTTTCCACAGCTCAAAACATGATCTTATTAAGACCTCTTGAACCTCTGGGGGAACTGATGTCCATCTTTCATAACTATGCAACCATGGCCACTGCTGCCAACTGGTAACAACACAGATAGCAAAGTAACAGGGAAAGGGACTGAACCTCTTTATTGTAAAAACTGTGAAAATATATGTCAAGAGGTTATAGTATCACGTTTGAGAGCCCAGGGCCAACTACATGCCATGATAAAGCATTTTAGGCTTGAGTTGTTATTATTTTTAAATTAAGCCTTGAGTGAGATCTTGCCTCTCAGCATCTAGAAGAAAATCTTCTGTTCAGTCATATTAGAGGTAACTTGATATCTTTGGGGCTGTACAGTATAACAATTATCAATGAAAAATAAACATTTCCAAGAAGGTACACTCTGATAGAACTGATTGCTCAAAGTTTCTTAACAAGAATCGTGCTGTTCTCGGATATGAGTCAGAAGATAGGACCATTTTCCACACCCCCTAAAATGTAAATACTTTTTAGATTCTGCTGACATAATGCAGTAACAACTATGAATGTCTTTCCTCTGACCTCCATAACTAGAATTATTTTACTTTAATTTCTTCCCCTAAAATTTACTTGTTATGAAAGAGTTTCTCGGCAAAGAACCTAACATGCTAACCCTTAAACTGACACTGCTAATGAGCTAATCATTTTTGCTATGGAGTTCATGCTTCATATAAACTCATTACTGAAAATAGGCATAAAGGTCACAAGTTACACAGATATTAAATTATAAACATTTCACCCTTCATTTTTATGAATTATCAGAATTAAGGAAGGCATGATATAAGAATTTTAAAAGATCCCATGCATAATTACTGAGTATTTCAACAGAGTCTCTAGTAAACCCTTAAGCAAATTCCACTGAAGCACAGTGGTAAATCCATTTACCTATTTACAATCACAAAGAATTTTCCACCATTCATGGCTAATTAAACGACACTGAGGAAACAATCTCTTAGATGAGTTATGGATGGATTTCTGATTAGGCCAGGGGGAAATGCTATTCCCTTCTATGTGTTAATAAATTTTTCTTGCATGTTAAAGGAAATAATTTCTGTCTGAAATAATTAGGTTCTATCCCATATTTATTCATTATGTCACTGTGATGGCCAAAATAATTTTCCTGGTCATACTACTGGCCTCTTATATTCTGGGCTTACTGGCTTATGAGGGAAAGGAAAATTTGAAATCAATTTGGTTTCTGAATTTGCAAGTTTTTATCACAGAAAATAACTGCTGCACAATAAACTATAAAATTATTTCAACTCTAAATGCAATTGGATGACAAGTCCACTGAGTTCCATTTATCTAGGACAGCATGGCAAATGGATAATGAGTTAGGTCCATAATTGAAGAGAGAGAGTTAGCTAAACAAGGGAAATTCTACAGGGCTTTAACTGATAAAAATGCTTCTTGGTACAAAAATCCTTTTAAAAAATTATAAATGTTTTCCTGGAGAAACTGCAAAGCAGTAAACTCTGGAACATCACTATTGCCAGAGAACCAAATTTACAAAAGGTCAATGTAGAGACACGGTGTAGAGCAAGTGGGCTGTGGCATATTTCTATTGACAATTCACATGCACACAAGTTGTGTAAGAGGCATCTTTAAGGAAATGTGTATTTAAAAAAGGAAGTGGCTCAGTAACGGAGTAAAAGGATCATGGCAGACCTTTTTATGACATTGTTTTTAGTATGATGGAAAGAAGTTAATAGGGTTAAAGGGCAATGGAATCGGGGGCGGGGAACACAGCTAGCACAATAATTGAAAGTGAGAAATGCAGTTTTCTGTGATCAGAAGGGGAAAAAGAAGAGACCTGGTTATGATGCTGAGGACCTTTCAGGAATGGAAAAGAGAAGCTTGGAGGAGCTCATGTTGGGTGGCCTGAACCACAGAAGGCTGAGTCAACTGTCATTAAGTGCTGGGGGCTGGAAGTAAAGGCAAAGAAAAGAGGAAATGGTTTGGAAGAGTCACTTCACTGCAGATAGTGAGTTGGTAAGGGCAGAAGAGGACTGTAGAGCTTTAAACTCCACATGGATGGCCTGATTGGAAGCAATGATTATTTTGAGAATGGTCCCAGTTATGATGTAGCCATCAGCTCAGCTGTAGTTTTGACAAGTTTGTGTACTGTGCTATCAGCATCACCATCTGGTTTGGCAGATTTTGTTGTTGCTCCGTTGTTTTCAGTCATGCCTGACTCGTAGTGACCTCATTTGGTGTTTTGTTGGCGAAGATACTGGAATGCTTGGCCATTTTCTGTTCCAGCTCATTTTACAGATGAGGAAACTAAGGCAAACAGAGTTATATGATTTGCCTAGGTCACCCAGTGAGTGTTTGGCAAACATTAAATAACATACTCATATATATGTTGAAGTATTCTCCTTTACCTTTCATGATATGAAAAACAATGATTTCACTTGTTCATGGTGTACACCTGATAGCACTGCTATGTTAAACGTATTTAACCCATATTATAGACCAGTTAGCATCAGTTTCCTACCACAAAAAAGAGAGATAACAATACCTGCATCTCACTGGTTTTACTGAAAAGGAAACTCTTCGCATGGCACTTACTTGGGTTCTTGCACTTCTACTTGAAAGTTTTCCCCTCCCATAATTTCCATTTAATTCTATCTTCTTACCCTTTGCACTCCCTGCTTTGAAATAGTCACCATTCTACTTGTAGAGGATTTTTTCCTTTTTAAACCTCTAAAATTCTGAACAAAAAATACTAAATAAAAATGAGCCATTTCCATACTTAAAGTAGAACAGCAGAGATCAGACATGAAACTAAGTCCCCATTATATACAGCTTGTTTTCCCCAAAGTATTAATAAATTCAACATGAAAATTGCACAGCTATCTTGCTTGTTTGTTTCCTTCTGTTTTCTTTTGTGTATTTAAAAATAAGCTTCAATGATCCTCCTTTTTTTTGGAGGTACTAATGGTAAAATTTTCACTATAAGAACCATCTCTCAACCTCTCTTAATTCTAGTGCCTTCCCATTTTTAATTATTTCCCATTTATCCTGCCATGTACAATGCATAGCACAAGGTAGGAGATTAATATTTACTGACTGTGTCTTCCTGCCCAACTTCTCCCCACCACCTTAAAAAAAAAAGTATTTGGAACATTATTTTTGTCCAATTCTTTGTGATCCCATTTGGGGTTTCCTTGGCAAAGATACTGGAGTGGTTAGCCATTTCCTTCTCCAGATCACTTTACAGATGTGGAAACTGAGGAAAACAAGGTTAAGGAACTTGCCCAGGATCACACGGCCCTCCATTTACCTAGTTGCCCTTGTAGCATATGTATGAATGAATATTTAGGCAAAATAAATCCCCATACTGGCCATATCTGAAAATGCATGTTTCATTTCTGTATCTTGAGTCTATCAAGAGGTAGGTAACATACTTCCTCAACAGTTTTCAGAAACTGATTAGTCACTGCACTGATCAGCAATCCTAAGCTCTTCTTTACAGTGCTGCTGTTATTACTCTTTAAATAATATTTTGTTTTTCCTTCAATTACATGCACAACAATTTTTTAACATTTTTTTTAATTTAAAGTTTTGAGTTTCAAATTCTATCTTTCTCCACTCCTTCCCCTCCTCTTCTTCCCTGAGATAGTCAGCAACCTGATATAGATTATCCATGAAATAAGGTTATTTATTGTAGAAGTGTTCTGCCAGTCCTGTTCACTTCAGTCTACATCAGTTTAAACAAATCTTTTCAGCCTTTGCTGATATCATCCTCTTGTAATTTCTTATAGCAAAATATTTAATTAAAATTCTTAAACCATAATCTTTGCATCAATTTCTCAATGGATGAGCACTCTTTTAGTTTCTAGTTTTCAATTTCCATGCCTGTCAATGTAGTTAGAATGATCATTAGCAATGAAAACCCAAACAACACATAGGAAAACAATTCCTTACTTGTTCAGAATTTATGGGAAGAGGGTCTTCCAGCCAGAGGCATCTCACTCTCTGTCCCACCATAATTCTCCCCCCTTCCCCTTCCCCTGCCCTGGAATATGAGACCTGCATGTGCATCCAGTAGCCTGGGAGCCTGAACCGTCCCTGGGTTGTGCAAGGTTCCCTCGTTCTTCATCCATGGTGCACAGAGTGCTGGACCTGGAGCCGGGAATACTAAATTGACCTCAGGTGCTTGTGACCCTTGGCAAGTCACTTAACTTCTGTCTACCTCAATTTCCTCATCAGTAAAATAGGGATGACAGCATCCACCTTCCAGAATTCTTGTGAAGACCAAATGGAACGATAATTATAAAGTGCTTAGCACAGTGTTTGAAACCCCAGTAAGCACTATATCAATATTAGTAGTGTTGGTGCTTACCGCTGACTCTTTGTGCCCTCCTGGACCATAGCACATCATGCCGCACTATCCTCTCCTATCTCCCCAAGTCTGTCCAAACTCATGTTTGTTGCTCTCATGACCCTATCTGTCCATCTCATCCTGTGCCATTTCTCCTTTTGTTTTCAATCATCTCTTTTCTAATGAGTCCTGCCTATTCATTTGTTGTCAAAGTATTTAAGTTTTGGCTTCAGCCTTTGTCCGTCCAATGAGGAGTCTGAATTTCTTTAAGTACTGACTGATCTGATCTCCTTGGGACTCTCAAGTCTTCTTCAGCATCACAACTTCAAAGTATTGATTCTGTGGCCCTCAGCTTTCCTCTGAGTCCAACTCTCACAACCAAATGTTACTACTGGAAAAATAATAGCTTTGACCATGTGGACCTTTGTCTGCAAGAAGGTATTTCTGCTATCTGGATTTGCCATAGCTTTCCTTCTAAGGAGCAAGCTCATGGTTGCAGTCACCATCTGTCATGATCTTTGAGCCCAAGAATATACAATGTAACACTAACTTCTTCTCCTTCTATTTGCCAGGAAGTGATGGGACCAGTCACTAAGATCTTTGGGATTTTTATTTTATTTTTCTGGCTAAAGGAGCCTAAGGCTAAATCTGAATATTAAAAACAAAGTAAACCCTAAAAATTAAACACTTAGCTTTTGATGTCCTGCTAATAGAGTGAATTTCGTTAAGACAACAAAGGGAAGTAAGGGCATCACAACCATGGATCTCTTGGTTGTTATCCTAGAACTCTGGTTGTCTGGGCTTGGTTAATTTTGAACTGGGATCCTGTTTCCCATTCTAATATGCTCTTCCTTCTATCTGACCTATGTCGTATTTCCTAGCCCCTCCCATTTCACCTATTTTTTCTGATGGTAACCTGTCATCTGTTGCATGACAGGAACTTTATGCCTCCCTCAGATTTCCACAAATATGCAAATGGAAAGTCTTTTACTCTAAACAAGGAAGAACCTTTAAAGAAATCTCAGCTCTGCAACTAACTAGCTGGGTGACTTTAGGCAAGACACATCTCTCCATCAGTTTCCTTTTCTGTAAAATAGAGGCTTGGCCTAGTTGACTTCTGAGATCTCTTCTAGCTTTAAATTTATGATCCTATGAAGTCTGAATGAGTCACTGGTGCCTAAGAAATGGAAGCAAGTATTTTCAACATTAAAGAAGGTTGCTAAATTGGTAGCAGACTCATACACACATAATTCATGACTTCCCTCCTATGATACAGTACCATACTAACTTTGGAGTAAAACTACCTGGGTAAAGTGACAAGCTGTGTTCAGTAAATACAAAGATAGAGTTTAATTTTAAGGGAAAGGACAAACAATAAACTACGTGTGGATACTAATGGCCCAACGGCACAGAGAGAAATAGTTAAATATAAGCAAGTACCACTGCCTTACCTGGCAACAAGGCCAACACATTTATTTATTTCCTCAAATGTAAAATAAATCTAGTGTCAAGGAGCATTCCTCACCTGCCAATGTGGTTAAAATGATTTACACGAGGATTGTTATCATTTAAAAAAAAAAAAACACAACAAAAACAACCCACAGAAAACCCAAAGAAAATAAAACATAGGAAAACCCTTCCCCCTCTGAGCTTATGGGAATTAGAATAGGGAAAAACACATTTTCTGCCATGTTTGGTTTACAGGCCTAACCACAAAAGAAGATTCTTAAGTTACAGCCCCAGGCTCCACTTTTTCTTAATCAAAACAAGCCAGTTTTCTCTGAACTTTTCTTCTTGGCAAATCTACTGCTTACAACTTGACTGCTCTGCTGTGATACAAGCAGCAAGAAGCCATTTGAAGTTCAACTTGTCTCCTTCCACTGCCCTTTCACTGACCTTGGTAAATAAAAATTTCCCTTGATGGTGCATTCTCCAACAAGCATGTGAACCAGGCATCAGGGCAACTCTGCAGCACGCTCATGCAGAATGATACCATTGGCCTGTTAGCAATATTCCCACAGAAGCCAAGTCAATGCCATTCATTTCAAAAAATATATCCCAGAAAGAATCGGGGCAGGTAAGCATGACTCCTGTACTAGGTCAGGAAGGTATCTTATTTTGATCACAACTGTACCTCTATTCCTCTTTTCTCTCCATGAATGTTCTATCTCTGAATGTTCCTTAAGTAAAAAGGATGCTTATACGTGAAGAGGCAAGTCTACCAAATTTAATAGGAGGTATATTTAATAATCCAGGGCAGCTGGGGGCACAGATGATAGAGCACTGGGCCTGCAGTCTCAGACTCTAGATGTGTGACCCTGGGGCAATTCACTTAATTCTGTTTGCCTCAGTTTCTCATCTGTCAAATAAGCTGGAGAAGGAAATGGCAAACCATTCTAGGACCTTTGCCAAGAAAACCCCAACTGGGACTACGAAGAGTCGCATACAACTGAACTACAAATATCTAACCACCAAAGGTGTCAAAATCACAAGTAGAACTATTTTCAAATGCCAATATTCAACTTGATTCATAAAGAATCTATTTTGTGTGAGACGTTCAAAGTGCTAGGATACAAATAATAAATGGCATAGGTCTTGCCCTGAAGGGGCTTATACTCTTAATTGGAAAGGTAGGAATATGATATGATATCATACTATGTATGATACAGATAAGTATCATACATAGTAAAGAGGGGTAAAAGAGAAATAGAGACAAAGTGTTCTGGCCAAATTTAAGAAGGGAGAGAATTCTTATGAATAATAATGAAAGACTTCATAAGGTGGGTGGTACCTGAACTGGACCCCTGAAGGCAGGGAAGGTTTTCAAAAAAGGCTGAAGGAGGAAGTGAGGAGGGAAGTGTATTTCCCACGGGCTAACACCACACTAATGCAAGGAGAAAATGAAAGAGTGTACAGTCCAGCTGGAACATAGCATAAAGAGGAATAATTGAGATAAGCCTGGATAGCTGTGGAACCACATTAGGGGACCTCAAATGCTGGACTGAGCTCAAACTTTGTTTTTCAGCAGGTGAATAACCTGTGCCCTAGGAAGATTTGGCAGTTTTGTGAAGAATATCTTGGACAGAGAGCAGTTAGAAGGCTGTCCCAGGAAGGAACATGAGGTGAGGTGAGGTAAGTAGAGAAGAGGGGATGAACATGAACAAGAGCAAAAGTAGAATTAATAGAACTTGGTGTAAGTGTAAGGTCAGAGAATGAGGAGAATCAGAAGTGAGTAGGAAAGGGAGAAGGCCCACTCCTAGTGTGCCACCCAGCTGATCTGTCAGAAGAGGAAGGTAACTCAAGAGACCAAAGAACAGTCAGGTAGGGGAAGAACCAGAACAGAACAATGTTACAGAACCCAAGATAGGAGACAGTATTTGGAAGGAGTAGATTTTATTTGAGGAGTTGAGACAAGTGATCAGGAACCTGCTTCAGCGCTGTGATAGAGAAACTATTCCCCAGTTAGTAGACCGGGATCTACCAGGAGATCTTCCAATCCACTTTCCCCTCATTCATTTGCATCACCCACCCTTACTCTTCACCCTAGTCCTCTGCCTGCCCCCATCAGGGAGAATTAGGCTTGGGAGAAATCAGAAGTAGCTCCTTATTATTAAACGTCAGGGACCCCTCAGCATACAAGAAATACACATAAAGGATGAGTTGTATACATGAAAGACCCCGAATATCTCTTTGCTGTTAAGTGAGTATCGGCCATAAAAGACAGAGTTTAACAAAAAGGGAGTTGGAGCAGGTGTTCATTCAAAACTTGCCCTAAGGGTGCTAAGAAACATTTTATTATAAGGAAAGTATGGATGCCAAGCAAAAGTCTGAGTATAGCTCTTCAATCAAGAATCCTAGCTCATTGATCAATAAATTCTCTCAATGACAAGGAGTCATAGGCATTTTCAATGCTTTTGAATGATCTAGGAATTGACCAAGAGATAAAGAATCATTTTTGAATAAAAAAGTTTTTAAAACCAGATTTGTACTTTACATGACAGATTTTTCTTCTTGCTCACACAAGGAGTAGCTGTCAGCTAGAAAGACTAAAGAACAACTAATGGTCAATTTAAATTAAAAAATTTAGGCTTTATTATTTTCAGTTACCAAAAATCTATTTTCTTTCCTTCCTCTCACTTTTTGTTTTGAAAAACCAAAACTTAAACCAAACCTTTGTAAACAAATGTGCATAATAAAGCCAAATAAATTCCCATACTGGTTATGTTATACCAAAAGGTTTGCAAACTCCCCAACGTGCACATGCCATATTCTGTACCTGGAGAGCATCACCTCTCTTCATCACTGGTCCATTCTCAGCTCTTAAGAAGCTGTTAGGTAGAGCAGTGGATAGAACACTGACCCTGGAGTCAGGAAGATCTGAGTTCAAATGTGGCCTCAGACAGACTGGAAGATAGCAGGAAGACAGCTCAGAGTCAGATTGTGGAGGATCTAATGCAAGAATAACTGGTCTAGTGAAAGTAATGACACTTAGCTGTGTGACCCTAGGTAAATCACTTAGCCTCAATTACCTTGCATCCTACCCCACAAAACAACCCCAAAATGACTGAATCATCATATTAAATCTATCTATTCACTTATGTATGTATATACGTATGCAACTATTTTTTAAAAAAAGATCTCTCTCAGATTTCCCCTATCCTTCAGTGACCAAGGCTACCTAAAAACTAAACAAAGGACATAGGTACTCTCTGTCGCTGAAATTCAGTAAGTTGACAGAATGCTATTCCAATTGGGTCTACCTACTACTTGGAAGCAAAAGGAGCAATTCTGTTTACAATTTGAATATTAGCAGAATGGCAGCTGATATCCCTAACACATTATCTGTTGGGCATAGGGCTGAAGTGCCGGCTCTTATCCTTAATAACTGGCTTATTAGTCATTATGATAAACTGCACCAAGTTATAACCTTCCTGGCTAGAGCGCAATGAAAACATTCAAACAACATGGGCTGGAACATCATTAAGCAGGGTGGGAACATTTTCAGTTGGAATTGGGGGATGCTAGAGAAGGCTTCAAGAAAAGGAGATGAGAAGGGAGTATATTACAGACACGGCAGACAGACTGCACACGTGAATGCATAAACAATTTCAAGTTTGGAGAACAGCTAGAAATCTAGAAATGTATGAGGGAAGTAATGTGAAGTAAGGCTGGGAGGACATCTCAGAGTCAGACTGTGGAGGCTCTAATGCAAGAATAATTGGTCTACTGAAAATAATGAACCACTGACATTTCTGGAAAAAGAATGACAGTAGTTTGATAGGGTTGGACCCGTTTGTGCTTTAGGAAAATTATTTTGGCAACTGTGTGACAGATGGATTAGAAAAGAGAAAAACCAGGAAATGGAAGATTGGCTAGGAGGGTATTATATTAGTTTTCAAAGGCTACATTAGTGAACTGCAAATTTAGTATTACAAGCCAGAAAGCTTTCAGTTTTGGGCCTAGTGGTGTTTGTTGCTTGAAGACCAGCCTACCTAAATTCACAGAAGTTCAGCAACAGGCTGGCCTCAGGGTTATGAAATGTTTATCCATGACATCTCCAGAAAACCCTACATTATAAAGAGGCTGCTATCATTGGTAGAGGGAGCAGTTAAACCTATGGAATGATAGGTTCTAGAGGTAGGGATGGAAGGTTTAAATAACAAGTCAATTGTGAAAGACTGAAGAACTTTGATCAAAGAAAATAATTAAACATGACTTCAGAGGGTTGATGAAGATCCTTGCTGACCTCATGACCGAAAGATGATGGATTAATATGAAGAATGAGTATTTGGATGGGATCAATGTGGAAATTTGTTCTATACTACTATAATATTATAGTATTATATTCTTCTTACTATACTTACATTAAATTGCGGTTCCTTCTTCCTTTCTTACCTCCCCAGTGGGTAGGAGAAAAAAAAATGCTTGATAATAGGAAAAAGTATTTTAAAAAAGCATGACAAAAGTTACCCTGGACAGAGCAAAATGGCCCACTGAAAAATATATGTAGAATGTATTCATGTGCCTAGGGTTAAGACTCAAGCTTTTGGGCATAGGAGACTTTTAGTTTTAGTGAAGCTTGAAAGTTGTTGGGGAGAAATCTTCTAATGTTTATAAAAAAATAATAATAAAAAAAGGCCTGTGGCTAAAAACTGGAAATTAAGCGGGTGTGCATCAACTGGAATGGACAAACAAATGAATAATGACGATAGCTAACATTTATATAACATTACGTGCTAGGCACAGCACTAGGCACTCTAATAATTATATATTAATGTGGCAAAATATTATCGTGCCATAATAAAGAAAAGGATTCAGAGAAACACAAAAGGATTTGTATGAATTGATGCAAAATCAAGTAAACAGAAGCTGGAAAATCATAACTGTTACAATGAGTGTAACAAAGGAAAACAACTTTGAAAGCTTTAATGATGAAATACTCTCCTCACCTTTTGGCAGAAAAGGGATAGACTTGTAGTGCACAATCAAATATTCAGTTTCAGATATGACCAACGTGTGACTTTTGCTTGACTATACTTACTTGTTACAAAGGAGGCCTTTTATTTTGTGAAGGACTTACTTGGTACAAGGCAGGACTTTTAGTTTGTGGAGGAAAAGCTGGGGGAGAAGGTAGTGATGGTAATTCAAAAGAAGAAAAAATAGCACTAATGAAATATTATAAAAATACACAAAGAAGAATAAAAGGATATTCAGAGGGGGCACAGACAAGAAGGCAGTGTTGGTATATCATATCAAATTTAATACAGCCTTAAAAAAATAAAGCTGTACATAACAGATTCATGGTTTCACACACAATATTCTTTGTTCTTTGTGTATGGACATTTTGTCACATTCATAATAAAAAAAGAAAATTTAAAAAATCACCACCCACAGTGAAAGAAAATATACTGAAGTTACAACAAATCAGTCTATGGGCAAGTACTGGTGCCCTTTTCAAGGCCAGTGATAATGCAGACTAAAATCATTGTTGGTAATTGGGAGTGTGAGAAAAATTTCCTAGTTGGTATTTTCAGAACGTTCTGAGGACATAAGAATCTGATCTGCATATCTAATTTAATGAGTTTCTGGTTCTTACATAGTACCCACTAGAGTTCATTTCTCTTAGGTTAAATTATTATTTGTATTTTGAAAAGTACATGTGACTTTAAAGACGAGACTGAGAAAGTCTAATGAAGACAAATATAGTTGTGTTATAGAATAATTCTGATTAGCTTTCTCTACTCTGTCTCCTGGGATAGCAGGAGACACTAGAAATCTAAAAGAGTTCAGAAAAGGAACCAAGGTCAGAGGGTCAATAGGAAAGCATATGGTTGCTGTAACCAAACCTTTGAATGGAGGAAGTTCAAGAAGGAGTCTGCCCATGGCAGATTGCTTACAGAACTGAGGACCTGCCCTAGGACTGAAAGACTTGGTGACATCATTAATCATCCTACAAATGAGCAGAAAACATTATAGAAAATTCCAAAGAATCTGTCACTGATAAGACCTTGGCTTGAGCTCCTCCAAACTGCTCAATGTGGATGCTCAGAATCTCCATGTATTTTCCATAGAGCACCAGGAAAAGAAAACATGTCTTTTGTAGTATGTAGAGATGGAAGGGAAATCAAAATTTATCTGACCAGCTTCATTAACATGATTTACATTTTATTTAATTACCTGGAGTCTATCAATATGTTTAGTATTACCCAGAAAATTCTCAACACCAATATTACATATTTCTTTTACGTGGGCATGCTTGAGGATTGACTCAGACTATTTTTCTCATCCTCTGGGAAAACTTCTCCTTCAGCAAACTTGGCGACTCATTGAAAATTTCTGACAGAGATCCAAGAATGTCTATCTGTTGTTGATGGGAGCCAAAGTTCCTTATGCAATAGAAGGAACAACTAAGGGTTTATTTGGCCAGGGTGAGAGTCAGTTCAAAATCATCAGATAAACGATGCTGAAAGCTGTCATCACTCTGATTCTTCATCAAGGACTGACATAGTGTCCTTTCTTGCACTGGTAGATTCTATTTAATGTTGTCAATGAGCTGGGTGCTCACTGGGAGTGTATATTTGGGAGAAGAGTACTTGACAGTTGTAAGAACACTTTTGCAATATCCATGAACTATACTTAATATCAAATGGCAAGGCAAGATTACCAATGGGTTCCTAGAGCACAATGGAACATCTCCAAAGTCATGTTCACTTAGCTCTGGTAGGCTGGATATTTGAGAAAACTAAAGAGCAAGCAGTAGGAATCCAAAGCAACAGCTAGGTGACAGACTTTAAGTGGAGAGAATACAAATGGGTGGAAAATGAGGCAGAGACATCACCCCAAACACTGCATCAGAGTTGCTCTGTCTGGAACAAACAGCAATGGACTAGTGGCCACCAGAAATGAATGAGCTCCTTCAGCAGCCAATCAATCAACCAACAAGCATTTATTAAACACCTACTATATGCCAGAGACTACAAATAAACTGTAAGACAAAGAGGAGTTATAAATAGCAAAAACCAGATATATATTTAGTGTGGAAAAGGCTTATTTATCCCTTCTCTACCTACACATGAAGATAATATTGCCATAGGTTTACATCTTCAGAAATAAAGGGCAGTAAACATACTAGTTTACATTGTCTAATAAAAAATATTAACCTTGCTACTTTACTCAAATTCTTAAATGGGATGTAGTTATGTTTATTCCTAAGGTACAGGGATTCATTAGAACAGAAGGAAACAAGAGGTCATTGGGACCCCCATAGGAGAAATAATAAATGATATAGAATATTAACATTAGTAAATGCTGATGTTAAATACTACTAAATCCCAGCTTAACATGTTTGCTAAGCTGGAAAACTGTCATAAACTATCTTTTGATGCAATAATTTAAGAATATCACTGCGTTATTTAAAAAAAATAAGTTAATGCTACATGTATAACCTATATCAAATTGTTTGCCTTCTCAATCATGGAGCAGGAGAGGGAGGGAATTTGGAATTTAAAAATTTAAAAAAATGTTAAAAACTTTTTCTATGTAACTGGGATAAATTTAAATATTAAATAGAAAATTAAGGTAATGCTAGAAGAGAGATTTGAACTCAGGAAGATGAGTTTTCCTGGCTCCATGTCCAGTGCTCTATCCACTGTATCACTTAGATGCCCTATGAAAAAACTACATGTTCATAGTTTCAACTTTACTTGTCACTCCCTTCCACCATCATCTTGCCCTTTCTTCCATGATGTCACTTGTAACTTAGAATGGATTTTCCATTTCTGCCCATAGAAATTTTTCTAAGTTCTTTACACATACCATGGCTACAGAGTTGCCAAGCTTCATGAAACTTGCCCTAAACCCTCCAACTGTAAAGGATTAAAAGCTTACTCCCTGCTGGAGTTTCTCATAGCTATTTTTAAAATAGAACCATTCTCTGCATTTAACATTCTGCCTTGTATTAAGTTATTTGTGTACATGTCCCTATTAGATGAAGAACTTTCTGAGGGAAAGGGCTATATCGTTTCATATTTCCATCCTTTGTGCCTACCACATAAGTGCTTAATGTATTTTGTCGAATAGAAATTATTGTTGGTGACCTCTGCCACCTTCCTAACCATACCTTATCCTACTCACTCCTCATCCCTTCTCCCCACCACGTTGCCCTCTGGCTACCTTCTAACCAAACTGGACAATTCCTGTACTCCTGAGCATGTCCTATATTTTCTCTCCTCTACTCATATCATACCCCAAAACTGGAATTCCTGCCTGTTCCCAATCTCCACTTGTTGCAACCAAACCCATCTTTCAATGCCTTCCTATCCAAAGGTAATCTCTCCCTTCTAAGAACTCTCATTGCACCTACCAATAATACTTCTCTTACTCACTCCTGCATTCTTTATCATTCTCTCCACTAGACTGTAAACTCAAGGAGCAATGTGACAATCTATCCTAAGTAGAATTTGTATTATATATAATCTTTGCATCTCCCTAATGATTTCTACTAACAAATATTTGTTCTATAAATGACTGGCCAATTCTTGGTCTCCAAATCTCTTTTCTCTGTATTTTATACCTTCTGATTTCCATTATTTCCACCCTTAACTATAATACTTCTACATCTCTGCAGTATCAACATTGTCTCTTACAGAATAGATTTTTCAGGGGCTGGTCCTAAATTTCCTTCAGGAAAATGTCCCATAGTGTCCAATCCAATGCTGAACAGCTGTTAGTCTCACAGGTTTCACCTTTTTGACCCCAGACTGTGTTACCTCCCATCTAAATCCCAGTTACATCCACCCTAGGGCCGGTGTTTTTCACTTTGTCCAATACATATTAAGTGTGTGGCAGATTTCAGTCTGGAGCCCATCACAAGCCTCAAATCATTGCAAGTATTGATTTACTATCAAATGAATAAAACTGACAATTCCCCCGTGTGCTGTACAATACCCAGCAAAAACCTTCCTTCACGGTCTCTATGCTGATATGCACATTAATGCATAGATCTGAGCCAATTTCCTGAATTCACTTTTAAATACAGCTTCATAAACACTTTTGAAACCACTCTGAGAAAGCTCTCATCTCTACAAAATCTTTTCATGGACTTAAGAGCTAAATTAATTTCCTTTCCTGTAAATTACATAACGATACAGTCAAGTATCTCAGCATGTAAAGATTCCTCTATGAGAATGGCCCAATCCAATCCTGCCCAAGGTGGTAAAAGGATGGGATGGAGTTAGTCACTGATCGGGGAAGCCCATTTTTTCAAAAATGTAAGTTTTTAATTGATGTATGTTTTCAACTTCTGCATAGAATCCCTCTCCATCTAACAAACAGATTTTTTAAAGTCCAAAAAAAGGAGAAAAAACACACTTATGAATATTTTGAAAAAGCCTAAAAATATTTGCAATGTGTAATACTTGCAGCTTTCCCACTTGTTCAAAAGGATGAGGTGGGAGTGTCTTTTCTTTCAAGTCATGCTTATTTATAATTCTGCAACATTTGCTTGTGTGTTTTCTTTTGCATGAGTGTAGATCCTCCATGTATTTTGTTGTAGTCACTGTGTATATTGTTTTCTTGCCTCTGCTTAGGGAGACAATTTTTAAAATGGGAAAAGTTTTTACAAAATAATGGCAGTATAAGAATATTTGTCTCTGTGTGGTGGGTACACAATTTGGTGAAACTGGTTAACATCAGTAGGATCAGAGAGCTAAAGCTGGAAGTTACCTAAAATGCCATCTAGTTCAAATTGTTCCTTTTATGGATGAGGAACATGAGAGCCATGATGGAGGGGGCTAGTGGGGGTGGGGGTGAGGGGAGAGAAAGCCAAACTTAAAATTACACAAGTAATATCCAAAGGAGAATCTGAATCCTGTTCTGCAGAACCAGTGTTTCTTCTAATCTACGCTATCTCTCTCACTAACTCATCTGTGACTTAAAAGTCTATCTAAATTAACAATAACAAAACCCAAACCCAAAACTAAACTGTTCAAACCCGCCCCCCCCAAACTTAAAATTCATGGCAACCACAATGTCTATATGATAATTCTGCAGTTGGGCAATTTTATCAATTATGAACTCCCTGACTTGCAAATGTGCCCATTTTATACATCTGGCCAGTTTGTGATGACTTGGTTCAACAGGTGAGACCTCTTCCTCCAACACCATGTTTCCATCTTACTGTGTGCTCTGGATGAAGTTTGTATGTGCAGTTCAGGGTGGAAAGAAGGTAGTTTACAACACCATTCATTGCATTCTTTATCAATGAGCAAGTTGGTTGATGTTTTTCCATAGAGCAATGTCATATGTGGTAGAAAAGTAAGTACATGATTGCGTATTAAACTCGTCAAGTTGCTAAACGATTTTCTTTCACATTAAAATACTTCTATTTAATCTCAAAGCATCTTAAAACAGCAATTTATGAAATGCTTTCTTGCCTCTACAATGCGGGAAGATTCTGGGAAAGATCAGGGTAGTAGTGTAAGCTGGGGAGCTAAAAGATGACAATCATGTCTAAATTAAACTAATTTCTTTCTTTCTTTCCTCAACCTTCACCTCTGCCCATAACCATCTAACTAGATCTAGGCCCTAGAAATTTAGGGACTTTTGGTAGGGGCTGTTTTCTTCGAGCTCTAAATATAATTATATATTTTATTGAATTATCACATTGCCTTATTTCAACGTATCAAACAAGATTTATCAAGAGCAGATTAAATTTCAAAGGATATATTTTTATGTTCTTAGACCAACCAATTAACTACAGTGAAATAGACTTTTGTTGGCCAGACTAACTCTAAGCACAATCTATATATAACACTGCTGATAGAAGCAATGTTATGAAAAACATTGAAAAAAATGAAGGGACTTTTATATACCTGATTTAAAAATGAACATTCAGAAACAAAATCTGTTTGCAGGTTAAGGATTATTTATATAAGGATTATAAGCATGAGGTCACTGAGATCTTTAAAGCAAAATAAAGGCAGAGTGGTCTCCTGTAATGAACACTGCATTTGTGGAGACCCTCTGCTTACTACCAATGACCTTGGGCAAGTGATTTACTTAACCTTTCTTAGTCTCAGTGTCACCATTTGTAAAATATAAAGTTTGGCTGAAATGACACTTATTTTAAAATACGTTTGGTTGATGTTCTCTGTCACTTCCCAAAGACTCCTCCTGGAAAATGGAACCCTTCCTTCTAAAAGAAACGCTTAGTCAAACAAAACAAAGAAATATGTTGAAAATGCCTAAAATTGTGTGCCTTGATCCAGACCTATTGTCCATCCACTCTTCATCAAAAAGAAGTAAGAATGCTCCCCTCTCATAGACTTTTGAAGTCACAAATGGTCAGCACATTAGAATTCTGCAGGGAAATAGTTTTCTTTTACATTATTATGGTTATTGTGTAAAATTTTTTCCTGGTTCTGCCTACTTCATTCTGTATCACTTCAATAAAAGTTTCCCCAAGTTCCTCTGAATTATTCATATTAATCATTTCTCATGGTACAACAACATTCCATTAAACCCACATACTACGCAATTTGTTTGCTTGTTTCCCAAATGATGGGTACCCACTTTCAGTTATTTTCTATTATAAAAAGGAATGGCTAGGAATATTTCTGTATTTATGGAGCCTTTTTGTCTTTTAGGTCCCTGGGGGATCTGCTTTGAGGTGAACTTTAAAGTCCCTTCCATATCTAAATTCTCCTAAATGGATATGTAGACTTGGTATTAGAAGTAAATAAGTGTTTGATAAAGAGAGCCCAAAGATCATACAGAACATAAAAGAAAAAGCAAAATAAGAATTTGTATAAGAAATCAAATTGAACTTCTGCCAGTACAAAGGATGTGACATTAACCAAGCTTTTAAAAACCAGTGTTTCAACATTTTATATTCTTCTACGAGATTCAGGGGGGGAAAAATGTTATCAACCCCTCCTATGGTATCTAGCTGAGTTAGTTAGGTCTAAATCTTCCTTATCATCCTGTAAGGCTATTTATACTTCATTAAAACATCACTGTGCTAAATCAGCCAAAGGCACTCACTAGAAGAATTTTGAAATAGAGCAAGATAAGAAACTTGAAGCAAGCCCTTAATGAATAAATCATACTTCGGTATTGATCAGCAAAAAGAGGGGGTAATATAATTAGCTATTCTTATATGCCACTGAAAGGCAGACCTGCTTCCTGTAGTGCTTTAATCTGGGATGTTGCCTTTAATGCATTTTTTCCCCAGATTGCCCAGTCGGTCTCCAACTATTTGGGAATATGACAGATCCCTCAAATCAGAGGACCTGGGTCAAATCCCCACCAGCTTTGCTACTTACACCTGTTATGAAGTAGGTAGGCAATTTATACAAACTCTTCATACCGTAGTTTCTTCATCTGCAAAACGAGAACATAAGGTCTTCTAAAATTCCTACTGGCTCTAACTCCATGATTGCAGGGGAAGGGGAGGTAGGAAGCTATCATGACAGTTTTTGAGGGTTCAAATCACTTCTGTCACTTTTGACTGGTGTCAAAGCATTCAAATATGGTAACTTATTCACTGTTTTCAGTTCTTTATAGGGCTGGTGATTAAGCTAGTTAAAACTAGGAAGCTGAAAGAGGGTAGTTATAGAATAAATTATCCTGGTTCCTTCCTTTCTTATTCCAATCTTGACGTCTGTACCTTTGCTCCATCTGTAAATCTAGCAGGAGATAGGCCCTAGAAAAACCTGGGATGTGGAATATACCCTTTTCACCACTGTTTATCTTACAGTAAGTAAGCACATTTAGTATGTTTCAATATATCACATGTAAAGTTTATGAGCAGCTAAAACATGCACGCTTATGTTCTTAAGCCAACAAAATAACTGTAGAGTTGTAGAAGATAATAAAAAAATCATGCACATTTCAGCTGCTTTCTCTATTTCCAATCTCACCTTGACCCTCTTGAAAATATTTTTCCTCATGACTTAAACATTTCCAGAAATTTGGTAAGGATCAGAAATTTTTAATGCTTTAGAAAGACTTCCTTCCATGGTCAGTGAGTCATTGTGATTCATAAGCATATCATGAGAGTCCTCAGAAGTCATCTCATTGAAACTTTTTAATTTTAGAGATTAAGAAACTTCACTTCTAGGGCCTCTCTGAAAGTCTTATGTACAAACACAAAACCCAAGGTTAATATTTCCTATTATAGGAATATTCCACCCAATAACCTTAATTGCTTCCAGGGAAAAAGTGAGGTGAAACAATGTGAAGAAAGAACATAGGAACAATGTTGCGAATGGGCACCTAGCCCACCATGTGATAATAGATCTTTGAGATTATGTGGTGGAATTTAATTTTTTAAAAAATTAACATTGTCACTATAGAATGGTGTTAGCAGTGGCCTTGTATGAGCTGTTTCAAAAATTAAAAAAAAAATAATCTATCTAAGCCTGGCATGGTAGGGTATGCCTATAGTCCCAGCATCTTGGGAGGTAGTAGATTTGCTGAGCAGCAGTAGAACTAAACAGTTAATGAACTGGTGTCTCCATTAAGTCTAAAACCAGTATGGTAAGCCCCAGGGACCAGAGGGACACCAGGCTGCCAAAAGACGGGGGAACTGGTCCAGGATGAAAATGGAGCATATCAAAGCTTCCATGTCAATCACTAATGATATTGGGCCCATTGCTACTTCAAGCTTGGGCAAGTTAAGGAGATCCACTCTTAAAAAAAAAGGTTCTTAGGGAAAAGAAAGATAAAAAGGGATCAATCTTTCTATTTCTCAAATGAAAATTGGGGTAAAGGTGTTTCAAGGGAGATGAATAGATTTTTTTTTTTACACTTTAGAATTGTATTACCATAGTATCTGGTGGTCTTTTCTCTTTTCCCTCATATACACCTTTTTCAGTTTTCAGGAAAACTATTCTGTCAAACTTACAAAATTAAAATAATGACCACCAGCTGTCAAAATAACTGAAAGGGGGGGCAGGGGTTAAATCACTGTTATGCCTGTTCTTATAAATTAAAGAACTCTTGGCTGCCTATGCATTGATTTTTCACCCATGTGAAAATTATATTTAATTAAAGTAAGTGTTTTTGAAATGGCACAACAGATACCAAATGAGTAAGATTCCCATGCTCAAAATTCATTACACATTAACTTGGGAGAAGAATGCCAATAACAACTGGGATCTGGAAGCACTACTGACGTGACCTTTCTCAACCTGGAGATATGACCCATTACAGACAAGTCCTGTTGAGATACAACATAAATGTGGATGTACTCAATTCAAACTAAGAGCGGACTTTCAGCAGTAGGGTCAGAGTCGAGATTTACATTCTCTTATATTGTACTTCAGGTTACAAAAGAGAACTTTTCATCTATCACACTACCAATGACATTGTGGTTTTGCAGCTGGGCCAACAAATTAACCCTTTGACTCTGGCAGTAGTGACTTTGTGGATCAGTCTGTTGGGTCCAAAAAGGTGTAACTGATTGTTACCAAAGGTAAAAAAGGAAAGTATATTCTTTTGATCTAATCTTTTTATTACAGAATAACAGCTAACATTTACATACTGTTTTAAAGTTTACAAATTGCTTTACACAGATTATTTCATATGATTTTCACAAATCCAAAAGTCAAAGTCACATGTTACTTCAACAATTGATAACTCAATTTATATTGTGTCTTACGCTTTATAGAAACTGTTAATGTTTGGTCTTTACTTCTTCCTTCAAAATAAAACTCCATATACACTTAGTCAATGACAGCTAAGATTTGGAAATCAGGGAATTCACTATGAGAAAAAGGGAGGCGCTCTATGTGGGTAACTGCATAGAGTAGCTGTACAATTTTGGGCAAGTCACTAAATATTTCTTAACCTTAATTCCCTCATATAAAACAGGACCTATCTCACAGGGTTGTTGGGAGGATAAAATAAGATAATATATGTAAAATGCCTGAAAAACTTTAAAGCACAATATTCATTACTAGATATTTTTTCCCCTTACAGAATCTTATCATTCACAGCTAATTAAACCATTTATCTAGTTAATTGTTGCAGTTTAATGATTTAGAAACAAGCTTTAATGCAAGTGTTTTTAATCTGGAATCCATGAACTTATTTTAAAAAATATTTTGATTATTGTATTTCAATATAATTATTTTCCTTTGTATTTCTATGTATTTTGTTTATGCATTTAAAAAGACTCTGAGAAGACATCTATGAGCTTCACCAGACCACCAAAGGAGTCTAGGACACAAAAAAGATTAAGAACTCTCACTTTAATGTAACGAAATATAAAGTTCAATTAAAATGCTCTAAAAATACATTGACTTTACCTCTTCAAAGATCTTCCTCTCCGCATTCTCCTAGCACTCAGGTGCCAATTTTTTGTCTCTCATGTACGTTGTGAGATTTCTTGTTTGTTGTTTAATTTGCGACTCTACAATTCAACTAAACGCTTTACTCTATAATTTCTGAATCCTTTTGTCTTACTGCCATTCATGGCATCTAAAACCCTAACTCGGGACTGTCCTCCACCATCCACTTCTTTTTCCTACTCATCTGATCTTAACAGTGCTGGAAGAAGCCCTCGACCACTACTGATTGGGTCCATTACAATGCTGCTAATGAATCTGAACTGGGCCCTCACTGCAGCAAGGCAATCCTTTATGTTTCCTCATTGATTATCTACACCCAGCCTCTCATACACCGGCTGTTCTAAATCTCTCCTTAGTCTTTCACTCCACTCCCTACTTTCCCTTGGGGTTGTAGACAGAATCAAATGAAATAATATTTATAAAAGTGCTTAGTACAGTGCCTGACACATAGTAGGGTTCTGATAAAAATGCTTATTTCCTTCCTTTTCCCTTTCCTTCCTTCAGGAGAGCAACTTATTTCATGCTTTACTGAGAAAAGAGAGATCATCAGTCTTGAGCAAGCTCACTCTTCTTACCTAAGAATTCCACATGTTAAACGACCTTGACACTCCAATATGTTATTTTCCTTTGCTCTAGTCTCTGGGGGCAGGTAGGTGGCATAGTGGGTAGAGTGCTGTACTTGGAGTCTGGAAAATTTATCCTCCTGAGTTCAAATCCAGCCTAAGTCACTTAACCCTGTTTGCCTCAGTTTTCTTATCAGTAAAAAGAGCTGGAGAAGAAAATGGCAAACTGTGTCACTATCTTTGTCAAGAAAACCCCAAATGAGGTCACCAAGAGTTGGACATGCCTGAAATGAATGAATAACAACAAATTCTCTGATTAAAAGGTGGCCCTTCTTGTCAAGGTGAATACGTTGGTTCCACCTTTCCATCTGCTCCAAAAGACTGTGTCCACAGTTCCCTACTCCCTTCCCCAATATTTAATTATTCCTTCCTTGCTGCTCACAAACATGCCTATGTCACATTTAAAATGCAACAACTTTCATCTGACCCAATCATATCTTTATGATTACCTGCCTTAGTCCCTCACCATCACCATCATTCAGAGGTTGACTTGATAACTGATGCATCCTTGCCTAGAACTGTGTAATCACCAGAAGTCCCAGGATGCTGTTTATGTCCTTTCTGGCTTGTTTTCTAATATGCTCCATCTCCAAGTGGGCTCCTGCCACCCAACTTTCCACTTCTCCTTTCTGGGTTGTTTTCCTCAATTAGACTATAAGCTTCATGTGACTAGGGTCTATTTTTGTTTCTCAATTTTTGTATACTTAGTACCTGGCACAACTAAGAATTCTGTCTATCTATTTGTCTGTCTGGACATCCATCCATCCATCCATCCGACCATTTGTTGTTCTTCTCCCTTTCAAAGACAAATGCCTAGAAAAAGTCATCTATCATCCTCATTGCCTCCATTTCCCCTCCTTTCACCTCAGCTGGAATTTAGTTTCTGGCTTCAGAACACAAAATTAAAAAGCCATTAGTGTTTTCTTAATGACCATATCTGATCCGATTTTCCCTCAGGCTTCCTTTTTCTTGACCTGTCTGTAGCATCTGAGACTCTCTTTTTGTGGCCCTGCTTTTTCTTGCTTTCCTCTTTTTCTGGTCATCCCACAATCTCTTTTGCTGGCTCCTCATTCAATGAAGCTCCTTAACTGTGGGTGCAACCCAAAGTTTGGTCCTGGGTCATCTTCACTCTCATACCACAGCTTCCATGGGCACAACGATCATCTATGCAGAGAGACAAACCACAGACCTTCCTGACCTACGGTTTTATAAATGGTGGAGAAAAAGGGACGGATACCCAAGGTGGACTCAGTCCTATACCTCCCTAGACCTTGGCTTTTCTCTTACCAATTCCCAAGTACTAGTTTAATATAGAGCCTGAAGAAATATTCTCTATGCCAATTTCTGCAGGAACAGGAAATCAGAAAAGGGTTCAAGGATTTGGTGAATGCCTCCAAATTGGTCAATTAGTATAATGTGAAATATTCTTAGGCAATATTTCCAGGTATATTAACATTGTGCTTTAATTTAATGAGATCTGGCTGGAATCACTGAAATAAAGCCACCTGTTAAAAGAATAGCTGGTTTTGAAATAATTAGAAAAAAATGCTATTTCCTGAAGAATGTTTTATAACCTATATCTGATAGACAAAAAGGTTTTGTAAATGTTTAACTATGTTATTCTCTCTGAAGGAACAGATGGAAAAATAAATGAATGATTGTAGATATACTTGAGGTTGCAAAGTACTATGAGTTTCAAACATTATTAGTTACATTAACTTAAAAAAATTTACTGACATTTTCCTTATTAATCTGTCTTCATCTTCTCTCCATCTATGATTGAACATACAAGCCCTATCTGCAAGGGTGGTCTGGCTATTCAATCTCCAAAAAACTGCTAATGTTTTCTATGCAAATTATATTCCCTAACATAAATTCCTTAGTACATTCCAATTATATGCTTCCAATTAAAGTTAGAGATGTTAGACTAGAATAAATCTAAGGAAGAGGCACACTGACAAATTTAGTGAGCAACAATTTTGAGGGTGTGTTGTAGTGGATTTTAGATATGGATTATTTAATTGCACAAAGGGTTTTGACTTTCATTCTTTTCACCTTATTGACCTACAGAAATTGAACATGGAGAATAAGAGGACTTAGGGAACAGAAAGCAGGCTATGACAAGAAGAGGGCAATCCGTAGTGAAGGAAATGACCCAGAACCAAAAGAAATTCAACCAAAGGAGTTAGAGACACCCATCCCTCTGTAGGTTAGGGGTCTTGCACTGAGAAAGTAGCTGGAGCAGGTAAAAGCATCTGTCCATTCTGTGACCCAGCACACCCCCTTGATCTTAATCCAGGTGATATTGATATTCAACATCATATTTATATTACATACCTTAAGGCAGCTTATGGATGTATGAGTTATTATTTCTATTATTACAGTGCTTATCCTGTGTTATAGTCCTATACAGACGCCTCATGGTGGTGTGCAGGTGACCGTGGACTGTTGAAAGCTATGCCTGAGAAGCAACATGTCTGTATGCCACATCCACTGAGAGGATGCTGGACTATGGAGTCAGGAAGATCTGGGTACCTACCTCAGAGGGTTCTGGAAAGGCTGAAATGAGACAAGGAGCTTTGCAAACCTTCAAGGGAGAAGTACTTGTCAGTCATCATTCTGTTCAGAGCTCAAGTCCTGGCAGATTCTACCAAACAGGAAAAGCTTCAACAACTGTTCTGGCCACTGACTGTGAGTCTGTCACCCAAGAACTAGCCCAGTGCCTGGCACACTGGAGGGGCTCAATAAACATTTAAAGATTGGCTAGTGCACCCAGATCTGAAGAGGCTCAATTCTGGAAGGTTAATCACCAGG
Source organism: Potorous gilbertii (assembly GCA_028658325.1). Taxonomy (NCBI): domain Eukaryota; kingdom Metazoa; phylum Chordata; class Mammalia; order Diprotodontia; family Potoroidae; genus Potorous; species Potorous gilbertii. The sequence goes on along the minus strand of CM053770.1, from coordinate 432,608,089 downwards.
TGGTGAGTATTTTTAATCACTGATACTGAAATGCAGTTGGAATGTAAGCTGCACTGGAAGGCATGCACACAGAGAAATGACTTCTCCTTCAAAGCCTCAAAGAAATATATTTACATTTATATTAATAAAGGACGTAGTGTCAAACTTAAGATCTGTTCTGACCATGAAAACCTCATCAACGTTGAATAGGAAAGGACCCAGAGAACCTTGTAAGAACAGGCAAAAAAAAAATGACCTGACTCATGAATGTCCTCTTATGAATTATGTAAGTATATATACCTATACATAAGTATACATGTGTGTATGTATATATGTATGTGAATATAAATACATACATGGAGAGAGACAGACAGGCACAGAGAATCTCTGATTGTGATTGAGCTTCAGTTGAGTAACTTCTACTAATGCAGACTGTCAACTGTTCAGCAACATCAGAGTCTTGGGAGAGCTGCCTGGGGCTGAGACATTAACCAACTTGCCCAAGGTCAGAGCCAGAACGTATGAGAGCCAGGACTTAAACCCCCATATACTACTACTTTTCTCTACAGTGTATATCCTTTGGAAATATATTCATGTGAACCATCTTCCTTCTCCAGAAAACACATGGACGATGGGCTGAAGAGACGACACTTATATAACTTATTTACGCCATGAAAATTTCCTGTCTATTTTAGGGATAGGTGCAGCCAATTTTGAAATAAGATTTCTAAATAACCCTCTTAGTTTAGACATCTGGGAGATCTCGATGACAAAAGAACATGGAAAGGAATTAGACAGCTGAATTCAAGAAAGGTTCTAACAAATATAAGAATAAGACATGGAAACTGACCTATATCAAGGCAAGAGAAGTAGGGGTGGGAACAGGAAGTGTGCCTCTGGTGTGGACATAAGAAGAGTCAGAGGAAGAACAACATGGAGCTGGATGATATGTGCAAAAGGATGAAAGGAAGAGGAAACTTGGCAGTAGCTCTCTGGATAGAGAACAGAGGTGAGAAACAAAACGACACCCAACCAGGAGGTCCTCCTCACAGATTATAGGTCAAGTCTAGTCTGTTTCCGGACCCCGGGCAGAATTTGCTACTCCATTTCCAAGAGTTTTGCAATCTCAACCGATTGGCTGCCTTTCAGTTAAGGCACGTCCAAGACCAATGCATTGGAGAAAGAAAAAGGAATGGGAAAAGTGCAGGGACTTTTTATAACTTTCCACCACTAGACTGAAGATTTAACCCATGAATATGAGCGAGGGTTTCAAAGGAAGCAGTCACTTTCTTTGGATCACAATTACTTCTGTAGAACCTTTAAAACACATTCTAAGGTGAAATCTGTTGTGGATATTCTTTTTGACTTGTGGTGGGTGCTAACATGTTAATAGGTATAGTGTTAACATCTCATTTACAGTGGTTTGGAGTGTGAATGTTAAAATTCCTCACTGATCTAACCAGATATAAATCACTTAACAGGATGAGTGGAAATGGTCTTGACTTAAACGCACATGGTTTGGATTAATGCACCTCAGTGAAGGTCCATCAGAAACAAGTTTGTAGCTCTGAATCCCTAAGCAAGGGTGGAGACTTAGACAAAAAAAAAATATCACCACTCAGTTTGGAAATAGCATCTCTGGCCTGAACCTGATTCAACAGGAAACTAAACATTCAGCACATACTTTTACAGAAGAGGGAGGAGAACAGAAAACAAAATGAGCTGAACTGAAACGTGAGAAAGTACAACATAGCAATTACTTTCCTGGGTGGGTCAGCATCTCTCTTTTTACATCCCCCCAATCCAACAACTCTCCGCCCAAGCATTAGCCGGGAATGACCTCATTGGTTTCCTAAACACACTCCAGCAGCCTTCCTGCTCTCTCAGCATCAAGCCAAGCAATGATGTCAACAGTGCACCTGTGTCAGTGATGTGGTCCAGGGTCAAGGTCACAGGGCTCACAGATAGAAGCCTCCCTCCATCAGTGTTAATGAAATGAAGCTTTTGTTTTAACGCTCATCTTTTCAGTTTAATTTTCCTGGAAAGACTTCCTCATTCAAAGGGATCAGTCAAGTACAACAGAAGGTTACCACCATAACTACAAGTAGTGTTTCCAGAGTCTCCTTCAAACACTTCACCAAGATTTCAGGGATGGGGTGGAGGAAGGGGAGACCATAGTGAAGTGTTGAAGAGAAGGAGGGTATGTGGTATCCTATTCTAGAAGGGCTTAGGGAAGTAACCAGTGGCTAATCAGCCTTGGTAGTGTGAAGGGATTATCCCTAAAAGTTCTTGTACGGAGGGGCTATTTAACCCTTAACATGCTGCCCTGAATTAGTCAAGTTCTATACACTTTCTCTTAATCCTATTCCAATGGATAAAGGAAAAGAAACAAGTTATTTACACTTCAAAGCTCTGTTATTTCCTTGAATATTAAAGATATTTAATAAATGTTGAGTCTTCAGTAATATTCTATTTCCTTCCCTTTTACATCATAAAGTACAAATAAGCTAATTTCCAATTAAAAAGAACCTTAAAAGTCATATCAAAACATGATAAACTCTAATGGCTTAAAATTGAACAAAAATAATAAGGTATACAAAAACTGACACAAAAGAAAGATGTACTAAAACCCACATCTCCCCCAACCCATGTGATACTAGTTTTGAATCTTATATGTAATATGTAACAATTGTAAATGTAGTACTTTAGCATGTTTTTTGAGTATCATACATTGTATGCTTTAAAAGTATTTTGAACGTATAACAGTCATTTGTGGAATGATGGCATTAGAAGAAATCTTCAGGGTCATCTGTTTCTTTTCTACAATAATGATGACTGTTTGCCTGTTCTGTAAAGTTTTTAAAAAGACACACTGAGTGGTGTTCTACGGGCATTAGTCAGGATCTGTCCTGACTCTAGTGCTCTAGTACTGTTTAGTGTCACTGGACGTTTTACTAACATCACAAAAGTTGTTGGTAAACCATTGGGTGACATTTACTAGGAGCAAGTGAAAACAGCTTTTCGGAGGAAAACTTAAGTAATTAGTACAAGACAGAAGGACCAGCTATGTATTATTAGCACAGCAGAATGAGGTTTGTAAGTCATAACTGTCTGTAGCCTGAATGCCGATCTATGAGGAACTGCTGTAATGTTTTACAATGTGTTATTATAGATGTGAGGACCATAACGTTAATCACCACTTTAGGTCTTTATCATTAACACTGAAGTGATGTGGACCCTACCAATTAAGAAGAGAGCTCAACAGGGATACAGTGGTTAGAGAGGAGACTATGAGGGAAAGAAAGTTTGGAGAACATGGAGGAAAGAGGTTCCTCTTTTTTCTCCCTATCACATTCAGAAGTACTCAATGGACTCCCAGTTACACAGATAGCCTCTCTACCCAAGACAAAGCAAAACCATATGAATAACATATTGCTGAAATGATGTGCATTATTTTTCATTGTTGAACAGAGAGTCTAACACTAGAAAGGGGAGGGTCAGGGGATACGATTATGGGAATGATGTGACTGAGAATGACAGAGAAGAGGCTCTATCTATAATTCCATCTTATGAATAGTTTTACTTACTTGAGAACTTCTTTGCAACGACAGAGATATCAGTAGTCAGCTGGTCTCTGTCTACTTTAAGGACAAAAGAGGACCTACATTTTGTGTGTAAGGAGGAACAAAGTTATAGAAGAGCAGAATCTTCCCTCCATCTCTGCAATTTAGTGTTTTTTAGTGTGTATCATGTGTGTAGGCACTCAAAAATTGATATGATGACTAACTGCTAATGACTTGCATTCCTCCATTAAGTAGTACACCTATTTCTTGACCTTACTAGAGAGGAGCAGCACTGTTTACTGGAAAGATCGCTGGCTCTGGAATCCAATGACCTGGGTTCAGATCCCAGCACTGTCACTAAATGACTGTGACCCTGGATTTTTTTCCTGCTTTTTCCTTTCTGAGAGTCAGTTTCCTTATCAATGAAATGACTTGGTCAAACCAGAGGACCTGTAAGAGCTCTTTCAATTCTATACTAAGACCATTTCTTCCATCCTCAAGCATCACCTCTATTTTCTTGCCTACCTTTACCCCCCAAGAAGCAGCAGTTACAATCCCTGTCACCGTTGTTCCAGTGGGATCAGAAAACAACCAATGCTCTTCCCATATTAGGAAATTCTGATGGGAAGTGAAGAAATTCACTCAGCGCACACTCACTGTTTCCTGATTGCATCCTTAGAAAGCATTCCTCTCTAAGGCCACAATGTCCCAGTGACACAGCTTCCTCAAGTCCAGAAACTCTTTTTCGTCAGGAACTACTTCCTTCCTTGCGCCTCACGTTCCATTGTCCCAGAGGAGCTGTACAACAATAAACCCAACTCTCATCGCCATTCTCCAAATGTGCTGCTATGGGAGGAAATCAGGCTGTGTGTTCTGGGCAGAGGAGATAACTGACAGAACTCTCTCTTCCGGAATTTCAGTAAGTCTCTTAGTCCCTGCTCTTGGGCCATTCCACACATTCATGCTGTGGCTAGTCATAGCTCACAGTGACGTCAGATGCAGTTTGGCTCTTGTTCAAAAGCAAGACAGAGCTGGAGATCAAAGGTTAACCACAGAGGCTTCTAATTTCTCTAGATCTGTTTTGGTTTTCTCATAGATGGCAAAAAGGACAGATCATGTATTCATTCTATGCCTTTTGTATTTAAGAATAAAGGAAGAAAATGGGCACTTTCACCAAGTAATTGCTGCAGATTGCATATGTTTTCCACTCACTAAAGCTTTTCTACCACTGCAGAACTCACTTCTGGCTTACATCTAGACTGAGAACTTGTTGATAGAAGGGCCTGTGTTTTGTACAACTCTGTATCCTCTCCAGACCAAGCACCTACGCAACCCTATATTTAGGCAAACTGGTTAATTTTTATTTATGCTTGCCCGTTTTGGATCCCCTCTCTTGTCCTTCCTTGTAAACCCGTGGAGGTATGTGGTGCCCTCAGGGCTGAGTGGCTCTGCAAGGCATCTTGCCAATTCGGTCTGCTCATCCTGCTTTGGAATATGGATCTAGCTGTCCTTCTAAACGACCTCATACCTTCCCACCTTAGAGTCTGCTCACCCTGCGCCTCTTTCTTAGTTAAGACTGGCAAATCAAGGCTTACACGACAAGATGCTGTTAGGTTAATGTGCCAATAATTAAGGACACTTCTAGAGAGAATATTTAACACAAACTAGTGATTTCAAGGGGTGTGGTAGACCAGGGGGACATACTAGTGGCAGGCAGTTCTTTTCCCACCTGAAATAGGTAGCCTCTCATTTCATACGTGCCTAAAGGACTGGCGTTTTCCACATACTGCTGAGTTGGGTCTCCTATTTAATACCTATGTTGACTTGAGTAAAGTTCTTTTACCTCATGAGGCCTCACTTCCACTGTCTAAAAAATGAGGGAGTTGGAGTAGATGCCCTCCAAGGCCCCTTGCAGTTTCAAATTTATATTTCTATAATTTAATGAGAATGGAACATCATGTTTTTCGTGGCATTTCATCCTCATTTTCACGGAATATTTAATTTGTTTCAAAATACCTGAAGGCTGTAAAACATCACTTATATAGATCTTTTTTTCCCATACCTAGTTTTTTTCTTCTTCAGTATTCCCAACTACTTAAACATGAGGAATGAATATAAAATAACATTATCCTCATTTTGTGGGGCAGCTAGGTGACACAGTAGAAAGAACACTGGACACATAATCAGTAACTCATCTATCTTTGCTGAGAAAACTCCAAATGGGGTCACAGAGAGTCAGACATGACTGAATGCCATTCTGCAACCGAAAGAATGAATATAAATATGAGGGAGCTTGGACAAGTATCTTCATCTCTTTGGGGCACTTTCCTCATTTACAAAATGAAGGTAATGAACCAAATGTCCCTTCATGTCCCTTCCCAATATACCTGGTGACTCTCTGCACTTAACCCAAACATTCTCACTACAGGACTGTGTGCTCATTCCATTATTCTGGGCTAATTTACAATATGGGATCATTCATAATTGTTTAATTTCCTTTTCTTGTTTTATCAGTCACACAACAAATAACTAATAAAGTTCTAAGTTTAAGGTAAAAATAGAAAATCTAGATGCTTATCAGTTTCCTTTGAATTTGGTTCAACTTTCTAAATAATTCTACCAGTTTAAAGTATGGAACTACTTTTAGAATGAATGATACTTCATTTTTTAGTAAAACCTATATGGATGAGTACCCAGTAGATATTTATAAATGGATGCTGAATTGATGAAGTTTGGTCATGAAAGACATTTGGCCTATTTTAAGAAGTCAGATGTACTATTAAAGCATAAAGATTTGCTAGCACTAGAATTAAATAATGTGCCATAGGTTCTGATGGAGTCATCTGAGTGATGGTGGCATAGTTGGCCAAATATACCTATTTAATGTGGCATAATCATTTGCATATCTAAGTAATGGTATGCTTATTACAAAATTAGGTAGGTATTACTTTACTCAATTCAACAGATACTTATTTAGTATCCATCATGTGTGCTTATTACCTCATCAGATGCTAGGACTACAAAGATAAAAAATTACTTAGTTCCTGTCCTCAAGGATCTTAATGCTCTTGGACACAAATTCCAAAAATAATAACACATGAAAATGAACATGCACTGGATGTTTGTGTACTATTCTTAAAGGATAAACTTAACTTTCCCATGCTATTTTATCCTCTGTAAGCAATTAAATATTCAGTATAAATTACATTTCAGGTATTAAACATGAGACATAAACAATTTTTTCCATAACTTGGTAACAGAAATTAAAATTAATTTTGATATAGAAAGTATCAACCTCCCTCAGGACAATGTAGACCGGGGGGAGTCTCAGCTCCCCCTGGGCCTTTATAATTTCCAAAAGAATATGGCAGAATTGAAAGAATTACATTTTAACAAGGGATGGAAAAGATTTGTGTGACATTATCACTCACCGTTCCAACCAATGGGTAAATGAACCCAGCACCAATGCTAGCCCGAACATCATTAATTGGTAAAATGAAACCAGTTGGGACTCCCTTCTTCTCAGGCTCATGAGAAAGAGATAAGTGGGTTTTTGCCATGCAAATGGGCAAATTTCCAAAACCCTGAAAGAAAAGAAAGGAAATCTGTTAGTGTGTATATTTCTTAAGGAACCAAAATATTTCTCTACACTTGTTCAATCTTAACTTCTATTTTAGAAAAAGACCATGATGAGTATCAATCCTTGTGCTAGGCAAACAGTAGGTGCTCAATAAATACTCACTGATAAAATGCTATCAGGGTACATATTTTCATTTCAGCCTAATCACTATACATGAAACTGAGAGCATCTTAACAGCTCATCCTTTTGAGAGTTAAATACTCTTTATACATAGATTTGTGAGAAAGTGTATTTGATATCAGAGAGGATTATCTACTCTCAAAGGCTGTCAATATGCTATTTATAGAAAGGTGATTGGGACAAAGGAATCTTTCAACAACAGACTGTTAGTCATGTGCTTACTAATTCTGAATATATCAGGATGCAAAGGGTTCCCACTGTGGTAACTTATGAGTCATGCCTTTTTGATCTGTAGTTATACTCTAAGAACCTGAATGAGATCACTCATTAAAACTTTTTATTTTCAAGGACCAAAGGTTAAACTTGAATCAGAATCCCAAAGGTGAAAGGGCAGGAAGTCACATGTGGTGTCTGACAGAAGTACAGTGTACCCAAGCATGGTTTTGATTAAATAGCATACACAGCCCCCTTTTAGAAATGCTTTACTAATTAATTACAACTCCAAGTTGACATAATAATGTCTAAAAACCATTTCCTTCTACTGGCCCAGAGAAAGGAAAAAACAAACTCCAAAACCCTGCCGAGGTAGAGAAATTAAAATTTCTTCTCGGAAATTTTTTTTGGAAAGCTTACTGAGAATTATAAAGGGCATTGTCTCTTTAAGACAGCCTGCCTCACTTTTACAGACTGACAAGTCTCTTGGCCAGGGAGCAAATGAACTGGATGTGATGCATTCCACAGCCTTTGAGATCAATGCAGTCACTCCATCACAGTCACTCTACATGAAAGCAGAATCTCAAGTGGACCAGCAAAGTACAAAGACAACTCTAAGAATGCTTGATTTGCTGTCAGCCTTAGGAAATGTGGAAAGTCTTGGGCAAGAACTCTGGCTAATCCAAGACCTCTGTAGGAACCACTTACATTGATGGTATAAAAAAAGACAAATGATTAAAACAACAGGGTAAAAAAGAGATGAGAAATCCAAGTACAAGGGCCATGAAATGGTGAACAAAGTGTCTGAGCCCTCTCATGACTTTTTACATCCCTTTCTTGTATGAAAATACTACATTCTACCAGACTCTATAAGGAAATAATACTTGGCTTGGTTGACTCTTTTGGGTAATGGCGATTGCAAAAGTATGTCTAGGACCACAGAATCACTGCTATATCAGCTAGATTATTAGTTCTACTGAACAAAGAGGGTCTCTAAATACTGTAGCACGGCGAGTTCCCATGTCACCTGATAGGATTAAATGATACAGGATTTTTCAGGATTAATAAACAAACCAACCAAGAGAATCCAAACTAAACACCATGGTCTCAACATGCTAGATACCTATTTATTCATCCCTGTGTAATAGTAACATTTCAGTGTCATAGACGATGGGGGCAGTTAGAGTCATAAACAATGACTACTTCTAAAATTAGACTCAACACATGAAAAGACAAGGCCAATGTCTATCTGTTGAGTGCCAGACAGTTGATCAATCATTTTAATTCAGTTTAATAAGCATTTATTAAATGCCTACTATGCTAAAGGCGCTGTGCTAGGCACTGGAGATACAAAGATTAATAAAAGAATTTTGGTAAAAGGTTGGGACAGGTACAAAAATAACCATAAGGCAAATCAAAGAATGATTACATGACTAAAAGTAGCCAAATGGAATGACCAAGGATATTCAAAGAGAATGACTGTCAACTAGATTTTGTGAAGAAGTTAACACCCGAGTTTGACCTTCAAAGAGTTGATCATGTCGATAACTGGAAAAGGGTGGGGTTGAGGAGTATTTATTTCAGGCATGGGAGGCAGCACATGAAGAAGCATCAAGTCAGAAGAATCTTAGCAAAGAATGAAAAATGGAGCAGTCTTACTTGTAAGAAAAATATACTAAACATGAAGCTTATGATGAAACATTTGACAGGTAGGTAGGTGGAGGGTCTTGTATAAAGATGGTCATGCAGTAATGGTGGATGCTAAGGATGCAGCTGGCATTTATATAGTCTTATAAGGTTTCAAGGTGCTTTGTGGAATACACTATCTCATTTGATCCTCAAAATAACTCTGGAAAGTAGGCATCATCATTGTCCCCAATTTACAAATGAGGAAACTGAGGCTGTCAGAGGTTAAGTTACTTGCCCAGGATCAGGAAGCTAGTAAGTGTTGGAGGTCTAGTTTGAATTCATGTTTTCCTGATTTCAGATCTAGTGCTCTCCATTTTGCTACTCCATTGAGGTAAGATTGCATTAATTTGTAGGAGATCGAGTTCAGGACAACTTCATAATTTCTTAGCCTTACCCAAACAGCAACAGAGAGGGCAGATAATCACCAGGGTAGAAAAAACAGAAATTCAGTCACTGAGTTCAGGGATTCAGTTGCAAATTAGGATAATATCCATGAGGAGTCCTAACCCCCATTTTTAATTTATTCAATATTTTCACCCAAGGAACTTATAGTAGCTTCTTGCTGAAAATGAAAGCAGATTAGAGAAAAGTTAATATAATCTAGATGGATACCTGCCAAATTCTAATTTCAAAATTAACATCTAAGAATTCCTAAGACATTACATTCCCCCACATTGCTTTTACCTGTTGTGTGTAACGCTCTATTTTAGTTTGTGCCTCAGGAGAAAGCTCAATATCTTGGGCTCCATAGACTTTCTGGGCAATAGTTCTTATTTTTTCAACAATGGGAAGCTGTAAAAACACAGAAGGGAATTAAAAATATTAACTCCGGCAGGTTGAAAGAATAAACTTTCAAAAATTTTTTGTTTTGTATTAAATTAACATTCATTTCTCATGTCCCTCTCCCCCCTCTAAAATGATAAAAGAAAAACAAGATCCTAATAACAGATATACATAGTCAAACAAGACAAATCCCAATAAAGTTCAGGAAGTGGAGGCATAGATCATTGCCAGTAGTCTGGATTTCTGGCTGGTCAGTGCATGGATCAAAATTCTTAAGTTTGTTTTTGACAAAGTTGGTTTTTCTCCTCCCCCTATAAACTGTTCTCCTGGTTCTGCTAACTTTACCCTATATCAATTTGAGTCTTCCCAAGATTACTTGGACCTTTCTCACCATGCAAATATCACAGTTTGTTCAATCATCATTAGGGGTGTGCTACAGCCAACTAACTTAAGAACTGCTTTTAAGATTTTCAGTGTGAACATTTACATCCCAGAAACAGGGCTTGATTTATTATTATGTTTAAAATCTAGACTTAAGAAAATGCTATTAATGCAGAATAAATTTAAAGGAGTATTGTGTGTACACTTTCCTTTCTACAGAGCTGATGGTTAAATATTTGGCAGCACAATTGCCACAAACATTTGCCTGTCACTTGTACCTCACCTCCTTCCTAGGCCACTCCTCAATGAATGTGAAACCTCTCAGTTTCCAGTTTACCACAACGAAAAGGGCTGCTGTAAAGTTTTGTACAGAAGGATCCTTTTCCTCTTTCTTTGATCTCTTAGTAGAGATATCATAAGGTCAAAGAATATTCAGTTTAATGACTTACTGGGGTGAAAGAATAAATGTTACAGAGGGTCCTGTCAATTTTTACTTTCCCTAACATGCTTGTTAACAAAATCCTGAGCAAGAGCAGTGGCAGTACCAATAAACTTATCTTTGGCCCCAATCCTGACTTTTTCTATAAACCTTTAATTATGTCCTATCTTGAACTCATAGGTCAACCAAAAAATAAGAAGTCTTAAAAGCTTAGTCTCTTTGGAGACTGGATAAATGGCTGCTAGTACCAGAAAATTATAACTCAGAAATACAGGAGGAAGCGATAATATTTTTTTTATGTGCTTTTGTAATAGAATATACAAGAATCCTCATTAAGGAAAATAGCTATAACTTTTATAGTAAACAAAACTTACAAGAAAAAATATAGGTTTAGTTTCTGAACTAAATTTAGAATTGTCTGGAAGAAAAGGGATACAGTAGGACTGAAGGATTAGCCACTCTTGTCAGACAGTGACAGGTTGTCTCCCTAGGAGTACTACGTTGATACTCACCAGTTGGTATCACAGTAGATACAGTACGAGACCTGGAGTCAGAAAGACTTGAATTCAGATCCTGCCTGCTTAATAGCTGTGTGAGTCTTGGCAAGTCACTTAACCTTTCGCAGCCTCAGTTTCCTCATCTGTAAAAAGGAGGCTACCTCTGGAGGCCACTGTGAGGATCCAATGAGATAATATATGCAAAGTGCTTTACAAACCTTAATGGACTATTTATTTTATTGCTTGTTGGCATTGACTTGTTTCAGCCCTGTCTGACTCTTGGTGACCCCATTTGGGGTTTTCTTGGCAGAGATACTGAAGGGGTTTGGCACTTTCTTCAGCTCATTTTACAGAGAAGGAAACTGAGGCAAACAGGGTTAAGTGACTTGCTCAGGGTCACAGAGCTAAGAGTCTGAAGTTAGATTTGAATTCAGGTCTTTCTGACCCAAGGGCTGGCGCTCTATCCATTTTGCCCCCTAGCAAGGATATGTTGACTTAAATGTACTACATATAACTGTGTGACCTCAGAGGCACAGTGTGTAAAAGTCCAGAATTAGGACATAATGATGATTAATCTGTACACTCTTAGTATTCTTTGAGTAATCATGCAGAGAAGAGGAGAAACACTGAAGATAGGAGATAGGTAAACACTCCGCACTAGCAAATGATAAACTATAACGGCTGAACCCAGGTGGGTCCAGTCTTCCTTCCCCTATACCATGTGATGTTATCCCTCATAGTCAAGAGAATAAGAAGAGAGCAAAAGGGAGCAGCCAGAGAGATAGGAAGAGAACTAGGAGGGAACAGTATTGATGAAACTGAGTATTTAATAGGAAGTATATTAATGACAGAATGGAAATAACAGGACTACAGTAATATTAAAAGTTGCAGAGAAAATATGGAAGATGACGGATGAACAAAGACATACGACTGAGCAATCAGAAGGTCACCCATGCCTTGAGACAACAGTTTTAGCAGAGAGCAGAAGCACAGTAGCAAAGGCCCGAAGAGACATACATGCTCCCATCCCTGTGTTTTTGCATTTATCATTCCTGGAATTCACTTCCTTTTCATTTCTGCTGCATAGACTCACTCTCTAGTTAAGCATCACTTTTTAAAAAAAGTTGTATTGATGTCTTGTTTTTGCATTACAAATATAAATACATATATATATATATATATATAGATTACTCCCACTTCCTGAGAGGTCTTTGTTAACATAGTTAAGAAAAATTAATATGATGACCTGTGAAAGTTCATGTTACATTTTGCATCTGTATTACTTCTCCCATTCATTTAAAAAAATTAACATAAATCTATTTAATTTCTTTCCCTTCCAAATCTCCCTCCTCTCATCGGGGTGGGAGGGAAGAAAGAAAGCAAATTCCTAAGTACCATATCTTCTATCATATCTAAGTACCATATTGGGAAATTTTTCCCAATCCCTCAAATTGTTAGTTCCTTTTGACCCAAACTACCTTCACTTCAACTACTTATATATAGGATATATAGAGCCTTCTACCCCAAATATATATATATGTATACACATATATACAATGTATATTTGGGTTGGAAAATTTTATATGTAGCATAAATATATGTATATATATGATGTATATATGTGTGTACATATATACATACACACATGATATATAACCTTCTACTCCAAATAGAATGTAAGTTCCTTGTGGGCAGGGATTGTTTTATTTTTGGATCATGTTCTCTATTCTATAATGAAGCTAGATCCTTTTTAAGGGCCCTGTTTAATTCTAGGAATGACATTTTAAAAGGGGATGAGAAACAGGGATATGTGAAGAGAAGGATGGTGATTAGGTAAGTGTAATGGGTCTGGAGATGACATCATATGAGAACTGGTTGAAGCATCTATAGATAGATAACTTGAGAAAAAGACTAAAGGGAAGACAACACTCTTTGAATATTCAAATTAGAAGACAGAACAGATCTGTTCTATGTTGCTCTAGAGAAAAAAATGGGACCAGTAGGTGTAAATTACTGAGATGGAGATTTTTACTTCAACAAAAAGGACATTCCAACAGTAGAGATGTCCAAAGCTGGAAGAAGACTGATTTGTAAAGAAATAAGTTTTCCATGGATGAAAATATTTAGCAAAGGCTACATGACTATATCTCAGGGATTTAGCGAGAGACCATAAGATAACAGATCAATGTAGAGCTGGAAGAAACATCAAAGGTGTCAGACAGATAATAGGTGCCAGAAGGGAGATCTTAACTGAGCTCTGACTTGAGAGTCAGTGTGTGACCACAAAAACCACATCCCTAGAAGGGTGGAATAACTAAGGAGGTTGGAATTTAGACCAGAAGACCTTTTGGGTCCCTTCTAAGGACAAGATTTAATGACTTTATGTTGTTGGAGAAGAAAGTTTAATTAGGTTTCAGTCTGTAGACATCAAAAGATTATTCCAGAATGATTGCAACCATTGGCAAAATTTTTAAGAAATTCCAAGTTGTTTTAAACATGAGGCAGCTTTTGGAAATATCTGCAGTGTTGTCATTCAGTTATGTCCAAATCTCAGTAACCCTGTGGAGCACAGTATGTCAGTAATGTCCATGGGGTCTTCTTGGAAAAGATACTGGAGTGGTTTGCCATTTCCTTCTCTAGTGAATTAAGGAAAGCAGAGTCACACAACTAGTAACTATGAGGCCACACCTTTGCACTGAGGTCTTCCTGATTCCAGGCCCAGTGATGTATCCACTGAATCACCTAGCCGCTTCACTGAGGAAAGTGGCCTTTCCACAAATACGAGATCATATCAGCAGTAACGAGGTAGGACCCTCAATCCTGCAGATGGACTTGGAAGTACTCTCCTTCAACACTATAAGTTAACATGACATCCTCCACAGTTCAATACAAACTTGGCAAAGAACTACACTTTTAAAATAACAAAAGCTAGTAGATCCCCGTTTTTCTGTCAGCAAAACAAAACAACACAAAACCACAGAGGAAACTCAATGGTCATTTTAAACTAGGACAGGCCAGCTCTTCCAAACGCTGTGGCCTCTTCATGGTACCAAAGAAATGGAGAAGAGAAAAAAAGCAGCTTCCATCCTTCATTCGTGTTCAGGCTCCCACCCTTTCACTGAGCGGGTATAAAAGTATAGTAGCCTGATACATCATTATGAGTGACGCTATTAAGAGAAAGGCTTAAAATAGAAAGGAAATTTGTAAAAAAGAGGGGATATTTTATGGAGAAAGAGGACCTTTATCTACAGCTTCTAACATACAGTACTACTCTCTCCCATTAACATACACCCCAAACTTCAAAACTGAACCCTGCCTCCAGTTTCATAGATGAAGAAACTCAGGTTCACTATCCACAGGGACACAGAGAGCAGGGAACAAGTTTGGGTCTCAGGTTTGTCTCCTTCCATGACACCACCACCTCTACCTGTCAGTTCCTGAAGTATTACATGCCATACATCCCTGACATGTCTGGAAATGAAAAGTCTTGGCAATTTTTCTTATAATTTGGATCTTTTACAAAGCAAACAAAATTACTTATTGTGATTCATGTTTGATTCGGATCCTCAGGTGTGGGTAATTTGTAGCTGGCCAAGGATGAAATGGTAGTAGTTCATGTATGGGCTCATGCCCCTCCTCCAAATACGTCTCTTACCATAGATGACATGACTTTCCTCTCAGCCACCTAAGTTTATAACCTTGGTCATCCTAGACCAGGAATTATTAAACTGCAGCTAGGTGGCTCAATGAATGGAGCACTGGATTTGACTGAAATCTAGTCTCAGACATTTACTAGCTGTGTGACCCTGGGCAAGTCAGTCACTTAAACTTTGTCTTCTTCCGTCTCCCCATCTGTGAAAGTGGGATAATAAGACAGACAGCACCTATCTCCCACTGTTTTTATAAGGATCAAGTGAGATAATATTTATAAAGTGCTTTGAAAACCTTAAGGCACTATATAGATACCATTATCATGAACTTTTACAAAACGTTTTGATGACTCTTTCCATATGATTGGTTTCCTTTGTAATCCTATGTATTTCATGAAATTAAAAACATCCTGAGAAGGGATCTGTAGGCTTCTTCAGACTGATAAGGAAGTCTAAGACATAAAAAGGTTAAGAATCCCTGGCCTGGACTCTTCTCTCTCCCATACCTGCTATATTCTACTCAGTTAAGCTGACCACTAGAACATTTCTCCATTTTTCCTCACTTAAATGGCTACCATCCTATTTGAATCCTCATGACTTTGCTTCTGGATTATTAAAAAATTTTCCTGATTTCTGTTTTTTTGAGTCTTTTCTTGATGCAATCCAGTCTTCCTGTCACTGCCATGATCAAAAGCCTTCTGTGGGTCCCCCTAGTGACGCCCCGTTAACATACTCAGCCTATTATTATTTGCTTAAGGTCCTTCACAATCCAAATCCAACTTACCTTTCTATTCTTAGCCTTATTATTCCTCTCTATACACTCTGCTTTCCAGCTACAACAGCAGCTCCAGAAACCACAGGATTCCACTTCTGGCCTTTCCACGTCAGTATAAAGTCATTGTCCATGCCACAGATGAAGTCATTTCTTTCTGATCTCTCCTTTCATTCAATTCAAATTCAAGACTGTTCAGATGCTACTTCATCCATGGAATTTGTCTTGCTCCTTCCTCACAGTCCCTTGGACTTATCTGTATACATCTGTACCCTGTCTTCCTCTCCTCTCTCCCAGACAATAAGCTCCATGGGGGCAGGGAGGCTCTTCTATCCCCAGCACTCAGTGACAGTGTCTGACAGGTAAGAGGTGCTCAGTAAAAGTTGGGTGAAATGAGTCAAGTTTATTAACAGTCTCTTTCTTAAAATCTCTTGTTTCAAGTCCCCAACTAAGTGTGTCCTTTTCAAAATGTTTATTTGGAAAAGTCTTTAGAACTACAAATGCATCAGGCTAACTGAACTTGTTATTTTTTTTGTTTTGTTTTGTTTTTGTTTTAGTTTTATTTACTAAGGCCAAACCACTGCCATGTAGACCCCTAACAAGGGAAGGACGTCAATATCCTACAAGTACCTACTATGTGCTGAGCACTTTTACAAACACCTCATTGGATCCTCACAATAAACATGTAAAGTGGATGCTGCTATTACTCCCATTTTACATATATGCATCTGATTAATGAGTGGGGGGGGGGGGAGCATACAGCTAGTAAGTATCTCTGGACAAACTTGAATTCATTTCCTCCTGACTCCAGGCCCACAACTTTTTTCTGTGCTTCCAGCTGTCCCTAACAATGCAAGTTGAATATTAGGTATGTGATTATGTGTGTAACAGACATACACCTACAAATGTGTGTAAAGGTATATGCGAAACTGTAATTTAGCGGACTTTCTAGTCCTTCTCTATCCCATCATGCCAGGGCTGAATGCCCAGGCCCAGAGAGTTCCTGACATACCAACAATGCATTCTACAAGCATCATGCCCCTTAACCTGAACTCCACTAGTGCTGAAATAGCTAAAAACATAGATGATGCTGTATTCTTGTCTTCAGGCTTCTTTCCAGGTTTCAACATGCACAATATTATCTACTGAAAGCTGGAGATAATGTAACATAAACATCCTGGACTCAATTCCTGAGAGGAGTGTCCTCCTGAATGGAACATTTTGGTTTGTACAGATAGCAATCTTGGGACCCAAATTCCCATCCCCAACCCCCCAGAAAATGATAAAAATTATTTTTCACATCAGTTATACTTGTAAATTAATTTTATAAACAACAAACACTTTGATGACTATGCCTGTCAGCTAAAGTCTAGGTTTCCATAGCAGTATTATTGTTTGATTCTATATTATTAGTATTTTATCACTAGAAAGAATAGAATTTTAAAATAAATCCAAAGGCCAAAGCTGGTGAATTGACACACTGCATTTAAAAAACTAAACCAAACCTGTAAGTCAAAGAAAATAGAGATAATAGGATGAAAATTTTTGTTTCAAAGTAAAACTACATTTTTGCATCAACTGACATATCTGGCCCTTCTAGCATTAAAATGGGAGGAAAAATGGTGTATGTAGTAGGTATATGGTCAGTCCTAGATGGACAGAAGATCATCCTGATGGAAGACCTGACCTCAAGTCCCAACTCTGACACCCCTAGTCAATCAAATTTCCTAGCTTCTCAGTGCTTCAGGCAACTCTCTAAATTCACTGTAAGTTCTAGATGAGTTTTTGATCTTTACTGGTGGAAGGAATTTCTATTCCATGAGTTTCCCCATGTCAATGAAAAAATGAAAAGCCAAACAAAAACCCTTACTTTTAGAGGAATCCAGCTAACCTCAAACAAACTCTTCCTCAACTTCTTGATAAAATCTTTAAAAGTTTGTTGGCAAAAGAAAAACTAAAATTTATATAGTTTGGGTTAAAGTACTGTGATATCATTCAAGTATCCTTATAATCCCTTAGGCTTTTTAATACACATTATTGCTATGAACTTGTTTCTTCATTCTTAACAGACTGAGAACAACTGAATGCTAATTTTTAAGATTAAGATTTTTATATGATTCTGACAATTGAGTATTAGGACAATTGGGTTATATGAAAACTGAACTGAGAAGAGCAAGCACTGTGTGTAGCTTATCCCACGACAGATTTGTTTCAGTTAAGTAAGCTCAGGGCTAGGGAAAAAGTACAGCCCTAGAGAATCCCTAAGTGGCACTTTGAGCCCTGGAGGGGCAGTACTGCTTTCAAAAGTCACCTGGATGCAGGCACTCCTGAATATATGTATGCCTGTGATGTGCATTACAGCTCAGAGTCTGGACTGGGGGAATTCTGTGGAAGCAAGCCAGAGCCTTGGGGAACAAAACTCAATTGTGGGGAGCTCAGTGAATAGAACACAGGGCCTGGAGTCAGGAAGACCTTAGTTCAAATGAAAGCTCAGACATGTACTAGCTGTGTGACCCTGAACAAGTTACTTTAATTCACTGGAGAAGGAAATGAAAAACCACTCTGGTATCTTTGCCAAGCAGGCAACATGGACAGTAGTGGTGTGCTATGATCCACAGGGTCACGAAGCATCAGACATGCCTGAACAAGAGGGCCTCCTAGGATTCTATTATGATTCATTTCCCCTCTGCTTCTCAGCTGCCTCACCTTGTACACTGCAAAAACAGTTCTATCTCATATGGAAAAGGAGGATAAGAAGGTGACAATTACATTGCAATAAAGCTGGAGAAGTTAACTGATATCAAGAGTGGTTTGATTAGGAGACAGGAGATTTTAGCTGAGGCAGACATATAGCCCTATAGTATAGAACACTACACTTGGGAGTCAGGAAGAGCAGAATTCAAATTCAATCTCAGACACTTCCTAGCTATGTGATTCCAGGCAAGTTATTTATCTCTTTCTCAGTTTCTCTATAAAATGAGCACCTACCTCTCAGGGTTATTACAAGGATCAAATGAGATATCTGTAAAGTGATTTGCAAACCCTGAAGCAATAAAAACATGCTAATTAGTACTACTACCTGCCCACAGAAGCACTGAGACATTGGACTCATTTTACATGTCCATAACTCAATGTTCTTTATTTATAAAGAAATAGAAGAGGTAAGAAAATAGTTTCCAAGGTCTCCTTCAGTCCCAACATTTATATTCTATAGAAAGAACTCAGTTCTCCAAAGAAGGACAAACTTGAAAAATATTAAAATTTTAAAATATTACAAGTAATTTGATATACTAAAATATTGTCCGAGGGACAATGAAATTAACTTTTCCAGTTAACTTTTTAGATGAATGACTTAAGGTAGCTCAATTAATCAAGAAATTCTAGTAGTTCCCTATTTTCTTTAAGACAAATATAAACTCCTCTGTTTGGCATTTAAGTATCCTTTTGGCCCCAATCTATCATTCTAGACTCATCATGCATTTATTCTGTTCCCTTCTATGGATTGTTTGTTGTTCAGTTGTGTCCAATTCTTTGTGACCCCATTTGGGGGTTTTCTTGGTAAAAATACTGGAGTAGTTTGCTGTTTCCCTTTCCAGTTCATTTTACAAATAAGAAAACTGGGATAAACATCATTAAGTAATCTTCTCAGGGTCACACAGTTAAGTGTCTGAGGATGGAACTGAACTCAGGAAGATGAGTTTTCCTGACTCTAGGCTTGGAACTCTATCTATTGCAGCACCTAGCTGTTTCATGTACTCCATAATCCTGCTTTTCTTTTAATTTCAGCTACATTGGATTTGTTTGTGCAAAAAAGCTTAATTTTATGTAATCAAAATTATCCATTTTACTTCCAGTGGACCTTTCTATCTCTTGTTTGGCCATGAACTCTTCCCCATCCATAGATATGACAGATAATATCTTCCATGATCTCTTCATTTGCTTATAGTTGAGATTAAGATTCAGAGGAAAAACATACATTTGTTAAAGTAACTGGCCATTGAAAATTTTCATATATAGGCACAGGGCAATATGTTTAGGTAAAGAAGATAAGGAAAATTACGTCTAGTCATGATTAATGACCATTCTATAAGGGATGCTGGCACATTCACTATTTATTTTGCTTCACATGTATTATGGCAAATTCAAACGTATAAAATTTGTAATTTATGCAGAAAATTAAGATGATAAAATTAATCTTTGCTTTGTTGTGATTTAGATGCTTTGACCATTTCAAAACAGGAAAATATTCATTTGCCAATAAATTTTAGAAAAAAGTTCAGAACACATATCCATCAAATTCTGCAAAATTCTCTACAAATGGGTTGCTATTAGCCTAATATTTCCATTTTGTAAACATCAAGAGCAAAACAGAAACTCCAACTCAATGAGAGGAAAGTTAGACCAAATTTCAGATCAATCTACTTGGTGTTTATTTATCACTTTCCCCACTGAGTACAAAAGGACTTAAAGGAATAATTAAAAGAAATTTGTTCTTATAAGATCTGCTTTTAAGGTAAAATAAAACTGATATAAAATTCTAGAAGAGATGTTTTAAAGTTTTTCTAACCTTTAAAATCCACTATCACAAGAGTAAGCTGAAATGAGATGCACATAAAGTTAAAATAAACTTCTGCTATAAATAGATGGGGAGAGAGAAGAGGTAGCATAGCTTTATATGGACAAAAAATGTTTAAATGTGTATGAAATGTTTGAACAGAAGCTATCAGATCATAAACTTATAAGTTGAACGGGAAGCTTTAGACACAATTGTTTTATTTACTCCAGGTCTTTCTGTATGTGTCAAAACCGGGACACATAGTTTAAATGAGTTATAAATACATTACAGGTAAACACAATTAACAGAGAACTCCTGGGTATTGAATAAGACCGCAATCAAAAAAATACTGATGCTGATTTACCATGGATATGACACAAGGTGCAAAGGGGTTAAATTAAACATGGTTAAAGCAGCTCTGGAATTGTTACTAAGAACAACAGATTCCTATAACATCAATCAAAAGCATACACATGACTCCAGACCAATACCATGAGACTGACCCTCAGAAGAAATGACAGCCACAAGCATTAAATAAGTAATTAACCCTAAGGGTTCCCTAACAAACCTGACTTTCCTTTGGCAACTACAGTTTTACACAACTGTCAGAATGCTGGAGGTAGATTCACTGTTCAGAAATGTACATTTTTTATCCCATGAAAGACTGCTGTAAAGAAGTTACAAATTTAGCCTATCTTATTGTTCAGATATCAAATCACCTATAGTATACTATATAATGTGCACTATCAACATAAAAAAGTAAGCAAGTGGTTATAATATGATTATAGCAATGGTGAAGGGTGAAAAGGGTCGCAGTGACTTGGCTCTGATTAGTGAAGTCACTAGGATTTAATTGATGGTGAGAAGTTAATTTTTATAACTATTACTTCTATTTAAAAAAAAAAACAAACCGTCACCACTTATTTATTTATAACATTTTTCCTTTTGATTTTTGAGTTCCAAATTTTCTCCTCTACCTCACCTTCACCCAGTGAGATTCTTGTATTATTATTGTATCAACAATACAGGTGAAGCCATGCAAAAAAATATTAGCCATATTTCTAAAAAGCAAGAAAAATAAAGAAAATGAGAAAATTATATGCCCATTCCTTCCAGGATTTGTCATTTCTAATAGGTGTGAGGAAGTACCTGAGAGTTACTTTAATTCACATTTCTCTTAATTAATAGTGATTTGGAGCTTTTTTCATGACTATAGATAGCTTTGATTTTTTCTGAAAACTTCCTGTTCATATTCTTTGAACATTTATCAATTTGGGAATGGATCTTCATTTTTATAAATTTGACTCAGTTCTACATTCAGTATATATTTGAGAAACGAGGCCTTCACCGGAGAAACTTCCTGCAAATTTTTTTTTATATTATTTGATCGTCCATGGCACCTTTTGGAAAAATGTAGTTTTCCAGATAATCTCTTTTAATTAGGTCTATTTTCATTTTTGGCTTGTCTGTTTCACATTTTCTTCTATTTTTCCCTATTCTTTTGACATTGTTTTATTGTTTCTAGATGTCTCATGGAGCTTCCATTTGTCCAATGCTAATTTTTAAAGGATTATTTTCTTCAGTGAGCCAATTCTACTTTTTAAAGAGTTCTTTTCTTCAGTGAATTTTTGTATCTCCTTTTTTGAATTTGGTCAGTTCTACTTTTTAAAGAGTTCTTTTCCTTACTGAATTTTTTGTGCTTCTTTTACAAGGTGTTAATTCTCTCATCATAATTTTCTTGAATGATTTTTTTTCTTTTCTTTTCCTAATTTTTTCCTCTACCACTAATATCTCTTTCTTTATCTCTTCAAGGAATTCTTGTTGAGCTTGAGTCCAATTGGAATTTTTCTTTGAGGCTTTGTGTGTAGTTGTTTTTGCAATGCTGTCTTCTTCTGAGTTTAGGTCTTGTTCTTCCCTGACACTGAAGTGGCTTTTTATGGTTTTTTTTGTTGTTTGTTCATTTTTCCAGCCTAGTTTTTTACTTTGAACTTTATGCTAAAGTTGGGCCCTGCTCATCTGGAGATGAGCAGGCACTGTCCCAAGCTACTCTTTTCATAGCTATTTCTGGGGGCATCTGTAATTTTTTGGTACTTCCAAAGTGTGATCCTAGCAGAGGAAGAGTCACTGCTCACTCAGTCTGTGGTCTGATCTTTACCAAAGAAGGGCTCATGGTCTTTTGTAGCTGCATGCACTGGCACTCCTCTCTGCCCTGGAACTACAACCCGGAACTCTGTATGAGCAGTAGAGTTGCCAATTAGTGTCAGTTGTATCCAGTGCTAGCAAAAGGTTCCCTATAAACTCTTTCTGACCAGTTGTTGCTTGAGTCCATTCTCTGGACTGAGAATTCCTAAAACTTCAGCTGTTGCAGCAGAACATGTAGAGCATGTAGACCATGTGTGGTCTCTATAGAGACCTCTACCCCAGTGTTACAGATTTTTCCTACCTACTTCTTAGGTTTTCTTAGCTGAAAAAATATCTCACTCTGACTTTTAGTTGGCAATGCCACTCCAAAATTTTTGAGGTGTCATTTTAAAGTTATTTGGAGGGGAACTTTGAGAGAGTTCAGCTGGGTGGCTGCCCCCCGGCACCATCTTGGCTCTGCCTGAGAAGATTCTTTTAATGAACATAAAGTAACAATGTATTTCCATTCTAATATGAATATGAACTTTATAAATTGCCCATATTCTTGTAAAAGGACTCATATTTTCCCACTGGCTTTTTTCAGAAAACTATAGACATATTTTCATGGAAAAAAACCTCTAGTCCTAAAATTAAACAAAAAGCCTTTAAAATCACAGATTTAAAAGGGAAGGGCAGGGGGAAGAAAAATTTCAGATAAATTAACGGCAAACATTATGTTCCTTTAAATACAGTCTTTATTTTCGTTTTATCTGAATTTAAAGGCTTTCTTTAAAAATCCTGAACTTTTAAGCTATTATTTCTGAAGATATTTTTATCATGTGTTATCTGAATGTTTACACCTATAACTACATTTTAATGAATGGTTTAAGTGGTTACTTTTAGTCTGAAAAATGAATTTCATCACTTTTGCAAGGAGTCACATTTAAAAACCCATCATCTCAATTTTAGGTTACAAGATGAATGTGTGATAAATAGCTGAGCTGGTTGTAACTGACCTTTCATTCTCCTACTCTTTCTATCCATGGGACTATTGCAGATGTGAAGATACATTTTTAGATTCTCATAAAATAGTAATCTATTTTTTTTCAATTTAAAAGCAAGTACTTCAGTGACATTACAAGACTCCTATGACCAGTGAGGATGAAACAAGAGACTTTCTAACTCTGAAAGCAGTACTTCAAATTTGATAGATACTATTCCCAGGTACAAAACAGGTATTGTCATTTACAAGCTCAAAAGAACTGAAAAACATGATTATTTTTCTTTTCCCTAGATAATTATTTTTCTTTTCCCTAGATATTCTTGTATGTGTTTTGTGAAGCAATAATCAACATTTTTCATTGGGGCATGGTGGAGGGGATAAATAGATTTTATATACAATAATGGTGGAAAGCTTCTACAGGATAGCTTTAAGAGGGTAGCAATACCTGAGGCATTAAAAAAAGAAAGAAAACCCAGATCAAAATATAAAAAACCAAACAAACAACCCAGGAAAAAAAATTTTTTCCATACATGTAAAAAGATTTTACATGAAACCATGAATCTCTATTTTATACTACTTTCTTTTAAATAAAAGCGTATATAACAAATTCTAAATGTTACTTTCAAAGCTGTCCTATTGTTCTGTGCTCCTTCTGCAGATGTTGTTTAAAAAAAACACATAAAAGTGAGATGGGATACAGAAGACATTAGGTATGATTTTGGTAATACCTTACGAAAGGCAGTATAGGCAAAGTGAATAGAGAGTTACTCTTGGAATCCGAAAGAAGTAGGTTCAGGTTCTACTTCTGACACACTTTGTGACACCATGGTAGTCACTCAACCTCTCAGTGTCTTGGTTAATGTCCTAAGATCATATGTTTCAGAGGAGTTGCTGATCAGTCTCATTGAAGGGAACTTCCACAGCACCCTTGCCATCATTCCTCCCCAAAAGAATTAGAACAGAAAAAAATGAAATGGAAATAACTGAATGAAACACTTAATAGCTAAGGGAGAGAGGTAAGGTCATGTAGTCCAGGGTCATATTAACAGAGAAAACAGAAGAAGAGAGAAGTTTGCATTTTCCACCTTAAAGCATTTATTATAATTTTTATAAGAATGTAGTAGTGAGTACATCAAGGATTACTGAAGTTCTGTAGGAAGAAATAAAAATAGACAGAACCAGAAACATTTTTAGATACAACATAGGAATTTGATTTTCTTGACTATACATATTTGTTGCTGTTTTTCCAGTGGAGAGGGAAAATTAATGCCTGCTAATTTAATTTTAAAAAATAGAATTTAATTTTAAAAAGCATCAAGTAAGAAAGATCATTTTATCATGGGAACATGCAATTTAATAACACAAGGGCAGAAGAGAGATCTACATCCAGGTGGAGCAGCCACAATTTAGTGGTTATTAAGGATATGGATAAAGTTTCCTCTCCCACAAAATTGGTCAGATCTTTGGGATAGAACTGAGATGATTTAGGGGAGAACAGTGGGTGGATGAACTGAGAAAGTCATAATGACCATACAGTATTACAGGAGTCAGGGTCAGATGGGGCCGTTGTTGATCACTCAGAAAAAAGTTCTAACAGAAATATCTAATCATCTCCTCTGAGTACAAATGAGAGGCTGAAAGTCAAGACCATGGAAAATACTTTCCAAGTAAAGACGCTGAAATCTATAGAGCATCTGCAAAGACTAAGAAGGCCTGAATGATGAGTGTGTAAGCACCGATGAACAGATAAGCAAAATAGACCAATCAAAGAGCTGGGCCCTCCAAAGTGATGGATACCAGTAGTCAAATGGGTAATTATGTGAACTGAAGCTCTTTCCCCTTTGTGTTTTTCTAATTCCTTTCATAAATATGCAATATTTGTTTTTCATTTTGAAGCTCCAATTCCAGATGATCTAAGGTCAAATGAAGGTTGAATCTCAAAGCCCAAGCAAAACTTGGCACATGATCAAGCTGGAAAGATGTAAAAAGCACAAATAACCTTTCAACCACTCCCCATCCCTATAACCCTCCCAAAAGAAAAAAAAAATTCACCACCAGAAAAAAAATTAACATTTCCCCCACACAAGAACCTTAAATGCAGGAGTTCACGAACTGCTGTCTCTGCCTGTGGCCTAAGGCTTAGACTTTTGATTTATTTTACTCCCTTTCCATCTAACCAGAGCTGCATTTAAGAGAATGACTTCAAGAAAAGGCCAGGAAAGAGATTTTAATAAAAACAAACATGATCCCATCATACTATCTATCAAGGTCATACCTTGAAATTTTTATACCGCTGTAAGAAAATGACAGATACTTTCTGGGCATGTAATTCAGCACAAAATTCTACTTTCATAAGTAGGCTTTTGGGACAAGGCCTCTCTTTACTCAGGAGACAGACTTTCCACTATCTAATTACATGGTCCCCAATTCCAACTGAGAAAATGGAATGAGGCCAAATATACTGGTA
The DNA here is from genome assembly GCA_028658325.1 of Potorous gilbertii. Taxonomy (NCBI): domain Eukaryota; kingdom Metazoa; phylum Chordata; class Mammalia; order Diprotodontia; family Potoroidae; genus Potorous; species Potorous gilbertii. Next base: position 432,582,217 of record CM053770.1, on the reverse strand, counting down.
TAATTCGGCGATGCCCATGGATTATGAATACAGATGGAACAACAACTTGGAAACATGTCCCCATTTTATAAGACAAGTAAGCATCTTGAAAAACCAGCTTTGCTGACTGTGAAGAAAAGATGTTATAAGTGGAAAATTATCAAAGAATAACAAAGTTGCATGGACTTTAGCACAATGCAACAGTTTCTCATTGGTGAAGTCCTAGATAATAGTAACAGCCAGCATTTTAAGGTTAATAAAGCTCCATATATATATATATATATAAATCTCATTTGATCCCTAAAGTAACCCTATAGTGGGTAATATTATGCCCATTTTGCAGATGAAGAAACTAAGACTGAGAAAGGTTAAGTGATTTGCCCATGGTTATATGGCTAAAAAATATGTAAGGTAGGATTTGAACTCAGGACTTCCTAAGGAAGTCTACTACTCTATTCATCATACCACCTAGTTGCCTCAGTTAGATCAATCAGTCTTTCACAGGGAGGAAAAAAAGAAGCATGGCACTTCTACCTAGAAGAGAGAAATGGCTTATTTCCACATTTATTGGATATTTTGCCTTGTGTTCCTACAGAGACTTCTTCCCATGGAACTTTTTTCCCCCTTAGGAAATTAAGAGAACAATATCAATTGTGAAACTGGAAAGGTAATTAGAAAATTTAGGAAAACTTTTCTATGTTTACTTCTGGCTTATTCATATTATGCACCTAAAGATGTTCACTTGTGTTCAGCTTTTGACCTACAGCCTGAACAGAAGCACAAAGTAAGTGAAGGCAGGACCAGTGTATGTTTTGCTAATACAACAAGTATGTGGGAACCAGCTCATATAGCTTGGGCTGACTTATAAATTTTCACTGTGAGCATTCACACCTCAAAAATTGGCAAACACTATAAATTTATTGTTTTGTTGCTTGTTTAGACTTAAGAAAATGATGGGAAAATGTTAATAATACAGATTAAATTTAAAAGTGTGTTTTGTTTACGTGCCTCCCCTCCCCCCATCACCCATCTACCCTCAAGCCAGTTGCTAACTATCCAGCTAATAAAAAACCCTGCTAATAATCCTTCACCAAGGCACTATTCTAGTATCTTATAAGAGGGGTGATTCCAAGTTCCTCAAGGCTGTGCTGGGGAAACACAATTCTTAACCAAGCTGGAAAGGCACTGGTATATCTCTATTGTCAGAGGACCACCCTAACTAAAATTCAGAGAAGCTTAGAACTTAAGTTGGTTATCATGCAATGATTTTTTTTTTAATGCACATTACAATTCATTATATTATAATTCACAGTAAGAGTTCCTTGTGTATCATAGGAACTTAAGTAAAATTAACTGGATTAACCCATCTACTAAAATATATCAGTAGAGGGATATACTTTACTGGGCTGAAGTCATGGCTTTTAATAGCTAGTTACTGGGTTCTATCAAATGTAAACTCCTCTTTCAATTGGTTTTCAAGTTTTATAAGCTACATATTTTGTTTTGAAAATCAGGTCTTTTGAATTTATCCTTTATGTCCATTTGGAGAGATGTCTTATTGCACCTGGAGCTAACTCTTAATTGGTTCTTTATAATTGAATAAAGTTCTCTAAATTCATTAGTAATGTACTTCAGGTTCATATACTGTTAGATTTGTGAGGCATTTTAATTTCCATTTAACCTTGGATGACTATCATATGATCTTTACTCCTCTCCCTTTCAAAAGCGCTTCCCTAGATGGGATGTCCCTTCTCCAAAGAATACCACATTGAGCCATTCGGCTGTCACTTTCTATCTCCCCTGCAAAGGCTCAATCTCCAAATCCAAGGTTTGGAGTAATTAGTAGCTTCCCCACATTATCCAGAAAAGCATCTCAGCAACCACACCCCGAATACCAACAGTTTCCTGTATCTCTCAAGTCTCCTCATGTTTCCTCTTAGGAGGGGAGACCAACCCTATTTTCAGTAATAGGAAACCAAGTGTGGGGGTGGATGTACTAAGGCAGAAGTCTCAGACAGACTGAGTAAGAGCCTAGACAGACTCAAGTATACAGAGACAGTTTAGGCTGACAGGTAGTTCGCACTGGGAAACTAAGAGGCGTCTAGAGCAAAGCCCCAAAGGCAGGAGGGTGGGCTGCTCTAGCAGGCAGAGCTTCAAGGCATCTTATAAGAGCCCCTCTTGAAACACAAGCCAGCCCAAATGGAGCTGGACAGTACGAAGCTAGATCTAAGGAAAAAATAAAAAGATAAAAAAATGTTACAAAATATCGTAATCTAGAATCTAGAGAACCCCAAACATTGCTTTTGTAAGGCAGAACCATACAATATATGATACGAACTCTGGACTTCACTGCATTAAAGTTTAGAAAATTGTAAGGTAGAATTTAGAAGGGGCTGAATTATGTAAAACCTCCTTCTCTCTGTTAATACAACCTAAAAGAGGGACCACAGAAAGTTAACCAATAGTACTTAGGTCTTTCATAAGCTGCCATGGAACTATCCAAGGTACAGGTTTCTCCATCTGTTATCCTTTCTTAGAATACTCAATCTCTCTCTTGGGGGCAGCTAGGTGGTGCAGTGGTTAGAGCACCAATGCAGGAGTCAGGAGGACCTGAGTTCAAATCCTGCCTTAGACACAGGGTCAGTCAGTTACTTAATCTCACTCAACTTCAGTATCACCATCTGCAAAGTGAGGATCGTAACAGGTCTTGCCTTCTACAGTTGTGACAATAAAATGAGGTAACTACTATAAATGCTTTGCAAATAAATGGTGATACACAAACATTAGTGAGGCAACTAGGTGGCTCAGAGCCCTGGGCCTGGTGTCAGGAATACCTGAGTTCAAATCTGGCCTCAGACCCTTACTAGCTGTGTGACCTAGGCTAGTCACTTGATCTTAATCCACTGGAAAAGCAAATGGCAAACCAACACAGCATCTTTGCCTAGAAAACCCTACGGACAATACTAACATGTTGTGGTTCACAAGCTCATGAAGAGTCAGACATGACTGACCAACAAATATTAGTGATGATGACGACGATGGGTATACAGAGGTAGCAGGGTATTGGAGAAGGCATTTTGATATAACCATCTGAAACAAGGAATAAATGCTTTTACCAGTAAGAATATTATGAGAATGTTAATTAGGAGACTGAAATCTTACTCCCAGTCTGGATACTGATTACACAGAATGTGTGACTTTGGTGAGGTTGCAGTCATTACGGCCAGTCCTCAGTTTCCCTTGGCATAGTAGAACAAAGGTAAAAATATCATTATAATGAACTCTAAGCAACTGTTGAAATATTTCTGTACTGATATTTTTTGTCATGCTGAATGTTTAAAATGGAAGTTTCTTTTTGTATCATGGAACAAAGGCAAAAATATCATTAAAATAAACCCCAAGATACTGTTGACATTTTTGTACTAAAACTGCTGTCATGCTGGACATATTTGTGGACACAAGCCACAATCTATGGCTGGGAAATATATTTGTTAAAAAGAAATTTCCATTATAGCAATATGTGACTTACACAAAACTATATCACAGGTTTCAGTGATAAAAATTAACAATGAATAACCACCTAAGGCGATTTTAGTTCCCTGTCATAGCAATTTTTTTTTTTTTTAAAGCACACGGTGGCAAAGAACTGGAAATGGATGGAATGCTCCTCATTTGGGAAATGGCTAACCAGGCTGTGGTATATGGTTGTGATGGAATACTACTGTGCTATAAGAAATGATGAGCAAGGTACTTTTAGAAAACAGGGAAAGACTTGCATGAAATAATGAAAACTAAAATGAGCAAATATTACATACATTAACATAATATACATTATAATAAACTATATAGATATAACAGCAATATTGTTCAAAGAATGACTGAACAACTAAGTTATTCTGAGTATTATAGTCAAATCAACTACAAAGGATGTAAAAAGGAATATGTTATCCACTTCCAGATATATATATGTCTGTCTATTTAACTCTCTACGTCAAATGGTAGTCTTCTCTAGTTTGGGGTGGGGAGGGAGTTAGGTAGACATTTTAGAACTTAAAATGTAACAAAAAGAAATTAAACTCAGTTAAAAAAGAGTTCAAATATTTGTAATATCCTTGACTTAAATAATGAATAGAAATTAATAGAATCATTGATTTTGGGGTGAAAAGAAGCAAATCGTGTTTTGCCCTAAAAAAATGTTTTATTTTAAATGCTTTATTTCTAATTAGGCCACTATGAGGACCATAGGCTTACAAACTTTTTGTTTTTTCTGAAAGGTCCTGGATCTCAACTTCTTCTTCATGAAAAATAGCTTGAAAGAAAAACTAAACACCTACATCATTAAAATACCAGCAGAAAATAAAAAAGGGTTCATCTCAGGGTTAGTATATGTCTGTTAGTACTATTATAAAAACCCAACCCTTTTTTCCTACTTAACCTTCTTTTCACCTGCAATGATTTTCTTGAGAAGAGCCAGAACATATCTTAGTATGGGTGGGTAGAGTGGGTAGCAGTGTGTGAAAAAATGTATGATTAGTCCCAGCAGTGTGGGAAGAAGCTGTGTGTGGTTTGAGCACATGGCACTGTTGGCCTGGCCAACATCTGTAAAGAGCCACTGTCAGAGACAAATACAGATCTGTACCAAATAAACAATAATGCCAATACAACAACAGCCCATTAACAGCCCACGCACAACATATGACTAAAATATGTTCATTTACAATAAAATAGTTCAGGTTTACACAGAACTTTCCAATTCACAAAGCCATAATCTCTACTGCTGCTTTTTGTAGGTAATGATATGATTAGCAATTAGATGGCACTTGAAGGTTTGTGAAGTGCTTTACACAAATCATCTCATTTGGACCTTGAAAGACACCTGGAAGGTAGACAGTATTATCGGCCCCAATCTACAGATGAGGAAACTGAGACTGAGAGACAGTAAAGTGAATTGTCCATTGATGCCTGAGGCTGGTTTTGAACTTCAGTCTTTCTCACGCTAAAAATGATGCCCTATCCATTGTATCATCTTGCAGTTATATAAAAAATGTTTAGGTTTTGCATTGTTTTACATTTTTAGACAGGGAAAGTGAGACTCAGAAAAAATAAATTTCTTGCCCATGGCCCCACAGTGTCTAAGTACACACCAGAATTATAACTCAGGAGAAAAGAATGGTGATTTTTTTTTAATCACTTGTGCAACCACTAGGAAAGTGTATTAATAAACTGTGAGGGCTTGAAAGATGTGAGGAATACATGTAGTCATGACATACATCAAAAACACATAGCATTTATTGAGCTATCTATCTACAGAAATCTATATGTAGTTCTTGGTAGGAAAGACATAAAACAAACAAAGAATCTTTTTATAGACAGATTGGTTTTAAGAGAGACTGTGTGTATTTTATGTATTTCCTACCAAGAAGTACACATAGCTCATTATATTTATTTCTCTCTACATCAATATATATAAGTAAACATATAAAATATACAATATACATGTTATATACTGTATGTATAATATATGCATGATATATTATACATGTACATAATATATAAAATATACATATAAAACCATATATATGTATAAATTAGTGTGTATCCTTTATCTATAGCGAAACATCTATTACAAAAATGGAACCAGGAAAATTCTTAAGTAGAGGAATCAAGAGAGTCAAGACTAAGCATCTAAGAAGACACAAGTCTTGGAATTATTTATCTAGGGATGACGCAGCTAACCCGACTAAAGATTCATTAGTTCAAGAATTTTAAAAATTAATGAAATCGTACCCAACAAATCTGCAAACATCTGAGGATGGCAAAGACAGAAGATGGTAATGGTCAAGACTGGAGGAACTATGAGGAATAGACTCAGTGATATAGTGTAAGTATCCAATTACCCTGGAAAATAATGTGGAATTATGCCAGAAAAACTACTAACCTATTCATACAAAGTCTTTAAGTCATCAACCCCACTGCTGGGAATTATAAGCCACAGAGTTCAAAGAAAGATAGACAAGTCCTATATATATCAGAGCAACCATTTTTTGTGACAGTAAAAAGCCCCAAATCAAACCAAAACCCCACTGATTGAGGAATGGCTGAAGACATGAACAAATGAGGAAAGTAAGGAAGGCAGAGAAACCTGGGAATATTTGCATAAATTTATTAAAGATCAAATAAGCAACTCTAAATCACTATTAATTAGAGAAAAGTAAATTTAAAAACTCTGAGGTCCCACTTCACACCTATCAGATTGGCTACGATAACAAAAGAAAAATAAATGTTGGAGAAGATGTGGGAAAACTGTAACTCTAATACGTTGTTAGTGGAGTTGTGAATTGATCCAACTATTCTATAGAACAATTTGGAACTGTGCCCAAAGGGCTTTAAAACTGTGCATACTCTTTGATACAGTAATACCATTACTAGATCTGTATCCAAAAGAAATCATAAAAAAAGAAAAAGGACCCCCATGTACAAAAATATTTATACCAGCTCTTTTTGGTGGTGGCAAAGAATTGGAAATTGAGGAGATGCCCATCAACTGGGGAATGTCTGAACAAGTTGTGGTATATGAATGTAATGGAATACTATCGTGCTATAAGAAATGATGAGCAGGTGGATTTGAGATAAACCTGGAAAGATTTATATGAACTGATGCGGAGTGAAGTGAGCAGAACCAGGAGAACATTGTACACAGTAACAGCAACACTGTGAGATGATTAACTATAGCAGACTTCAGCAATATAATGATCCAAGCATTCCAGAACACTCATGATGGAAAATGCTGTCCACATCCAGAGATGTAGTCCAAGATCTACGGACTCTGAAAGAAGATTGGAGCGCACTATTTTGACGTTTTAATTTTCTCTTTCTCATGGTTTTTCCCTTTTGTCCTGATTCTTCTTTTACAACATGACAATTGTGGAAATGATTAATAAGATTGTACATGTATAATCTATATCAGATTGCATGCTGTCTTGGGAAGGGGGGAGGGGAAGAAGAAATATTTGGAACTGAAAAACCTATATAAGTGAATGCTGAAAACTATCTTTATGTGTAACTGGAAAAAAATAAAATACAACTAAGTGGAAAAAAAAGAATCAAATAAGCAAAACCAAGGTAACAATATCCACGATGACTATAATAATGTAAAAAAGAAACAACCACACTGATACTTTCTGGTCATCTGCATAACATGCCACTTGAAAAATCTGCGCCCCCCCCACCCTCATGGCTCTATGGCTCCACGCACCATCTCTCTGGATTCCCAGTTGAAAATACCTCTCTAAAAGTACACTTTCTTATAGGGGCTGTCTTCTCTAACATGAGCCTTGACAGTAAGGACTTTCTTTTTGTATGTGCATGTAATCAATTTTTTTTATTCATACCTGAAAAAAGCCTTTATTACGTACTTATTATGTACAGAGCATTTTTTTGTTTAGTCATTTCTGTTGAGTAGGACTCTTTCATGACTCTACTTGGGGTTTCCTTGGCAAAGATACTGGAGTGGTTTGCCATTTCCTTCTTCAGCTCATTTTACAGATGAGGAAACTGAGGCAGTAGGGTTGAGTAACTTGCCCAGGGTGACACAACCAGTAAGTGTTTGAGGCCACATCTGAACCCGGGTCTTCTTGATTTCAAGCCCTGTGCCAATTAGCTGCCTCTAGTTGTTTAGTCATTTCAGTTGTGTCCTACTCTTCTGATCCCACTTGGGGTATTCTTGGCAAAGATACTGGGATGGCTAATGCAAATCACTAGGGATACAATATACAAATAGAAAAGACAGTCCTTCCTGACAAGGAGCATTTATTCATTCATTCATTTACTAAAAGCAAGTCAAATCAAGTACAAAAGAAGAGAGGATGAAATGCATTTCTCCTTTGGGAGGTGGGGGACTCTGAGTTTGGAATGATGTGTGTATGCTTTCTGGTGAAGTTGCTGTGTTGGCTAGTTTTGCGATATTCTTTTTTTTTTTTTTAAGCTAACAAGGAATTGCCAGTAGAGGTGGGGTGGGTCAATCTTTCTAAAAATAGCTAAGAAATAAAAACAAAAGGAATGAACAAATTTCTCCTCCTTTCTCCCCCCACCATCATTCCCTCCCCCCTTTTTTAAATGAACTAAACACAGTTCTAGAAAATTCCATAGCAGAAAAATTCTTATAGTGGAAATTTGTGATGATTTAATAAGTCCACATAAGGTGTGAAAATCACATCAGTCACAGTCATCTTTCCTCCCCACTTCCCTCCTACCCTTCCCCTCCTTCTTACTTGAACATCATAGAGGAATCGGAAGTGACTTCCTCGGTTTGCAGCTTCCCTCACTGCACGAGCCAAGTCCACGGATCCTCTACCACCAACGGACCAGTGGTGGCAGGGGACGGCATCAAAGGCTCCAGCTCTCTTTGCAAGTTCACAGACCAAATCAATCTCAGCACGTGTGTCACTCCTGTTGGTGACAGAAATACCAATATTTTGGACTCTGAAGTTATTTAAGGGCTAGCTTTTAAAACACCAGAAGGATGTACACGATGTATAAACAAATGGGATTTTAAATTTTTAACTGTTCTCAAAAATGGTTTAATATTTAGGTTCAAGCTTTTATCAGCTGAGTATTAGTGGTTCTTAAAGTGTGATCTAGAGCTCTCACAGTCCCTGAGATCCTTTCAGAGGGGTCCAAGAAGTCAAAATTATTTTCATAAAACTAAGATATTTTAATTTCTAATATGGCAAATATAGATAGATATAACCCACATAAACAAAACCTCTTTCGGGAATTCTCAATTTTTCAGGGGTTCTGAGACCAAAATGTTTGAGTACTGTTGTTCTAGATATTACTCTAGTTTTTAGAAGAGAAAGTAAAAATGATTCTTTTTGAGGTTTGCGAGGGTAGAAAGAAAAAACTAAACAAAAAACTCAGGTTTTTAAAAAAGTATTCATCTGGTTCCTCATAATTAAAAATGTGCAGCATGACACATTTGCTTTTCTAGGAAAAAACCCCAACAAATTCTAAAAGATCAATTATTGGTAGTATTCTCTTTCCCTCGTCTTTTAAATATAAGGTCTCAAAAGAACAGAGAAGTGCCATTTGCCCCCAGGTAAAAATAATTCGAAGGGAAACCCAACGATCCATTCTTGTTTAAAACATGAGATTTGACTTACTTGAAGACATTTAGAGCAACCACAACTGGAACTCCAAAAAGTTGTGCAATCTGAATCTGCTTCTTAAGGTTACAGCATCCATCAGCTACCAGCTGAAGATTCTATAAGAAAAACCATTTGGCCCAGTGTATCATTTCTCATTGAGCCTCGTGAAGCCAAGAAAACCAAAAACAGCAAGATTGCTTTGGAGGGGGTTTTATTTTTATAATTTGTCTTTACTCTCTTTTTTCTTCTCTTTACATTTAAGAACAATATGAAACACCTTTTCCTCAAAAGAAGAGCAGCTGCTTGTGAAAAACTCTATCAACTGCCTTAAATGTGTCAGGCTGCTACTTCCTGGGATTCATGACAGCATTTCGTCTTATTGGCTGTCATACTAGGAAGAACATGCCAAACATGTCTGTGGGCTGGTTGACACAAGGCACAAGTAATGGTGTGAATCAGTGCCAGTTTTCTCCCCATTATATTCTTTGTTTCATCTTAAGGAAAAACCAGTACTAACAGGTTATGGGAAGACTATAAAAAGACAGCCTCCAAACCTATTATTTCTTTCAAATTCAGAAATCTAATTAGACACTCTTAAAAAAAAAAAGACTTCCTGTTTGTGAGTCATGTTGTACTCAACAGAATATAACAACAGGTATGACTGGCTTTCTTCAACAACCCAATAATTCATGCTTGTGCCAAGTACCCTCGCCTGCTGGGTAGCCGATTTTTACTGGATCATGTCTGTGAGTAATTCTGACGATGAAGTATCCTACTACTCTACTGCTCTTTCTCCTGGGTTAATCTGGTCCTTTTTAAACTATGAAACTAGTTTTTCTTCCTAGAATTCCAAGGTTGACTATCATTCAGAGGCTATTACTGAGATGCCTACCTAAGATACTGTAGGAACAATGAGTATTCTGGTTTGAAATAACAGGTTGCCAAAGCAAAGAACTTACTGTAAAGTGATTTTGTCTATCAAATACATTTATGATTTTGAGTTTCCTGATTTTTCCAGGGTAGGGGAAAAGACCATGGCATCTTGGAGAATGAGAATTCTTTGGTTCAAAATGGCCATTTATGGACTGCATAAACCTAGTCTCTTCCCCAGTTAAAAACCATGATCTTCTTTCAAAAGTTGATGAATAAAATTATTCAAATGATACCATATAGCAGATTTTTAGAAAGCTTCTCTTACCTCTTCCGTATATTCTTTCTTAAGAGGGACACCAGCAGTTACCTAAAATTAGGAAATGGGAAAATGTCATAAAATGTTTAATTCAATTTACCAACATTTTAATTCCACCTCCGAAGTATCTTGTCTTTTTTGATGGGAAAAAATATCTATGGATTCTCATGAGGTATGGGGGTGAACATGAGCAAATAGTAGCCCCTAGGAACTCCAAAGCTGATGCAGTCTTATATAACAATAAAATATAATCCACAACAAATATAGTCCACAGCAAAGGAGGTATAAAGCTTCAGGATGTAATGTGATATAACATATATCACATTTGTTACCATCAGCAGATCTTGATTTGTGAAACCATTCATTCAACCCTTCTGTGCACCATATGCTATCAAAAAGATCAAAGATGAAAATGCCGATGTAACATATGATGAAACTACCTGTCTACGGAACCTGCTGATAAACTAGACTTCACAGAACTGATTTTTTTTTGAAAATCTCAAGTTTTTACAACTGGAAAATTCTTGAAAACTGAAAAACAAATTTCAACAAAATAAATTTTAGAGGGGGCAGGGCATTTCCTTTTAAAAGACTGATTTCTTGAAACAAATTCATTGCTAAAACAATCCAACACCAGGACATAATTGATACCAAGAGACATGATTTACAGAAATCTGATGAGAGAGGATGTATCAATGAACAAGAAAAGCACAAAGCCAAAAAATGAAAGACATTCAACATTAATTCATTCATTGTAATTCTTTTGTTTCTTTTTCAGGGCAAGGATCTTTAGCTATCCCACTATTTATTATGTAGTTGTAAACTCAGCTAATTTAAAAAAATTTAAAATGAACCCAAAGCTAGAGAACAACTCTGTGGGTGTCACTTAGTACCTTTCAGTCTTTAAGAAGCATGCAGCCATGGAAAAAACTCAGGACAAGCAAATGTACTGAAATACATGAGCAGATCTGCATGAAAAGTTTCAGGTATTAAGTGTTTGTTTCATAAATTTTTAAAACCAAACTTTTATGTGAAGATATAGCATGAACTTACACTTGGGCCACCTCCATGCATCTTCAATGCCCTCACGGTTGCAACCAGAACCACCACATTGGGAACCAAGCCAGAAGCTCTACACTTGATATTGAAGAATTTCTCCATGCCAATATCAGCTCCAAAGCCAGCTTCTGTGACTGTTAGGAATAAAGTAAAATACTATTACCTTCTAAGAACATGACTGCCAGAGTAACTATTAAACATAAATGCTTCCCATCTCCAATGAGTGGTAAACCAATCTGAAATTTTTCCAAGGCCCCAAGGCAATGAACATCTATTACATTCTCCTGGGAAGTGACAAAATATGGCCAGAGGATGTCCCTTTTTTTTAAATTTCAAGGTCACCATTGTCTTTTATGGATAATAAAATACACCTTTAAAAAAAATCTTCGACTTTTTCCATTGTAGTTCAAATAACACCAAAGGAAACTGGATAATGGTGTTATATATATAAAGGAGGAGGCTATCAATTGAGCAACAAGAATGTATTAAGCACCTAATATATACTAGTCACTGGGTATACAAAGATAAAAATGGAACAATGAATGACTGGCTTCAAGGAGCTTAATATTTATCTTCTTTGACACTCTGGATTTAAGGCCATGAACTCTTACTCACAATATTTTTAAGTGCATAAAGTAAAATACATAGAATTAGTAAAGAAACTAATTACACTGAAATAAAATTAACATTAAAAAAAGTTCATGGATTCCTGCTACAGGGGGACACAAGTTAAACATATTTAAGTAAATATAAAGTATATATGAAAATATCTAAAAGGTAATTTTGTGTACAAGGGAAAGTATCAGTTAAGGGATTGAGGAAGGTCTCATGTAGGAGGGGGCAGTTGAGCTGAGCTGTGAGGGAAATTTGAATTGACAAAGATAAAGAAGGCATTCGAGGGATGAAGGACAGCTTGGGTACAAGGCAGGGAGACAACATCACATTTTCATTTGGAATTTACTCAGATAAAATGCATTTTGATGTCTGGCTGAGTTTGTGTTGACCAATTTAAATCAGGTAGCTCTGTGGGTCAGAAATGTTATTAATGAAAACATAGGCTATAGGTCTGATTCATCTAAGAGCCTATGACATTCTTTGTTCTACAGATGCCACATCCAACTTGCTTGCATCTGCCTTGCAAACAAGTGGTACTGGTCACAATGGTTTGTACCTTTGCCATCATAAAGTGTGAATGGTTTAGTGAAAATTCATTGCCACCAGTGGAAAGACACATCATAAAATAACAGTGGGCCACCAGCATCATGTTCACACAAGCACACTGGGAAGAGTTTCCTAAAAATCATACTAATGTTTCTTTTATGCAATAAATTATACTAATGCAAACTACAAATGTAAAAGGATAAAGTAACATATAACGAACTCCTGGGAGAGTGAGTAGTATGATGAGTGGCATTAATTTTAAATTTAATATTACTTATATTATAGACTAGGATAAAGCTCTAATAAAAAATTTTCAATTATGCACATTTTCAAAACCCAATTTGGAGAAAAAAATCTACAATTACTTAGTACTTTTTGTGGAGTAAGTGATTAGAACACCATGACAATATTCATAAACAAAAAATAAATTCTGTTTACAAGTGACAACTTTTTATTATGATGCAAATTACTGAATGACTATTAGGAAAGCCCAATTTATCATTAATAGTCTCTGCATACTGATTGACTAAAGATGGTGCCCACTGATGCAAAATGGGTCCCTTTCTACCTGCCAGATATTAGTATATCCCGTCTAGTTCTAGCTTTCTTAGGATCACATATCACAGATTTTGAGCTGGAAGGACCACAGGCACCATCCATTTCACTCCCTCATTTTACAGATGAAGAAACCAAGGAGGTTCCAAGAGTTAAGTGACTTACCAAAGTCAAATAGGTTTAAGTGATGGGATAGATTTGAACCATGGTCCTCATACCAAATCCTTTACTCTTTTCATTTTTACCAGGCTTTTTCTCAAACTCTTTTCTCATTTGCTGACATTATTAACATTTAAGAACAATACAGGAGAATATCACCCAAGGACCCCAACCGGTTTGTACAAGTGTGTAATCTGAAACCACTGTGGAAAGAATTGTGTATATTTTTGCTGTGACCACACAACCCACTCAGATATGGCTGAGTCATGAAACATGTTAATGATGAATTTCTATCTCTCCCAGTCCTCTTACCCTCCACACTTTCAGTTTCTCACAGTCACAGATGTAAGTTTGTTACAAAAACTACAATGTGAGATCAGATGCTGAGTCATATCTCTCTTTCAGAGTTCCCAAAGGAAGTTGTATCTTCTCTTCTGCACTTAGGATGGGATACTTTGTATCATGAGCATGCATTGATGCACTATCTGCTCCTCATACTTTATCTGAGTATGCATTAATAGCCTAAAAGCACCTCAGGCTCAGGTACTTGCTCCATTTATTATGAAGGCTTCACCACACAGGACAGCATTCACGATGCAAATGCCTACCTGGGTACTGAGAATCACTCTTCCTCAAGTATTTCCTTTCATATTTTCATTTTTTCTCCCCTACAAAAGGGGGAAGGGGGAGAATTTAGAGAAGAACCAGATGTAGCATCTGATAACGGAATGAAAACCTTAAATACATACACTGACTTTGCTATATTTAATTTTAGATGCTGAGACACAAACTAGAAAAAAACTCACAACAATGCTAGGATAGCAGGGAAAGCTTAACTCTAGCTGGAGGAAGGAAACAGAATGCAGTATCAAAGGTGAAGGATGATGCCTACCAAGGGCAAATGAAGGGAGCAGCAAATAACTCAATGAGAACAGGAGAAAGTGACAAATTCTTGTACACAGAAAAACTGTTCATGCTCGAATGCTCAATGCAATCATTTTCATTTCATTTCCTCCTTCGAAATATCAGACTTTCAAAAGACAACAGGCAGGTCATAGAGAATTAAGAAGGTAGGGAACATTCAATCATTACATGATACAAGAATGGTTGAATTAGTCATAACGAAGAGTTATTGACTTGAAAAGAGTTACACATAATCTGTGATGTGTTGCTATCATTCTTCTGGGACTTCAGTGAGAAGGATGGAAAGAAATCACTCTCATTTGGAGGCATGACATCTCTTAGCCTTTTCAGACTTGTTGGGAACTATTCAGCATATAGAATTTATTAAGTTTGCCTAATGGTTTGAAAGTTAATACGCATTGATGAAGGTGTGATTTAATAAATTTTAGAATAAATTCAGCATCTCCAATGGCAAATATTTCTCTCAATAGTCTTTATTGTTTGGGGGGGGGAGATTATAAGTTATTCAGCTTGCTACAGGAATAAAAACAGGAAGCAGGAGTGATATTCTTATTATGTAAGTACAAGGTTCTTAGATACTGCTTGTGTAGCATAGCAGGAATCAAACTCCATTACCTCACAATGAGCTCAAAAGGAAAGTTTTAGTGGATTAGAGTTAGGAAGGGCACTGGTTATTTGGATGAGTACTGCCAGGCAAACCTGCCCTCAATCAAAGGAGCCAGCTGTGGGTCTGGTGCAAATCCCTCTACGCCTTTGAAGTGTGTTAGGCTGGAGGAGGGCAGTAGGGAGAAGGGGGAGAACATGGAAGCTGGGCATTCTCAGCTAAAAGAATACACAAGAGAGCTATAGTGCAATATGTGATTAATATCTACTAGAGACCTCTCAACAAGCTGGAGAGCATCTCTGACTCACCAAATACCTGAAGGAACATTAAAGTAACAAGAATCAATAAGGGCTGTGGGTTTTGTTTTTTGGGGGCAGAGGGAGTGTGATAAGTTGGGAGAAGAGAAAAACATCAGACTGCTGGCTTTTATTTTTAAATGCTGTTTTGACTTCATCTCATATATAGCATTTTTGAAAATTAAATTTTATTGACATCTTCTTTTAATATTACTTCCATCTCTCATTGTATTCCTCCTCCCTTCCTGTCCCTGAAGGTAGTAATCCCTTTAAACGAAGAATTTTGAAAGAGGAAAGGAAAATAATCATCTAAACCACTGGTTCCATGGATCCATGAGGGTCCTTAAGACCTGTTCAGGAGGTCAAAAATATTTTTATGATAATACCAACTTATTCTCCTATTACAATCCTCTTCCCATTTTCAACTAGATACCTGTTTGAAAGAGCTGGGTTGGGTAGAGTGCTGGGCCTGGAGTGAGAAAAACTCACCTTCCTGAATTCAAATCTGGCCTCAGGCACTAGCTGGGTGACCCTGGGTAAGTCATTTAACCCCGTTTGCCTGTTTCATCACCTGTAAAATGAACTAAAGGAAATGGCAAGCCACTTCAGTATCTTTGCCAAGAAAACCCTAAATGAAGTCATGAAGAGTTGTACATGCCTGGACATGGCTAATCAACAACAAAATCTATCTGAAGCTGAATTTTTCCTCATCTACTTCAGCCACAGCAACACCTTAGAACAGACCAAACACAGAAGCAGATATAAGAATCCAGCTGTCATCTATTCAGTCAGATATTAGAGAGTCTTGTAAAAATATGTAAAAACAACATTACTTCTTAGAAATTTGTCTTGGAAATTGGTTATTAAAAAGTTATTTGTATTGACATGTAATTGGTCCATCACTCTTTAAATGAATTAATATTTTAAAGATTTATTATTTCAAATACAGTAAATATCAACAGATATAACCCACACAAATAAAAAATTTTTCAACTTTTAATAATAGAAAGATGTGTTGAGAGACCAAAAAGTTGAGAACCAGCAATTTAAACTAATCAACACATCTAAACATTCTGACAATGTATGCAGTGTTCCACATCCATAGTTTCCTACTGCTGCAAAAGAAGCATGGAGAAATATCTTATCAAGGCTCATTTTTCTAAGCTTGGTCATTATAATTTTGCAGTGTTCAGTTTTGATTGTTTTATTTCTCCTGTTCTCTACATTTTAATTCATGTAAAATGTTTTTCTTGCTTCCCTAAAGGCAATCAGTTCGCATAAACCTTCTTGTGACTTCTCTGTATTCATTATATTCCTTATTTTTTTTTTTTTTAACATTTTTCTATTTTTTCATTCTTTAGATTATGTTTGACTGATTCTTGGTTTCTTATAGAGTCATTAGCTTCTACTTGCCCAATCCTAATTTTTAATAGATTGTGCTCTTCAGTTAACTTTTGTATCTCCTTTTCCATTTGCCCAATTGTTCCTCTTAAGGAGTTATTTTCTCCAGTTAGGTTTTGTACTTCCTTTTCCATTTGTCCAATTTTCATTTTTAAAGAGCTGTTTTCTTCAGTGAATTTTTTTTCATATTTTTAAAATCATAGGTCAGTTTTTCTTCCATTTCTCTAATTTGGCTTTTAAAATCCTTCTTGAGTTCTTCCAAGAATTCTCTTTGGACTTAAGACCCATTCATATTCTTTTCTAAAGTTTCAGATAGGGGTACAGTCTCAGGACTGACCTCTCTGGTATTTGTTGTTGTGATTCTTGTTCCCACAGAAAGATTCTGTGGCCTTTTCTTTTCTGATTTGCTTCTTGCTCATGATGATTACCCTTTTCCTGTTTTTTAAGGTGGATCCCTGCTTCTGGGGTACAGGGGGCTCTCACAGTTCCTGTGTCTAGAACTTGACACTTTGTGTGTTGTGGTCTCTGGTTTTTTTCAGCTAGAAGCTAAAATGCTGCAGCTTACCTGGTGCTGAGCAGGCTGGTGTGTTTGAAAGCAGAGGCCAAGTGAAGTTTTTCTGGGTTTCCCCAGAGTTACCCTGGAGCTAGTTGTGTTAAGTGTGGGGGAGGAGTGGTCTGGCCACAGGAGGTCTCCTCTGCTGTGTTAGAGCATACACAAGCTCAGCGGTTGGTGAACCCATCTTCGCTAGTGTTTTCCTGTGTCTTCCCCATTTCCCTGGCGTGCTGAGGCATGCCTGGGGTCCTGGTGTTGATGATTGCAGGCTCCACCTCCCTGGGGCTCAGGATCTTCCAGTTTGCTGTAGTGGGCACTGGTCCCCTTCAGTCACAGCAAGAGGGATCCCTGCTTTACGATTTACCTAGCCTCACAAGTTAAGAGACTGTTTACCCCTTTAGCTGATCCCACTGTTCAAAAATTTTTCCTGGGGAAATAGTCTCTGGGCTTTTCAAGGTCAACAAGGGGAGTGAGATAGCAACTGTCGATCACTCCTCCATCTTGGCTCCAAGAGGTTAAATAGGTGACTTATAGACATTTAATCTGTGGGCTGATAGTCTCAGGAGGCTGCTGCAGTTACCTGGGGTTCGGCGCATCTTTCTTACTCACTTCCACTGGATCCCCATACTGGGTTGATATGTTTGAGAATCCACACTACCACTGTTTCAGACCACCCAGGGCTTCCTGCTCAGCTTTGCTATGGAGGGGACTGTGCTGGCACAGCTTATGCACTGTGCACTCCTCCAGCCCCGTGCAATAGATCCTTCCCATTGACTTTCCAGTCTGTCCTGGACTGGAAATCTGCCACACTCTGTCTCCTATTGGATTCTGCTACTCTAAAATTTATTCAGATTCTCTTTTTAGAGGTATCTGAAGAAGTTTGTCCTAGAGCTTAGGTGAGTACGAGCTCTCACTCTGCCATCTTGGCTCCACCCCACCAAATATATTTATTTTTTATAGTACCTTTATATTTTAATATACTCATATAAAAAAAGCAACATGATATAGCAGATAAGACACTGGATTTGGAGTTAGCAAACTCTAGGTTAAGGAAAAACCAAACAAACACAAAACCTGTTAGACATTTACTAATTGTGTGACCCTGGGGAAAATTTCTGGGTCTTAGTTTCCTCATCTGTAAAAATGAGTATTGAACTCCATGGCCTCTAAAGTCCTTTGGATCCTGTGAAGTTGTCTTTCAATTATTTCTGGAGCTTGCCTACTACAAAAAATTATTTTGTGTGGGGCTTTTTTTTTTTTTGGCAAGGGGAGAATAAATGACCTACTTGGGGTATGCATCCAATACTGGAGTCTCTGCTTAAAAAGGTATGGGTTTTTAGCCACTTCCTTTTTTTTCAATTTGGATAAAGAATTGCATTTTCTTAGCAGGTAGAATGGAAGAAATCATGTAGTCCACCACCATCATCTTATTCGTAAGTAATCTGAGACCCAGAAACATAAAATGGCTTGGTTAAAGTTATGTAGCTAGGTAATAGAAAGAGCTGGAGTTACAATGCAGGTTTTTTCATTTCCAATCAAGTGTTTAACAATACTATGCTGCCCTGAACATCTGGCATTCTGTTAAACAGAATACTCCCTTTTAATGAGCATTTTGGGACATTGTATGACCCTAAAAGTATGGCAAGTTCCTGGAAAGCTTTCTAAAGAATTTGGTTCCTAATACCAGGGTATTTTTTATTCAATTTTTAAAAAAATTGACAAACTCTGGATAGGTGTCATCTTATTAATCAGAATATCCTATTCTTCAAATATGTTAGCTCAACAAGAATTTACTGCAACATGGTAGGTCCCTATCTGTGAATGGTTAAGAGATAAGTTAACATATTGCCCAGTTGGTTTATAATGTGAGAGAAGGGATCTAGAGATAAAAATCCAATATGGCCTTCTTGTTTCCTTGGGATCCAATTCACTCCTTGACAGTGCGAATAAGATTCTACAGGTAATGGCCAATACCTATGCTATTTTTTTTTTTAACCAAAAGAGGAGGAAATTAAGCTAGTTAATATAGGTACTAAATATCTGGTTGGCTCCTATGCTGGAAAGGACTGAATAAATGATCTGGTAGTAGGCTGAGTTACAGAGTTGTCTAATCACCTGACTTTTTTATAGGACAATGACATTTGATAGAACTGTTAAAATCTGCAACTCAACTATCTAGGCAACCACTTAGAAGTGCAATATTACTCATCAGTGAAATGGACAGAGTTCTCCACTATCTCCTGTATTAATTGAGGCTTGAGTGGTTTAAACTTGTCATCACCATCTTTCTTCCTTGGAATTGAAATAAACAATTGGTTTAGAAGCATTCAGATTCTCTTTCTTTTTAACTAACAGATGCCTCATACACTGTGGGATGTATCACAGTGAAGGGTGTCGGTGTGACCTGTACCCAAGTCTCTGGCCATTTGGATACATAACAGTAACTGTTTTACAATAGAATAACTGCCCACTTAAATGTCACTGGGGTAACACTATTCCATTCCAAGACAGGAAAGTGATCAGAATTAATGGTGTAGTGGCCAAAATAGATGGTCAGATTTCACAGCCACTTTTTAGAAGCAATAGTATCTCTCCTCATGAAAACTCATTTATAAAGCTATAACTCAAGAGTCTAATACAGTATGCTGAGTTGTCTATTACCTCTGGACATGACCTTGGATTTATGGGCTGCTACAGGGCTCACAAAAGAATTAGGACTTTGCAACCAGCTAGTCTTGAAATGGGGAGAGATAAGAAACCTGTTTGCCCAAGGCAGCCTGGTTTACTTAATCCTCAAAAAGAGTTTCTTGTAAACAGAAGTGGAAATAAAAGCGATAACTTTTCATTCAGTTACCACTGAACCTTCTCACATCAAATTAGAAATAAAAAAGAGAATCTTTGTACCGGAAGAAGAGGTATATGCTAGGATAAACTTCAACATTAAAGCCATCAGCCACAACTCCTGAACAATGCTAAAGGAAATGGAAACTCAATGCTTCAGAATTGCTTCTTCACTTCCTTAGATAAATAGATCTGGTTTGCAGCAGTTGTCTGCTGATAAACTCAAGAAAAATAGAGTTCAAAGTCACAGAAAAACACAAATCCTGAATCTGAAGCTTAAGGTGGGTTAGCCTTTGAGGCTTGACAATTTTTCTTTTTTTCTTTTCCCAGTGACTGGGAGGGTGGGCAGGGGAGGCAGCAGCCAAAGTAAAGCAGGATGAATCATTAATTTATCTACATTGAAAAGTCAGGGTCATTACAAAAGCTGTCAGGAAGAAAAAACCAGATGTTTGGCCATTTTAAATTCTGGAGATCCTAGCCAGTTGAATTTAAACTTGGATCTATTAAACTTCTTAGAAAACTGAAAGTTTTCCTTGCTTTTGGTGTTTGTATTTGTAGCCCTGGCCTGCTCAGGTTCCTGGAATGCCTTTATGTTCAAATTTTCACAGCATGTGCACATAAAAGTCCCTCTACCAAAGGTATGCCTGACCTGCTGGGGCACATATATCAGAAAACACACCAAAATGAGGCAAAACTCAGGAAAATTGTGTAAAGCATCACAAGAAGATGCTTTAAAGAACAGAAACAGAAGAATTTACCCATAGCCTATTCTAGGAGTTTTTCATGAATAATTATTTTGCTAAGCATTCTTAAAAGACCACAGCAATTTATCTCTTATAATTAAGTCTTCAGAACCATCTAGCTTTTTAATGTAGGTAATCTAAATGCATTCTAGTTTAATTCTCCAAAAAAATGAGTTAACACTGATTGTTTTAGTCCTATAAATTGAATCTGCTGTAATTATATATGTGCACATGTGTACATATACACACACACACTCATATATGTATATATAAAAAAGCTTGAAGTTCTCCAGCCATCCCGTCACTCCCTGTAGGGCTGGGTAGTGCTGCTTTGTAATAATGAAAAGGTAGGACTGGAACAAGGAAGAAACCCAGATTGAAAAGAAGTGAGAGACAGGGGGTCACAGAGTTTACAAAAGTTTACAACTTTTACAGTTGTAAAAGTGGCAAAGAAAACGTGGACAAAGTGGGAAATGGTTACGCTGTTAAGAGAGAAAGGAGAAAAGAACACACCTAAGGGAGAGTGACTGGGGGAGAGATGTTCTGAAGTGGTATGATAGGGCAAATGACTGACATACCTTGGGAGTGGGCGGGGGAGAAGCTGTACACAGGTGCTGCCACACAGTAGCAATGTGGTAGGTCTAGGTCTGGATAGCTATGGAGAACTTTCTGTTTACATTATTGTAGCGACTCTGCACAATGTTCTTCTGGTTTTGCTTACTTGATTCTTTAAATTCATTCAAGTCCTCCTATATTTTATTGAAGTCTCAATTTTTAGCACCTTATGGCACAATAATATACCATCATATTCACATACCATAATTTCTTTAGCTATTCCCCAATCAATGGCTTCCTTGCTATTTTGCTGTCCTGGCAAGTACAGGTCTGAGTATTTTGGACCTGTTTAACTATCTTTAAACTCTGAGGTATGTATTCTTATCAATGGGATCACTAGGTCAAAGGGCACGTATGAAGAGGTTAGTGACTTTTCTGGTATAATTCCAAATTATTTTCCAGGAAAACTGGAATAATTCACAGAAGGACTAAAAGTGTATTTTTGTGCCTTTTGTTCCAAAGAAGATGCAGGTGGGATGACAGGCAGGGGAAGATCATTTCTTTGAAGTATATGTGTACCATATTCCCCCAACAGGAATAAAAATGCACAGAGCATAAAAATATCCTATTGTAAACCAAATAATTTTGTGCCATAATACTGGCAAGGAAGCCTTTCCATTACTGTTAATTTCATTTTTTAATGCTGAAAGTTTCAATGAACAAATTAATTTGAGAAAATGACAAAAATAAAATATAAACAATAATAAACTTCTTTTATAAAATTCAACAGTTTCACATTCATTCTCTAATTTTCCAGATTGGTTGATCTGACTGTGGATAAAATTATCATTTATACCATGCTATTAATGTTCTCAGTATTCCAGCAAATTTTTGACAGTGAACAAAATTTTAGCTAAGGCTTGAGGATTTTAATGCTCACATGGGATAAACCCAGGGGTGTAATGGTAAAAGTTTAACAAGGAGAGAGGGAGGGATTGTATGCACACACAATTTAAATATAATAGGCATTATTAACAGTTTCTCAAGTCTAAAAATCAATGAAACAATATATCAAGACCTGATAGGCATTGTTTATTTCTTAAGTATAAATGCTCTCTTCCTAAAAATAAAATTTAACAATTGGCTCTCAGGGCTGGCTCCAGCAAATCGTTGAAATTTGTTCTGTTAAGTGTATAACACAAAATCAGGATAATGGTGAAAAATGCATCTAACTACCTAAGGACTTTTATTCTCTAGCAAAACTGTACAGACTTGACTTCAAATTCATTATAAAATGAAACTAGACTTTTCTCATTTACCCAGTTTCAATAATGGATGAGAAGGAAAGCCTAAAACTTGGGGGAGAGAGGTAAAGTAATATCCTATGTAGGACAATGGAGAAATTATTTGAAGTAAAGTGTTGTGGAAAAGCTAGCAGACTTGGAGTCAGGAGACTTCAATCAGTTAATCAACAAGCATTTACTATGTGTTAGGCACTGGGGATATAGAAATAAATATGAAAGCAGCCCTACCATGAAAAACATTCTATTCCATCGAAGGAGACAACATGGACACTATAAGTAGACATAAAATAAGTACAAAGGGTCTAAGGCTATGGGTAAGAAGGGGTGTTCTGAGGAGAATCAGGAAAAACTTCAAATATAAGGTGGTAATGTGAATTTCCATTTAAATCCTGACTGACACTCTGTGGCCATAGGAAAATTTCTTGAAGAAAATGAAGCCTCAGTTTCCTCATCTGTAAAATAGCTATATTGTGGTATTTTGCGTATGGGGTCGTCAAAAGATGCCATGTATAAGTATGAGCTATCATTATTTTTGTGTTTTTGTGGCCACAAACAGACCTTCTCAGAAAGTTACTGAAGTCTCTGAGTACAAAGTGAAGCATAATTTTCTCTCTTCACTTTTTTAAAAAAAAATATGGCTAATATGGAAATATGTTTTGCATGACTTCACATGTATAATTGATATCATATTGCTTGCCTTCTCAGTGGGAATGGGAGGGAATAAAAAGGAGGGAAAGAATTTGAAACACAAAATTTAAAAAGAAAAGAACTCCAAAAACAAACAAATAAATAAATATGGTCTCAAATAAAGAAATTAATGAACTCTTAAGAAAAAAAAGTTACTGAAGTCATCCAGCAAGAAGAGCCTTAAACAATGTAATGTACAATGTAGGAGTCAGTATTTTAAGTTAGACTGAAGGGCTGTAAGACTCTAGGATATGTGACCAAATAAGGCAGTGTGGAACAGAGCTTTGGAGATTTCCAAGAGGAGGGAAATAAGGTAGAAAAAGAAACAGCCTTAATGGTGGCTCCACCAAACAGGGAAAAAAAAAACAGAGAAGATGAAAAGATTCCTTAGCTACTAAAACTCTCAGAACAATCTGATCATCTTGATGAATTTCTAAAATTAATCACTGATCTAACATGATGTGGTCATTTAATGGGCATCCCAGATAAATGTTATACTCATTATTCCTCTAAGCAGTGTGAACCCCCTCTGAAGGAGAGGCGACATGGTCTGTGAAAAGCAATGCTTCATATCATGCTGGAAAGCACTGGGCACAGGGGTCAAGGATGGGTCATCTACTGGGGAATGGTTGAACAAGTTGTGGTATATGACTTGTGCTCTAAGAAATGATGAGCTCAATGACCTTAGAAAAACATGGGAAGACTTACATGAAATAATGAAGGATGAAATGAGCAGAACAAAGAGAACACTGTGTATTGTTCTAAGGATGACTTTGGGCAATAAGTTACTTTGACTACTAACTATAAAAAACATCTGAAAAAGGATGTTATCTGCATCCAAAAGAAGTGATAAATAGAAGTGGGTATAGAATAATTTTACGTACACACACATTTGTATCTAATGGTGGCCATCTGTAGTGTGGGGGGAAGAAAAAAAAGAAATTTACATGGTAACTTTGTTGTATATTTTAAAAGGAATAGCAAATTGCATAATATATTTGCAGTTTCATGTGCAATCATCTTTTTTATTATACCATGGTATGGAAATGTTTGTTTTATTCCATAAACAAACAATAAATACATAAATAAAAAGGAATCAAGGGTTATCACCCTAATTCTAAACCATGCCATTAATGCCCTAAACCATGCCTTACACAATTCATACAATTTACCTGTAAAATAAAGAGAGCTCTGGAACTGTATGATCCTCCATCTGCCTACACACCACAGAGCTTTCCAAGGAGGATAAATATAAATATCCTGAAATGCATTTCAAGTAGTCTGATCTATAGTACAGGAAATGTAAGAGTCATTCTGTGAAACACACTAAAATAGACTTTAGTGGCTCACTTTTTTTCTTTCAAGTTCTTTTATTTTTGCCCAATAATCTTCTTGAAAGGTATCAGTGTTTCAGGGCAGGTAAGAAATTACTGAGATAATGCATCAAAAACTCTAAGAATTGCACAGAATAGGCCTATCCTAATTAAGCATCTTATCTCTGAAACATTGCAGAGCTTCTTAGAAGAAATTCGGAACTAGTCAAGAGGTTGACCTAACCAACATCCACAGAGAAAAAACCAAGTAGATGAAGAAGGTTTATTGTTCAAACTATAACATGTCACCAGAAGGGACAATCTTTAAAGCTTTGTCTGTAGCAAATACACATAGACACACACATGATAGTAGAGAGTTATTTCTAAGAAAGCAGATTTTCAGTTAAAATACCTCAAGCAATTATACTTCACTTTAAATTTCACTGATGGGATACAAAGATGAATTGAAGATACTCTTTGTAACTCCTCATATTTTGATATATTAAAATAAATATTAAAACAAATAGATAAATATATTAATAATTTAATGATTAATATTAATAATAATAAATAAATGTCAATATGTTAAAATTAAAACATCAAAATAAGTTCACTTTAACAAAATGTTATAGTTTTATGAAACAAACCATATTTTAAAAAATGTTTAGTGGACGCCTTTTGCTTTTAGACCAGTCATTTTTAACATGCTCTCTCCTTCTTCCCAAATTCCTTATGGGCATCCAAGCTCTCTCTTGTAATAAAGAAATATAATCATGAAAAAATAACTGGTAACAGTGACTGCACCTGACAGTGCATCCAACGTTCTGTTCCAGTAGAGCTGAGATTTAAACACACACACACACACACACACACACACACACACACAACACTAATGTGCAGCAAAGAATTATTTGTTTGGGGAAAGCCCTTGAATAATAGTCTCAATTTGCTAATGTAAAATGAAAGAATTTTGACTTTTTTTCTAATTGAAGTTTACAGTATTATGATTGCTTTAGGACAATGAAGGCCAGCCTATGATACCATGAATAGTCCATGTTCATATACCTTAAAGTATACAGAAGTGAAAAGAAAAATGCTAAGAAATATATTATTATTCAATTAAGAAATATTATTGTTGTTTTTCATTTCCTTCAGTTCAGTTTGAACAGAGAAAAACTATGCCATAGCCATATACTGCACCAAACTCTTACATAAGCTATTCGGTCCACACTTGCCACAGGGAACAAAGGCATGAGAACAGTGAGGATGGCTTAGGATATCACAACAAGGAAAAATCTATCTTATGACTGTGGTTCATTGGTAACATTATGACTCATTCAAAACATTAATCAGTCTTTTCATGTTTACAGATATATGCCTTGTTCATTTAGAGGTTATACATCTTTTAAAATAATTTCTATTTGGGGGTGAGAGGAGGCACAGTGGCATTTTTACCGTGAGGCATGGAGAAATGGTGGTGTTTGGTCCTTGGAAGTGCTGAGAATCCTAAGTATGCTACACATGAATGAACCTAGGAGATAGTGTTTCTCAGCAATCAGAGATGTCATAAAGAGAGATGTTGTGTATTCTAATTCTTTTGTTAATGATAATCTCAGTTTCCTTAACTGTTAGATTAAGGGCTTGGATAATCTCTACAGTCTCAGGTGTAACATCATACTAATTAAGACCTTCAATTAAGAATAATGAATTATTATTCTGATGCTGCTCACTGATGAAAAATTAAGAAAGCAATACAATTTAAAATTGTTTCCTTTAATATATGACCAACCAAAATATTTAGAATTTGGGGAAATGAAATCTAAATTCACTGTTGCATAGCCAAGAGAAGGGGGGGGCAACAGTCATGAAATATGAATAAAAAGATAATTGGGTAGTGAAGTTTGAAAGTTACATTTTTAAAACCATAAAACTCTGTGGATTTAAATCTCAAGTTTTAACTTGTTTTAACAATGATCGTGAATGATTATGCCAAGAATTTGTTCTTGACCTTATTCTAGTCAACATAATAATCAATAACCAGAAGGAAGAATGTCTAGATGGCATGCTGATCAAATTTATGGATAATATGAAATGAAAAGGGTATTCTAACAACTCAGATGAGAGAAGATGGTCCAAATTTAATGATATTTAAGTGATAAATGTAAAGTTTTATATTTGAGTTCAAGAAAACTGATTTCATGAGACAGGATAGGATGATGAAAGTATCTCTTTATCTTTATACCAAGTGGTATAAAGGACTAGGGGTTACAATCTGAATGACTTAATGCAATTTCAGACTGAACGAATAAAATAGAGAGTATCCAGAAGGCAGAAGATATGTCATGCTGTATTGTGCTTGGATTAGACCACAATTGGAGGACTCTGTTCCATTATTAGTGTCACTAGTATGCTGCTATTGACAAGGGAGATGAATGTGAACCAAGGAAGCTGACAATGATGGTGGGCATCCTGCAGATTATGCCATGTAAAGCATGGCTGAAAAAACTGAGGACATGATATATAGAACTTTGCATGATATATAGAGAAGATTTGAAGAGGCCATTGTAGAAGACTAAGTAGTTCAGACTATTTCATTTAAAAAAAAAAAGATTAGATTTGGTTGGTCTGCCCCAAAAAGCAGAATTAGGGGCAATAGATCTAGAAGTTACAGAGAGGAAGATTTTGGTTTCATATAAGGGAAATCTTCTTAAAATATTAACTATCCAAAAGTTCAACTGCCTGGTTCCAGAGGTAGGCTTTTATAGAAATCATTAAGAAGGTTATTCTAGATACAAGCATTAAAGAACGAAAATATAAGACTACATTTTAGTAGTTTTTTTTTTTCAAACAGATGAAGCATGTTGAAAATTCTCTAGAGTAGTTAAAAAAATTTGCTATATTTTTAAGGACACTTAAGGACTTATTCAGTGACAATGATGGCCCTTAGGTAGAAGAAAGTTATTTGACTAAATACAGTTGCCACTAACAGCACTTTTATTTTAAAAGTGTTCTCTCAAATTCCTAATGAAATAGATCAAAATCATCTTCAGTTACACATTTCCAAATGAGTTAACTAAAAATCTACTCTGTCACTAAGTTCATGTACTAAGCATAAAGCTTATGACCTTCACTCATGAGAAAGCTCCTTAGCCCCTTACACAGGACCTATTTACTCTTTACACAATTCAGACAAACTTGGCTATCTGGTTTCTCAGCCAGCAGCAAAATAGAAGCAACAAATCTGGACAGGGAAATTGACAACAGCAACAAATGAGAGCTCATCACGGTAAGAGAAAGGAAACTATAAAAAGTAAAGAAGCAATTACATGTTAGCTCAAACACCAAAATTTTGGGGAAGGAGGCTGACCAAGAATTTCTCTGTACTATTAAGTAGCACAGTAACTGAAGTTCATAATTACGGATAACTACAGATTTAGCATTAGAAGGGACCTTGGGGGTCATCTAGTCCAACATTCTAAATTTTATAGATGAGGAAACTGTGGACCAGAGCTAAGTGGTCTGCTCAAGGTCAGACTAGTGGCATCTCTCAGTTCCAGGATCTGAACTCACAGCCTTCTAATAAGAAAAGATAAAACTATTTTTCATATGCTTTGTTTACAAAGAGAAAAAGATGTATGCGATCTCTTCTATATTCAATTCATTTATGCCTATACCTCTTGAAATTTCCAGCTCAGCTCATGTGTCACTGCCTATTCCAAATTAGTTTTCATTGACTTGGCATACATTTTGGACATACAGTTCCTCGCCCCCACCTTCATTTGCTCTTTGAAGGATAAAGCAGTATTTTTGGGGGGGACGGGGGGGAGGCATCTTTGAATTCCCAGAGTTGAAACACAATAAGTATTTAATGAAGGCTTTTAAAAAGTTTTTCTGGAGTTTTAAAGAATTATGGTGTTCTTTTAAATGGGGAGCTAGGGCAGTGTGCTTGAAACAGTATTAGCTTTAAGAAAGTTCTGTCTAATTTTTCAGAAACATATTTTGCATAAAGGAAAGCACTTTTTTTTCCCATCAAAGTCCCTTTCCAACTCTAACTCTATTTGTTTTTGTTGAATTGTTTTTCAATTGTGTCTGACTCTTTGTGGGCCCATTTGGAGTTTTTTTGGCAAAGATGTTGGAATGGTTTCCTTCTTCAGCTCATTTTACAGATGAGGAACTAAGGCAACAGGACTGAGTGACTTGCCCAGGGTCACACAGCTTGTAACTATCTGAGGTCACATTTGAACTCAGGAAGATGAGTCTTTCTGATTTCAAATCCAGCACTCTATCCACTGCACCACCTTTGCTGCCCTAAATCTCTGGAATGATCCTAAAACAAGGAACATTAGTTTTTGTACTTGAGAATTCTGAGTGAAATCATCTGTACTTTCCAAAAAGGACCAGATTTCAGTGGTATCACAAAAGGAATTACAACTTAAGCCCCAGCAAGTTGTAATGTACTGGTCCTTGTCTATGAGACTAGCAGGCCAGAGACTGGACAACAGGGACTGCAGCAGTTACCAAGTCCGGTATAACCTTGTAATGGAGACATTTTTCTTGTGCCTATAAAAAGAGCC
Source organism: Potorous gilbertii (assembly GCA_028658325.1). Taxonomy (NCBI): domain Eukaryota; kingdom Metazoa; phylum Chordata; class Mammalia; order Diprotodontia; family Potoroidae; genus Potorous; species Potorous gilbertii. The sequence goes on along the minus strand of CM053770.1, from coordinate 432,553,174 downwards.
CTTTTCCTGAGAATTAAAATCCATGGTGAAAAACAAAATATGTTATGATGCTGCTGTGGTCATCTGCATGTCTCTCTGAAGACTAGAAGGCAACGCAATGGGAAGAAACTAAGAAATCTAAACTTCAAGGGAAGGATGCATAGAATCTTTGCCATAGCATTAAAGAAAAAAGTAAAAACATATGGGCCCTTGAATTCAACACACATATTTAACATATCATCCATTCTGTTGGTGCCAAAAGAAATCTTAACCAAAACACAAAGCTATATGTAGCTCCTTATTTGGGAAAGACAGGACTCCTAGGAATGGGAGTGGGGGTGGAGTTTCCAAGTTTTTTATAACAAGGAAAAAAGTGTAGGAGATTTAAGTTCTTGAGTACATGCTATACCCTTACAAATCTGTGGAGTGGTTACAAGTCTATGTTAGATACCATTTTATTATGATCTATAAACATTTAAGCCTTTAAAATCAAATACCCTTTATACTAGTTGAACAGACACTTCAACATATTTACCTTGATAAGAACTCCAACTGATAGTTACACAGCTTAAAACAATCCATTTCTAGTTGAGGATTTTATATTTATAGTAAATCTTAAGTTTCTATGACTGTGATATCAGAGTCTCATCTAAGGGCCAAAACACATAATAGACTTCACTGGGGCCAATCATCAACATTATATACTTTTGGTAAGACTGAATTCTCTTGCTCATACTACAATGTATTTTAACATCTTAGACTATTTAAGTTCTTACAGTGCAATCTGTCATGCAGAATCTAAAAGATTTTTTCATGAAAGCTAAACCTAACTTGGAAAGGAGACTTACAAAGGATAAATTAATCAACAATAAACATTTACGAAGCGCTTACGATGGGAATGGCAAATGACTCCAGTACCTTTGCCAAGAAAACCCAATAGACAATATCTGTAGGGTCACCTACAGTTAGCTGGACAGATTGAACTGAACCACAACAGCAGCAGCAGATTATCAGGCACTGTGCTAAGTGCTTAGTATACAAAAAAGGCAGAAAACCAGTCCCTGCCCTCAAGGCTCTAACAGTCTACTGGGGAGATCACATGAAAACAAATACATACAAAGCAAGCTATATACAGGAAAATAGGAAATAACTAACAGAAGGAAAATACTAGAATTAAGAGGGGTTAAGGTTGCCTCCTGTAGAAGGCAGGATTTTAGTTGGGACTTAATGGAAGCCAGAGAGGATGGCAGATACTGTCATGCATTTCCCCCTTAAAACAATTCTGTAAGGTACAAATAGTAACTACCATGGATATCTGATTTTCTTTTTTTGCTAAAACCAAGGTCAAATAAGGAACTCTACCAAATTTTGCTTGAATAATAAAAGCTTTTTATTTACAAAACATCTTCAATTAACCTCATAAACACAGTAAGTGGGAGCTGAATCTCTACTTTCTTGTCAAATGCACTAACCCAGTACACTAAGATCCATCACATATAGGTTGTCCCAAAAGTCTGAGTGTAGTTTTTAAGAGTTCAATTAGACTTTTAGGACACCTTGTAAGAGGACTTGAAGAGCATGCTATAAAACATAAACTCACAGGTCAACAGAAAAGTGGCTTGCACAGAGCAGACACGATAAATGTCAAATTCAGCCTATTTAAGTAGAATGGAATCTGACTAGTGAAACAATTGGTCAAAATTTTCACTTGACTTCAATGACATTAGATCTGCAAACACCTGCTAAACAACATAGGATCAACAGACAAAAATGAAAAGGTCCTATAAGAAATGTAATACTCAATAAAAGACCATTCTTAAATATCCTCTTTTCAAGGAAAATCACACGTTATGAAAACTGACCAATAATACCAATGAAATAATCCTTACTCTAACAAGCTTTTACTGAGGGCCTACTGTATATGCCAGGAAACTGTTCTTGTAGCCAATCTTGTAGGCAATGAAGAGGGTTCCCATACTAAAACGTCCATAGAACAAGGAACTCACAGGGCAAGACCTGAATGTCAATGAAAAGAACCAAAACATTTTAATATCCATTGACTATTAAAAGGCTAGCAGAACAAAAAGGCTATCATGATTTGAAGTAGCATTAATAAAGGTAAAACTTACAGGAAAAGGGATGTGTTAGTCCTACTGTACAATATCCTGATCAGAACTTATCTGTAGCATTGTGTTCAGTTCTGGGCACCATGTTTTAATGTAAAATGTACAGAATTGGGAATTCTGGATAGTAAAAGTCACTGAGTTCATGCCTTATGAGGATGTGGTTGATAGAACTGAACATTGTAGCCTAAAGTAGATGGAAGAAAGATCAAGAAGAAAAATACCTGATAATTGTCTTCAAATGCCCAAAGATTTATCATGTGGAGAAGAGAACTACATTTGTTCTGACTGACCCCAGAGGGAAGAAGGAGTAGTAAGAGGTAGAAGCTTTAATGAGGCTGATTTAGGCTCAATGTCAGGAAAACTTCCTAATGGCTAGAGCTACTCAAAAGTGAAATGGGCTACCTTAAGAGGTGATAGTTTCTTCCTTCCTAAATGTCTTTGAATAGGGTTGAAGGACCACTCGTCTGGTATGTTTTTGTGGGTGTTCCTTTTGTGCAGGGTTCTAAGGACCCTCTAAATTCTCAAATTCTGTATCTGCCCTCAGTACATAAGTATTAACTAAAAATTATCTAGATCCCAGGGTTGTGAACCTGCAGAAAATCACCCAAATCAGTGCCACTACTTGTTGATCCTTGAGACAAAATAAGTGAAAGGAGTCTCTTCACCCAATAACTTATGTTAGTTCAGGCTTCTTTGACTGCAGCAAGATTCTCTTTTAAGGTCCTTTTGTCACTTCTGTGGAGCTGGGACCTGAACATCTATCTTGAAAGCAGAATCATAGGGCAAACATGCGACAAGAATTAGAAAATGAATGTGCCGCCATCAATCTTCTCTGCCTCACAAGCTTATTATAAGGATTAAGCCAGAAAAAGGTTGAAAAATGCAGAATTCTATGTAGATGTAAGATATTATCATCTTTAAAAAGCTTCACTGAATTCAATTCACTAAACCTTTACTAGGCACCTACTATGTGCAAGGCACTAAGCTGTTACAATTTTCTGAACTGTCTATATCAAAAGAGAACATTGAAGTGACAGATGAGAAAAGAGGCTATTTTATAAAACAGCCTGCAGAGAATCTGAAAAGAAGGTTGAACCTTGTGAATAATGGAGAAGCAGATGAAGAGGAAATGAGAATAGGCTTATAAAGGTGATAAATTTCAAAGGCAGTATAAGAACCTCTGAAGAAATCAGGACTGGCCGGGAAAAGCAAATCCCTTCATTGTGTTTCTCTGTGTGTAGGCTGAAAAAAAATCATTAGGTGTTTTATTTCCTGAATGGTGCATATGACCTTCAGTCAGGCTCTTCCAATACCCTATCATCTACTACTCTGATTTAATTACTAATAAAATGACCAAGGAATCAATTTGGAATGACTATAGAAAAGAAATGAGGTCCAGGCAGAGTTCTGCATTTTAAAAATACTGGAAAAAGAGAGAAGTAAGGGTTGGGTGAAATAAAAAGGAGATAGCTAGATGATTATTTTACACTAGTCTTTTCAGTGTGGATATAACAATTGGAATGTTTACTTTGGTTTGATTTCCTCACACTAAAAGAATGGTTTTGTATAATATTAAAGATTTCACGGGGATTAAAAAAATAGAAATGGAGAAGAGACAGTGGAGCTAGAAGTAGGAGTAATTAGCCCAGATTCCAAGTAAGAGAAGTGATAGAAAATGAAGAGTCCTTGGAAAAACACCTGCAATTTCACATTTTGTTAGAGAGAAAAATTATTAGAATGGAAACAAAACTTCACTTTGAAAGGGAAAAAAACCCTGATACCAGTGGATGAACAAGATAGAAAGAACCTTGGGTTTAGAACCTGTAGAGATTTGGGCTCATATCATGCTTTTTTATAATTGTTAGTTCTGAGATCACAGCAAATCAATTCATCTCTTGGGTCCTTAGTTGTGAAACCAGATTATATATAACGTCAAGTACTCTTGAAAACTTAAAGCCTTATATAAATGCCAGCTATTTTCAATATTAATAATTTTCTATTTTATAACATGCTATTTTTAATATTTATAAGACAGTTACTATAGTAACAAATATTTATCAACAATAACAGTACAATCAAATAGAACTCACCACAAATGGTTCAAGTTCTATAATAGCAAGGTCACAATCAAATGGGCAAAAAAAGCCTGTTGCAGATAGGAAATTTATATACTATACACTGCAAACTAACAGTGCTGAGATCACAAATTGTAGTGTAAGGGCTTTGGAATTGGAAAGAGGCTAAAAAAAATGTACTAGTCCAATACCCTTACAAATGAGGAAACTGAGATACAGAAAGTTTTAGTGACTTGCCCAAAGTCACACAGTTATTACCTATGTCCTCTTCCTTACCTTTGCCTTAGAGAATCCAAGGTGCTTCTAAGCCATGGATTACTTGTCACCTACACAAAACCTTTCCTGATTTCCCTCATTCACTAGTCCTTACCATGAGGAAAACCTCTTGAAATTACTTTGTATATACTTGGCATATATTTACTTCTGTGTAAATATTACCCTCCTAGAAGAATGTAAACTAGAGCCTAGCAGGTTGATCTGCACATAAGTAGGCATTTCAAAAAAAGCAATTTGTTTAACTATTGAAATAAAGTGATAGAGACAACATTCAAATTCAGATATGTCTACAAATATTTCCATTGCGCCATCCATGGGACAAAGTCCAAAATGATCCTGTTTCATGTGGTCTTGCAGCTCCCATGACCACCCTTGCCTGATGCCTATTCCACCTCTATTTACCTCTAGTCAATACTTTAACTGTCTTATTCTGAACTAATATGTATGTATGTATGTACACAAGGACCATTGCTATGACCTTTGCAAGGAGCCCAGTGGACACCGAAGGTGGATTTTTTTTAATGATGACAGCAATACTAAAACTCAGATGACACGCTAAATGCTGTCAAAGCATCTCATGGGATCATTTCAAACCATGGTAAAGCCAAGCAGACTTGATTAGCTTGTAAAATGACCCAGAATAAGATCCATCAGCTGGAGAGTATCTGAAGAAGGCAGAAGAGAGAAAAAGGACACCCCTGGGAGTAAGCATAATTCAAATACCTCATTTGCAAAATAAAAGGAGCATGAAGCAAAAAAAAAAAAATCTCAAGAAATGTTAAAAGGGAAAACATTTCAAAAGGACAAAGAAAAAGGAACAGGTTTCAAGTCCATAGACTTTAGAAAGCCCAAGAGAGATATAAATGTGAGTCAGTGTAGAAACAACTAAAAACTCAAGTCAGCCTTTCTATAAAGCATGATTGCGGTTTGATGCCAAAGTTATATGCTCTGTAGCAAAAAAATAGAACATAAAATTACCTTATCATGTGAACTGCTGACTAGGTATAGAAACAGAATGTCCTTGGGGTGACCACAGCATTTTAAAATAATGCCCATGAAAACTTTTATTTCAGTCTGAAAAATAGGTCTAATTAATTAAGAAGGTTTCTGCCTACTGTCGGACTAAGTGGAATATTGATTCCATTATCCTGGAGTAATTAATGCAGACAAGACACAATGTTCCTGGCCAATGTGTATCATCAATGTGTCACGTACTACTAAGGGTCTAACTGTACGTCAGCAAAACTAACAATATGGAGAAAACTCTTTTTGCCAGTACCAGTACACTTTTTTTTTTTTTTGGCAAAACACCATTTTCCTAAGGTTTTAAGGTCGATAACGATCACAGGGGCATTCATGAACTACTTTGAATTGCTCAGGAAAGACTTCAATGACTAGCTTTCCCAGGACAAAAGAAGCATTTCCAAATTGCAGCTACATCATGACCCTGATTAGGCTAAGAGTCAACATCAAAATTCAGTTTCAGCATGAACCCAAGTGCCATCCACAAAGGCAGTATAAAAGTCTTTGGCACCTAGGTCCTGTGGAAGAAGTTAGATCTATGCATTTGCAGTGCAAGAAGAGTTTCACCTTGAGACAGTAGCATGAAAATAGAGGGCAAGTTGAATCATGTCAGGTTTTTCTGGAGGGGTACCCCACTATATGTAGGGCAGACAACTAGATCTCTTAAAAATTCAACTTCAAATGCAGATAAGCCTAAATGTTCTCAAATTAGGGGGAGGTGAGTCTAAAGTGAACTTTTGGGGGCAATTTGGAGAGAAGAATGCCTTAAGGATTCACATCAAAACTGGTCTCTTTTAAGTAGATGTGGTGGAACTCAAATTAGATCATTTAAATATAATGCTATTCTGCCAGAGAAGGTTGTAATCATTCATATCATTTATGCACTCCTAACTCAAGTTGTTATCCCACAAATAAGAGTAACATTGACACTTTCATTTAGAATAAACTCATTTATCTTTCCACTACTACTATCTGACTCATACAGTCCCAAAAATTAAAGTAGGATTTACTTCCTTTTAGGCTTTACATTTCAGGTTTTAAATACCCTGGGCCTTTATCATAGATTCTTTAAAAAGAATAAAAGCCTAAGTTATATCTTCAAAGCATTCTCCGAAATAATGTCAATATTCCTGTTTAAAGCGCAGCTGCCTGCTAACATTTCAATGAAGGGACAGATGTCAACACGAAATAATTCTGCAAATTCATCATATACTTTTTGATATCACCTCAGTAACATGCGTTAAAAGTCATCTTGTCAATACAATAACAAAAAGCATAAATATCTTCAGAAAAAGCATTTCTCAATTATTATATCAGCCCTACCACTTTATTTTTAATGCCCAGTTTTCATTTTCTGACACTGCCCAGACACCTAATTATATGGTTACTACAGATAATCAAAGCAATCCATTCAGACACCATAATCTGTTTCTTCACTGAGTAAATCTAGTACAGAGACCTAAGAAAAGAGAGGATTATAGACCTTTGAAAAGTAGAACCATAGATGGTCCTCGGATCCTGATTTTATTTCTAACAGGAATTCTTAAAAAATAATCCTAGTGACCATGAAGGACCGTCATATCACCAAAACCAAAAAATGACTAACTGAACCTATTCTAGGAAAACTACTTACATCTGAGCCAACAAATCAAAGATCCACAGGTCAAATTAGCTTGTTGTTTATAAAGTGGCTTTAAAAAAAAGCTACTAATACATTTGCTGATATAGCTAATAGGAATCATTTATTGACATTTGCAAAAATCACACAAACAATAAAGTGCTTTAATTTTTATGGAAGTCTCTTTGTGAAAGGAAATACTTTTATATTTCCCAAAAGGCTTGACTTCAGATAGGGGAGGCAGGTGAAGATAATAGAAGCCTTGTGTGAGAATGAGGAGCCACAGCTGTGTTCATCACAGAAACCCTGAGAGATTGCAGAAAGGGGAGATGGTGTGGCAGTAATAAACATGGAGATCTATAACATAATGATAACATCACATACTAGTCATTGATAAAATGAAATACTTGGAAAGTGATTTGCAAACCTTAAGCTGTTGTTCAGCTGTGTCTGAGGCTTGGGGTACTGGAGTGGTCTGACATTCTCTTCTATGGCTCATTTTACAGGTGAGAGCACTGGGGCCAACAGGGTTACATGACTTACCCAGGATCACACAGCTAGTGCCTGAGGCAAGATCTGAAGCCAGGAAGATGAGTCTTCCTGATTCCAGGCATAGCATTCTATCCTCTGTGCCACCAACTGCACCTTGTAAACCTTGAGGTGCTATGTAAATGCTAGCAGTTGTTGCTACTGCTGCTGCTACTGCTACTACTACTACCACTACTGATACTACTAACACCACCACCACCACCACCTCCACTTTATTCCATTAGGATAAATGAATGTAATAAATGAATAATGTAATAAAATCTCTTGTGGGCATAGGGAAAAGGAGAATTAACTCAGTTTTGAGCTGCTTTAATTCTACATACTTTTATGCAATAATGAAGTTTCCATGTTCCACTCAATTAGAACTCCTAATAACTGTAATAAAAGGAAAGTAGTAGTATTAAAAAGTGTAGATTTCTCATGGGAAGGAGGATTTTCACAAATATCAACATTTTCCTCCTCACTTCTTATACATGGAAAGTTTGTCTCATTTTTATCATGTTCTGTAACAATGCAGTATATACATGTAGGGCAAGAGAAATGACTTACCCACAAAACCTTCTCCACCAACCAGTTTCAGTGCAATTTTATCAGCCAATACTGAAGAGTTGCCATGAGCAATGTTAGCGAAGGGGCCAGCATGAACAAACACAGGTGTTCCCTATAACATTAGAAAAATAAAATTTCAAAGAAAAAGGATGCATATCAGTTTTGAACACAAAGACTGGTGAAAAATGACTAATATGGAAATTTTTTACATGATTGTACATGTATAAGCTATATTTGATTGCTTACCATTTTAGAAGGGGGAGGGAAGAGAGGAATAGAATTTGGAACTCAAAACTTAAAAAATAAACGTTAAAAATTGTTTTAACATAATGGGGAAAAAATAAAAGATATTTTTAAAAAAAGAATGGTAGAGCTGCAGGGGATATATTTAGAGCTACAAGAGACTTTAAAAAAGTCTAGTACAAAACACAGCAAAAGCTGAGGACAACTGAGAATCAGGAATCTGAAAATGGTATTCTCGAGGCATAAATGGTAGCACAAGAAAGGAATCTGAGTTTTTCATGTCACACTTGGAATATGAGTGGAACACCACTGTATGTACAAAAGGGCTATAGTTAGAAGACCTTATAAATACGGAAGAGGTCTTCCCACTTTTGAGATATTAATTAAGATATACCAAGTGGAGGAAGGAAGGAACCAAGCATTTAATAAATATCTACTTTGTGCTGGGTACTGTGCTATGAGTTTTACAAAGTACTCTCTCATCTGTATCCTCACAGCTCCTGTACCATTATTATAGTCATTTCACAGTTGAGGAAACTGAGGCACACAGAGGTTAAATGACCGGCCTAGGGTCACATAGTTTATCCATTGTGTCATCTAGTTGTCTCTAAGAGGGACAACACAATATATTCTTAAGTTATTTCAAGAGCAATGGTTTCATTAGATTTGAACAAGGTGAAAGCCATCCAGAACTTAGGTCAAAAAAAATAGTGCCCTGCTTCTGTGCTATCATTGAAAGGGTTGCATGATAATTCAATTTTGTAAATAAACTTTCTCATGATGGCAAAGACTGTTTTTGCTTTTCTTCTTTTTGTTTTCCAGTGCTTATCATGGTAGCTAGCACACAGTAAGCAAATGCTTGTCAATTCATTTATCATAAGAATGCAGATGAGGAGCTCCTCCAGTAAGATCCCTGCACTACAGATGAGGGGGCTAAATGACTTGTTTCTGGTAACTTCTATATGGGTGCTAAACAGTGGAGCCAGGATACAGTCTTCTTATAACTTTTAAATTCACCATTCTTTCCATTTCCATGCTTTATTTATTTTTTTTGCAGTACTTAACATACAACAATTAGCAATGTTTATAGGACACCTCTGGACTAAAATCCCACGGAGAAGGAATGGGCAGAAAGTAAAACTGCTCTTTTGAACAAATTAAATAATTGCATTTATCCAGTTCAGTCTTTCTACTATTTAAAGGAGTCAATGAGAAGTCAAAACAATGGTAACAAATTTATTCTATGTTTGTTTAATCACTGTATTGGAATGGATATTTTTTTTAACACTGCTAAGCTAGATGTATCTTACACTGTATGAAAGGGGAAATTGGGGAAGTTTGGTCTAGTTGGCCTAAAAAGTGGATGTTTAATTTCAAAGAAAACTTGTTCAAGAACAAATTAATCTGTCAATTCAAAAGAAGCCAGAACCCTCAGAACACCTCTAGAAACTAATATTCTTACATAGGGTTTGGGTAGGTCTGGTTCAAAAGCTTCTTTTAGGCTATTGTTACATATTTCCTACTGGATTTGTTACTTAGAAAGTATTTCATTTAAATCCTCAAGGATGTTTTAATCCTAAAAGATGTTTCTTACATATGCCAGAAATTTGTTAACCATTAAGATATCAAAGGCAAGAGAAAGAATAATGCATTAAATATTTTGTTAATTCTTAGTAAAGGAAAAAAAGAAAAGATTTCTCACAAAGGGCCAAGTTTGGCTTTATTATACTGTTAGGCTCATCACTGTCATCATAATTACAGTTACATTTCATCTAAACGAATGTATTCTTACATTTCAAATCGATGACAGGTTTTCATTTTACAAAATCATCCTAGACAAAGCTGATCCAATACTATTTAGGGCCTGAATACATGAAACCAGAAGCGCCATCTGTGAAAACACAGGCAGTTCTTTTATTTAACTCAGTGGGAAAACAAGGATAGAGGTAGGGGCCACGGGGTAAGAAAGATGGAAAACTCCCATGAACCGTAACAGGCTCTTTGCTGAACATGTTTTTAATGATGAAACAACAGAACGAAAGTCAGAAGAAAACAAAAAAATCATTACTAAAAATGAAAAATAGAGAGATTGTCGGCGTTCCTGGACCGTGGCCTCAAGCTCAACACTGACTTTTTGCCCTCCCAACATCCTCAAGTATGTGATAATAAGGCATCCATAAAGTCATTTAAATGTATGTAAAACTTACTGGGACCACAAAGTCCTGCATATGACTCCTTGCTCCCTATTAAATTCCATTCCTCTGTAGACAAATTTTCTCTAATCTTTGGGAACAGAAGAAACAGCAGGCCAAGGTTTCCTCAATCTGCCAACTTCTCAATCTTAAAGGCTTCTGGCCCACAACAGATCAAGGTCATTAGTTCAATCATTCTCAGGAATGGCAGCTGACTTTACCCAGTATTCTATAGCCATAGACTGAACCTTTAATGCTATCACACCACTTGCCTCATAAAACGAAGAGGGACCAGGTGATGGGGAATTGATAATCAGCACAAATTGCCAGTGCTGGAAAAATAACCCAAGAAGTTCTTGGCCACTAGGTCAGCCATGCCATTTTCTATATACAAAGTTGTTGCTGAATCATTTTTTAGTCATGTGATTCCATTTGGGGTTTTCTTGGCAAAGACACTGGAGTGGTTTGCTATTTCCTCCTCCAGTTCATTTTACAGACAAGGAAACTGAGGCAGACAGAGTCAAGTGACTTGCCTAGGGTCACACAGTTAAGTGTCCAAGGCTAGATTTGAACTCAGAAAAGAGGAATCTTCCTGGATTCCAGGCCCTGTACTCTACCCACTGCACCACCTAGCTGCAGCATATTAAATACAACATGTACAAAATGTTAAGCTGTGGCACATTAAATAAAATGATTCACAAATAACTACCAGGACAGTATATTATAATACAGAGAATGCCAGACTGGTGGTTAGGAGTTCTCGGTTCAAATTCTGATTTTGCCATGACTAGATATATGGCCTACAGGCATGTAACTTAGATTTTCTAGACCTCAGTTCCCTCATCTACAAAATAAAGGCTTGGATTTTGACTTTAAAGGTCTTTATATGATAACTGAGGATTTTCATAATTTTTTCATGCTATATGATTTATTTTTATTTTTCTAAAGGTTTCTTTTGTTCTTCAGGCTGAAAAGACACAAATGACTGGGAAAGATATTTTATGAGAGCAAAACACATTTCATAAGAGAAGACAATGAATAAAAATCAGACTGACTGAACTCAAAGGGAACATAGAGTCCACCTAGGCTTTCAGTGAACTAGGTGAAGAACCTTGGGAACCTAAAAGTGACTAATAGAAGGTTAAGAATAGAAAGTGAGAGGAAGCTAGGTGATGTTGTAGATAGAGCGACAGAGCACTGGTTCTGGAGTCAGAAGGACCTGAGTTCAAATCCAGCATCAGAAACTTACTGGCTATATGACCCTGAGCATGTCCCTTAACTAGACTGCCTTAAGGGGGAAAAAATAGCAAAGTGATTGAAGTTCAGATCTAGAGGACTCTTCCACTCCTATGCTGGGGGTTTGTCTAAGTACGTTAGATTGTGAATTCTTTGACTCTTTCACTGCTTAAGTGAAATGGCAACGAATAGACACATAATAAACATAGATTGACTTTGTTGTAAGGTCTAAAAGAAAAGAGAAATCACATTGTTTGAAATCACATTTTCTTAAAGGATCCAAAATCTATGTATATGCATTTATAAGAGACTGACTGTACGATCCAAATGATCAGGTTAATTCCCAGCACAGTTAATGATATATGGAAAACAATTACCTTCATCTGGGTATTTGAGGGTTGAAGAACTAACTGAAGCAGGAGTGGGGAAGCTGCAGCCTTCTAAATTCTTAAATATGGCCTTTTGACTGAATCCAAATTTAAAACTTTTAAATTAAGTTAAATTTGGAATCAGTCCAAAGGCAGCACTTAAGGATTCAGACAGCCACATATGACCTTAAGGCTACAGGTTCCCCACCCCTCTGAACTAAAGGAGAATCTAATCTCATAGCCTGCCTAAACCTCAGACTTCAGACACACTCTCAGAGAGGTAAACAATGGTCAAGCCTAGGTGGTTCCTCCCTTTCCAAGGATCTAGAACATATATAATGTTAAAAGCCACCTAGATCAACCTCCTCATTTTATAGAAGAAGAACAATTTATAGAGGCAGTGTAGTAAGTAGAAACAGAGGTGGAGTTACAGCTGAGAGTCCCTGGGTCAAGTTCTCTAGCTGATGCTCAGGAGCTTAGGGGTTAATGCTCTTCTTACAGCTGATCTCACAGGGTTGTTTGAAAAGACTGTGTCAACTGTAAAGTCCTACATAAACATGAGCAATGATTACTCAACTTCTCCTTTGTCTCCCCTTTTAGAATATAAGCACTTTGAGGACAGGGATTCTGTTTTTTGTAATTTTATTCCCAGATCTTAGTACGGTTGGTACTTGGCACAGAGTAAGAGACTAATAATGTTTTTTCCTTCCTTCATTTTATTCAGCCAATTCTCAATACGGTGTTGTAGACTGGGCATTGCCCTTGGGAGTTAGCACCTTGGGTTCATGTTCTACTTCAGATGTATGACCTTGGGCAAGTCATTTTATCACTCTCTGCCTCAGTTTCTTTATTTCTAATATGAGAGAATGATACTAGGTAGTTTCTCAGTCCTATTTTTTCTCTAGAGAAACAGAAGCATCTTAATAGTTAATGCAGCACCTTGTAATGTTCTGTGGAACCATAGTTCACATATAACATGTTCCCACATTCAAAAACACATTCCCAGAGTGAGATTACTTTTAGATTATCCTTTCTTTTAGATTACAAATGCAACTGACTAATGAGGATAATCCATCCAACCTTGACTACACTTATATTAGGATTGTAGAGTGCATTCATCTCTAAAATGCTTTCAGCTGAAGCTTATCTTGTTTGAACTGCCCACCTTCTTGGCAAACATTTCAGAGTATCTTCTGGCTTGAAAGCAAAATATTCCTGATCTCATTAAGAACAATCAAGATTATTTTACTTGCAACTCAACTAACTTCCTAAATGGTATGGGTAATTTGTACCATTAAACAGCTAATTAATTGAAACTATGAATTAAATCAGCTCTTTGAAGTTGCAAAAAGCTGACTGTGTGGGAAAGGAGAGAAAAAATAAGGCCACACAATATTTTGTTTTGAACCCTCCTGAAATACTTACTGCAGATTGTATTCCACTATTTATGGGTCTTCTCCCCCAATGATACTATCTGCTCCATGATGGCAGGGATGCTTGTCTCATCCAAGCACTGTGTCTCCCCCATTATCTAGCACAGGGTTCTGCACATGTAATGTGGGCATGTAATCTTCATTTGTTCAAATGAAAATGTGAAATGCCAGGCTTCTGATCTTGGTCTTAATATGACCGTGAGGATATAATGAAAATATTATTTAATTCTTATTACCAATGGGCAGAGAGAAAACCGACTAAAGAACAACTCCTAAAAGTAATGATAACTGTCCAATTTTGAGGTAGTTACATACGTCCTGTGAGGAAATTGTTGCCGAATAGAAATTGATCTGGTTCATGAAGTTTTATTACTTAGCTGCTTAACAAATACTTATATATTTATTATTAATGAAATACTGGAGTATGCTTTTCCTCCCAAAACAAGTGATTTCAATGATGCAGGGAATTCCCTTTAAACTCCCAGTCCAGACTGGCAACTGCTTTGCAATTTTAATCTCAGAAAACTGGTAAGAGAACTGAGAAGCTTGTGAAGACAGTGGTATCGAGAGGACTTAAATCCAAATAGTCCTGACTCTGAAGTGAGCTCTCGATTCATTCTATTTTCATCATAATGGTTTTATATAGATCTAGACTAACATAAATACATAGTTATATATAGTGATAATGGTTATATATGGCTTTGTATTTAGGATCATAACGGTTATATATACATAATACATAATATATACATACACATACATATATATGTATACATACATATCTCAGTGCAACTCAGAATCAAATGCAGATGGCTAATACCCACATTTAATTAAAAATTACATTGCAGTCACATAATTTAAAAATGATATAGCAATTTAAAATTACATGGTAAATCGGAGAAAAGAGAAGAGAAAAAAATATAAGATTGAGTTCACTTAGGACAATTTCAGGGTTAATTCCCTTTAGAAAAAGAAACAATCTATAAAAGTGACATTGGGTGGAAACTGCATCATTCTACAACCATTTTTTAGTTATTTACTACTTTAGTTAGGAAAACAAGATCTCCAAGTTACAGTGGACTGAAACATAAATTTGGCAGTGTAGCAAATGGGCTTCCTCTTTTAGTCACCATTTGGAGTATAAGTTATCCCCTGATTTGATTTTTTTCTTTTGTCAATAGCCCATTATCAGCTGAAACACTGCCAACATGGCTGACTTTGAGACAGATTACATTTCTTTGGCTCAGAAAAGAACCGACTGTTCTGTCATGACAACAACTTTGGGGAAAACTTATAACTGCAAATATAAGGGGTACTCACGGTTCAGTGAAGGAGGGAGGGAAGGGCATAAGAAGGAGGAGAGTAGTGAAAATTATAAAGAAATATGTGAAATCAGTCACTAAAAAAACTCCCACCTCTAAGGTCTGCATCAGAGTTGGCTTAATTGCATCCTTCATCAAAACAGTCAAAGCTCCAGTCACTCCCTAAAAGAAATTAGACATACATCAAATTTTTATGTTCATTTTATTGCAATCAGATACATTAGATTCTCCATCCTCATTTCAAAACATGTAAGCAGATACAAGTCTGAAGTAAAATTCTGATTATCTATCTAAATTAACCATTCTGAAAACATAGCCCGCAAGCCCTACAGCCACTCTCCTCTGCCATGCTTCCTAGGGGGGAATTTGCACAAATAACTTATTCACTAAGTCAGTCACTCATTCAACCCATCACTCCCCTCTCCCAGTTCCTGGCTCTCAGACTTCCACACCATGCTTTCTCATCCTGAAACCTCCCTTAGTGACTGGGGCCTGAAACACCCAATCACTCTTGTAGCCTTCTCTCATCTGGAATATTCCTTACTAAGTCATACCCTTCTCCTCCTCCCACTGGTGAGTTCTTTCGAGAGCCTCCTCTTTGTGGAGGGGAACAGGCCAGCCTTCATTCCCTTGTTGTCCTTCCTTCATATCCATTCCCCCATACTGGACAGTTTCTTTTCAAGCCCAGCTTTTCAGCTCCCTTTTAGATAATGTCTTTTCCCATTAGAATGTGAATTTCTTAAGGGCAGGGATTATGTTTCTTGTTTTTTTTTTTTCTTTGCATGTATCTGTATCCTTCATGCTTAGCACTGTGCCTTGGACGAATAAGTGCTTAAATGCAAGTTTCCTTCCTTAGATAATTATTAACACTGCCATGACAGAGCCCTTGTGGTAGATGGTACTGGAGATACAACAGTAGTCAGTCCCTAATCCCTATGGAGCTTAAAAATTTAGTAAAGAAAACATAATATACACAAAAAGGGGGATCAGACCTACAATTTCATTATTATAGGGAATTCCCAGGTGAGAAACCTCTCTTTACCAATGCAGGTTGGCCATTTTTTTTTTTTTACAACTCATAGTGTGAGAATTGCCTAGAACACTGAGCAGTTAAATGACTTGGATAGGGTTACATATCAGAGGCAAGATCTGAATCCAGGCCTATCTGTCTTTGGGATCAGCTCTCTATCCATTAAACCTCTCTATAGATAAATATACATTACATATTAACTCCAACTGCAGAATAGAATACATTAAGGTTTCAAAGGTGACAATGTCCTATAGAGGGTGAGAATGAGAAAAGATTAGTTCTCCCTTTGGTGGGGTGGAGAGTGGTAAAAGTTGTAGTAGTAGTAGTAGTAGTAGTAGCAGTAGTAGTAGTAGTAGTAGTAAGGAAATCACCAAAGGCGTCATGGAGGGGTCAAATGTGATGTGGACGTTGAAGGATGAGTAGGATTTCAAAAGGAGCAGGCAGGCTAACATAGAGGGTGTAGACAGGAGTAAAAGAATTGGATACTTACAAGGAATGGCATTAAGTGTAGGGTAGAGAAATGGAAGTAGGGCTTGGGTGGAGAGGAAAGAGGTAAGGAAAGAGTTGCATGAAATACATCTGCAAAACTGATGGAGTGAATGTCAGTTCATTTTCTAGGTAGAGAATCTGAACTCGATTCAGAAGACAAGAAGATCCTGAAGGATTAGGGTGCACAAGTGACTTGAATATACGAGACATCCTTACCACTTTTACTGCTCTCGCTCTGCCTGGGTAATTTACTTTCTTTTTCCTTGCATAATCTGATCAATACACTTAGAATGAAGACACTTTTTTACCAAAGGGGCTATACAGAATAACCATTATTAAAAAGAAAAACTGGATCTGTCAAATGCAGAGGTCTCCATGCCATGTCAATAATTATCTCTAAAGTCTGGACTATTCATTTAAAGATATTTCTAAAGTTTTTTCTGACACTGGCCTCTTTGCTGTTCCTCACACAAGACATTTTCTCTCTGGACTCCATCGCTGCGCCCATCCTTGGAATATTCTTCCTCCTCATCTTTGCCTACTCCAGGCCTCCTTTAAGTCTCAGCTAAAATCCCACTTTCTAAAGGAAGCCTTTCCCAATCTCTCTTAATTCTAGTGCCTTCATCAATTATTTACATCCATTATTTCCTATTTATCTAGTTTATGGCATGTTTGTATAAACTTGTTGGTCTACTATCTCTCCTGTTAGTCTATGAACTCCCTGAGAAGAGACACTTACAGCTTTCTTTGTATCCCTGTTACTTAGCATGGTGTCTGGCACACAGTAGGTGCTTAATACAATTTAAGTGGCTGACTGACATTACACAATAGGTTTATTAGATAGGCAGAATTTTAGTAACAGTTTTCTGAACCGTTAACAGTGGCTTGGTACTTCCAAATAACCATTTCATAGTACAATATTCCATTTTTTGTTAAAGCATTTACCTTTCATACTTTAAAATAACTTCTGTGACACCAGCAAATGTCTCTTACTTATTTCTACAACATAACACTTACGAAGAGAAAAAAAGCATTCTTGTTTGGCAAGTACATTCCACATACTGGGGTCCTCTTGAGGTTTACAAACAGAAAAATCACAACCTTGTAATGCTCTGTCTCCATTACAGGAGAGGGGCAAAAGAAGTGTAATGGTTTGATTTCCTGCAAATCAGGCCTGCTTGTACCCTGCAACCATGTAACATTAGCTGTGGAAACTGACGAAGGAAGTAATGCTCAACTGGATGGACTGCCCCAAGTAAGAAGGCAGGCAATCAGCTGCTCCTTTATCCATGACACAAGATCCTTAAATGTTGCTCCTTAAAAATTTATAGAAGCCCAAATATTGTAAGTACTGCCTTGTTGAAATGGATGATGCCTTTTGTGGCTACAATTCCCAGCATTAGCTATGGTGATCCTTAATGCACTTCTAGTAAATACCATTCTTCCTAATGTCAAATATCTTGGACTCCATGACAAAGAGATGCCTGGAAGCATCTGTCAAATCTTTAGCTGTGGAAAGCAAGTAACTTTCATTATTTAAAACTATTTAATTTTGTATGAAAATCTCACTGCAGAGTTCTTAATTAAGATGATGAAAAAGCTGGACAAGGTACTTTGAGAACTAAGAAACATAAATGATAAGAACGAGCACTTACATACTGCCTACCATGTGCCAGGCACTGTACTAAGAACTTTACAAATAGAATCTTACTTGACTGTCATCACAGCTGTGGAAGATAGGTACCATTATCATTTGCTTTACAGGAAAACAGGCAAACAAAGGGTAAAAGTCATTTGCCTAGTAACTGTCTAAAACCGGATTTGAACTCAGGTCTTCCTGATTCCAAGTCTGTTGCTCAATCCACTGTACCACTTATCTGGCAATGACGTTTCTAAAGTCAAATAGCTGGTATATGTCTGGAATAAGATTTGAACCCAGGACTTTCTGACTCTACCCACCAAGGATGGTTATTATTCATTTCGTTTGTTGCCTTTGTCATTTACTGTGACTTCTAACTGGCCCCTCCAGGACCTGTTCACTAACCCCAGCCATACCAGTTGCATCTCCAGCTAGCCTGTATTACCTTATCACAGTGCTGCCAACTTCCTCCCACTGTCTGGAACTCTTTCCTTACCTCCACCTTTGTAAATCCCCACCTTTCCTCAGAGGCAGCTAGATGGCTCAGGAAACTCGACCTTAGACACTGACTAGCTGTGTGACCCTGGTTAAGTTAGCTTCTCTCAACCTCAGTTTCCACAATTGGAAAATGGCATTTTCTTCCTATGTTACCAAAAAGGTGAGGCAAGAATAATACTGGAAGACATTTACAAGAGTCTTTCTTTTTTCAATACAAAGACTAGTATCTCAAGCATACCTAATCCTCCTAGGGAAAGCAGGCTGGTGTGAAGAAAGATAATTGAGGACTTCGCTCACACTCTGATGTCTGGTTCTGACACATGAGAAGAATGAAGAGATAAGATATGCATACTGCATCACTTCAATCATGCATTCATTCCCAGGTGTGTAGCCATAAATGGGGATCTTGCTCAGGGAGAAAAGATCTTGCTGAGATTATTTCTAGAAGGCTATTCTTACCCTCAATTTGTGGTGAATGCATATAATGAAGATAGGTAACCCTCTCTTTCTCTGCATTTCTCAAGAAGCTGCTTCCTTCCATCACCCCCTAGTCCGATTACAAAAAAGATTTCAAAGAGTTAAACAAGAATTTGTTATGTACCTAATATGTGCTGGGAATACAAAACTTCCTGCCCTCAAGGTTACAGTCCACTAGAGGGAAATAACACATACACAGACCAGGAAATATATATAGGTAGGTAGAGTTAGTATATTGAGGGAGGGGGGAAGCACTAACACCTGTGTGGAATTGGGAAAGCTCTCATACGAGGTAGTGTTTGAATGGGAAATTGAAAGGAATTATGGATTGTAAGAGGTAGAAATGAGGAGGGAGAGTGGAGAATGGACTGGCATGGGGAAACATCTTTGGAAGGCAGACCCACCAGCAGGCTATAGCAACAGACCAGGTGTGAGGGGATGAGGGCCAGCACAAGGGTGGAGAGAAAGGCTCATGTACAACAGATGCTTCCATCTGACTACAACTGACAGGCTCTGGCAACAGATTGGATGTGGGGGATAGAAGTGAGGGGTCAAAATTGTTATCTAGGGAGCAAGCCCAGGGGACGGGGAGGATGGTGGTGCCCTCAAAAGTAAGATGGAAGTGTGGAAAAGGAGAGTTTGGGGAAAAAGATATGCAAAAGTAGAGGTCACAAGAGATACCAAGGATGGATAAATAGATCTGAGAATGATCAGCACTGAGATAATTTAGTCCTTGGGAATGGATGAGATCATTAAGTAAAATGGTATAAAGGCAAGGGACAAAGCCTTATGGGAAATTCACAGGCACTGTATTAAGAAATTGACAGTGACTTGGTTGATGATACAACAAAAGAGACTGAGAAGGAGCAGTTAGATAGGAAGGAGAAGAACAAGGAGAGTAGAGTTCAAAAAACCTAGATAGAAAATCAAGAAGCTAGTGGTCTGCAGTGTCAAAGACTGAAGTAAGAGATCATCAGCATTAGTCTATAATAGATCATCAATACTT
This sequence comes from Potorous gilbertii, assembly GCA_028658325.1. NCBI lineage: Eukaryota > Metazoa > Chordata > Mammalia > Diprotodontia > Potoroidae > Potorous > Potorous gilbertii. Next base: position 432,533,046 of record CM053770.1, on the reverse strand, counting down.
CTGAAGGAGGGATAACTAGCTCTACTGGATCTGGAGTCAAGAAGACTCCTCTTCCTGAGTTCAAATCTAGCCTCAGACCCTTACTACCTCCCTGACCCTGGGGCAAATCACTTAACCCTGTTTGCCTCAGTTTCTTCATTTGTAAAATGAACCATAAAAGGAAATGGTAAACCATTTCAGTATCTTTGTCAAGAAAACCCCAAAAGAGGACACAAAGAGTCAGACATGACTAAACAACAATAAATAAAGTGCAGGCAAAAAGTATAAATAGCTTTTTTTTTATTTTTAGAATTTATCTGAGAAAGCGAGGATAAAATAAAAGAGGATAGGTACAAGGGAATGACTAGGTTAAGAAAAGGTTTTTTAAAGGATATGGGAAATGTGGGCACATTTGTAGGCAGCAGGAAAGAAGCCAGTGGATAGAGTTTGAAGATTAGGAGAGGGAAGGACCAACGAGTAAAGGTCAGGAAAATCAGAGAGGAAGGAATCAGGGCTTTGGTGAGGAAGAAGCATACTTCATTCTCAAAGACTGAAAAAAACGAAGAGGAAGTCAAAAGAAAGTGGAGTGTAGAATTGGGACCAGGCAGCTCACAATGGATGGGCAAAGCATACTAGGGTGGAAAGGAAGGAATTCATTAAAAAATTTTTTTCTCTCCATTCTTTTAAAGATACAGGGCTGGCAATCTTTTTGTTTCAAAGTGGAAGATAAAGCCCAATACTGATTTGCAATTATTTTCTTATCTATATGAAAAAGTACAGCTTTTAGGGGGAAAAAGGGATATATCACTTCTTAAATTCTCAATTATGTAAGTATGGATGTTAATTCTTTGAACTCCTAAAGAACAAACTTATAGAAGTAGGAAACTTGCTACTCTTTTTAGGAAAACAAAATAAGAAGTTTCAAAGTAGGGATTTTTGATCTGTGCCTCCATTTATGAACCTACCAAATCATCGGCAGTTACAGGTTGTCCTCTTTTGTCACTGGCCACTACCATTCTCCCCAGACGGTTTTTCATATCTTCCAGGCTATCTGTTAGTGCCAAAACAGCCATGATCTCACTTGCAACAGCAATGTCAAACTGGGACTGAAGTAGACAAAGCAAAAGAATTTTTAATCATGTAGATGATGCATTTTCACAGTGTTCTTAAAAGAATAAAGGTCTATACTGAGCCATAAGAATATATTTCTTTGCCCATCCTTCTCTTGTTCAGTATCTCGCTTATCCATTTAATGAATATTAATCACTTACTGTACCTTGGAAAACACTGCCAATGTTTCCTTTCTCTACCCATATTTCTGCCTTTCCTCTTTTATGAGAGTCTATTTGATGAACTGAGATTAGTACTTGTAAAGTTCTCAGCACAGTGCCTAGCATAATGGTAGGAACTATAGAAATGTTCATTGTCTTTCCTATCTCCTTTCTCCTCTGCATGTAGTTTATTAGTCAAGAAGGTTATATTTGCCTTCTGAGCAAAAAAAAAAAAAAAAAAACAGGTAAGGAACAGAAAAGAGGAGAAAACCACCCCACAACAGAGTAACGTTTGTGAATTCAAATGAGAATGTTTGCAAAGCCCTTGGCATAGAGCCTGGCAAACAGCAGGTACTACATAAATGCCTATTCTCTTTCTTGTTTCCTTTCTTCTTTGCACTTAATCTGTCAGTCAAGGAAATCATATTTGCCTCCCTAGCAAAAAATAAAGAACGGAAAGGAGGTAGAAATTCATCAAAACAACCCTTCCCCTCCCCCAGTCACAACAAACAGAAGAACATTTGTGAATTCATTCCTTCTGATCCCGGAAATTTTGCGGAGACTTTTTTTCTAGCTCATTGGATTTTCACATCTGTTTCTAAAACTATGGTCTTGATTAGGAAGTAATGGAAAAACCTTTTGGATTAGCTAGATTTCATTAGCTGGAACGTTCACCACAGAATCAATTAATTTTGCAGATTGCACAAAATCTTTAAACTTTTCAGCATGTAATATTAGATGAACGATTTTATTTCTAACAGCCCACATGATGTTCTCTCCTGTGACTGTGCTCATAAAGCACGCCAGAAAGAAATTGAAGGACAAAGGAACTTCAAGGACGTTGGGCAGACTTCTGAGATCTCCTCTGATGGTTTAAACACTATAAAAGTTTTTTTGGTCAAAGGCATTCAATTCAAGGAGTATTTATTAAGTACCGATGCTGGCCTAAGCTCTAAGTTGGGTACTGAGGAAATAATGGCGTAAGTGAATAGTGCCATATCCTCTAGGAAAAGTCTACTGCTCCTATGCTAATCCTACTCACCTCTTTCCCAAAATCCAAGGAAGGTGTAAGCCACACAGACCATTATACCCAAGAGAAATCACAGCAAAAAAGTGATGCCATCCATTACCTGTTTGAAGCAGGGAAAAATCTAGCACCTGTTTACTTGATTTCAGTGTGGATTTATATTTTGGTCAAATTTTTGAACCTTCTCTGAAAGCCATTCATACTTAGATATGCCTATGTAAGAAACAATTATAACCTTGAACTTGGCGGGGCAGGGGAGAATAGAACTAGTCACCTTAAAAATTATGATTATTAAGTGAAGATTCCTTCTAAAATAATAAAAATTCAAAAGTTAGTACCGAAGAGCCAAAGGTCAAATCTGAATAAGTGATTTATTAAACCACAGTTAAAAACAGTCATCATTTTCAAATTTCACTTTTAGTTAGTGACTTAACAGATTTTTATTTCTATCAAAAGGCTTCTATAGCTAGTTACACTTTTCAAACAAAACAGAGAATGGAGTTGGCTCTTGGATATGCTAATAAAACTTTAAAAAATTTAGAACTTCACTGTATTTAGCTAGAACAGTTTTTAAGTCAAGAAATTCCTTAAGTGCTATCATACTATAAAGGTAGCTTGTTATTCTTTTCATTTGGTTCTTTTAGTAACCTAGAGACACACAGACTTACAAGAGCTATTTGCTAATAAAACCACTAAGAACTATGGACCTGTCCTTTCCAAGAAAGACAACTGGATACACTTCCAGACGGGATGTCATGGGGACCTTCCCAAAAACCCAGCTGAATAGTAACAGTGGTAATTAGCTAGTAATTGTGGGTGAAGAGAAAGGCAATGAAACTTAACTCAGCCTAACCCCTTCAAACCAGGGAAGAACCCTTTCCTTAGCTGTAAATTTACTTACCTGACGAAAGAATCCCTTTTCTGTCTTAGCCTGCCCAATGGTTATTTTTCGTAGAAATCGGTCATTTGTGTCCAAAACTGAAAGATAAAAGATTAAAGTAGGCTAACAACTAAATTCTAGCTTTCCTAAACTTCTTTATTCATTAATGTATACTGAGTAACATCCTGCTAAATATTTTATGCTGCATCAAAATCAACAGTTCTCAGCAAACAAGGCAAAATGTCTTAAACCACAGAATTTATGTTATCATAATTTAGACCGGTTCACACTTGTTTCTGTATATATTTCTTTAACTTTATTCATTAGAACATTCAATAAACATTTATTAAGAACCAGTTACTATAAAGCAAGGCACTATGCTAGGAGCTTAAGACAGGAGGCTGGGTACAAAAGACACAGACAGATGATCTTCTGAAGAAATGTACTGTCTAGTTGAAAGGAAAGATATAATTTCATAGCTATGAAAATGGGCATCTGGAAAAGAACCAGAAGGAATGCTAACATAATAGAAAGAAAACTTTACTTAGAATCAAGAGACTTTATTACACATTAACTGTATGATCTTGGACAAATCCTAACTCTGATTCTCTGATTTGTCACAAAATGAGGGAATCAGACTGATTTCTGAGATGATGGCCAGCTCTAAATCTTATAACACAAAATACAGAGGACAGGTCTAGGGACAAGATCACCTGACAGGAAACTCAGAATTTCCGATTTGGAAGCAATCTCAGAGGCCATTTAATTCAACTCATACTGAAAAGGAACCTCACTATGAAATACTCAAGTAGTTACCCATTTGTGCTTAAAGACTTCCCAGTGAAAGACAACTTTCCTGTTGGATAGTTCCAGCTGTTAGGAAGCTAATCAAGCCCAAATTTGTCTATTTGCAATTTCTACCCATGGCTCCTACTTTTGCCTTCTGGGGCTAAACATAATAAATCTTACCCTTGTTCCACTAGACAGTCTTTCAAATACTAATATTCTCAGTTCTCCATCTCCCCCTTTTTTTCTGGGGTAAACATATACTGTTTGTTCAACTGATCTTCGTGGTTTGGACTTGAGGCTCTTTACCATTTCATTTTATCAATGTTTTTCTTAAAAATGTGATGCTAAAAAGCTGTCTACAATGGGGTGGTGGGGAGGGAATGGAGTTATATAAAAGATGGATGGCAAAGGGGACAGAATGTAGACAAGAAAGACAGCTAGGAGGTTAAGACAATAGTCTAGCTAAGAATGTATGAGGGCCTGTCCTGGGTTAGTTGCCAAGGGAATTGAGAGGAAGGGACAGATGTGAGAAAGACAAGGGAGGCAGAGCTGACAGGACTTGGCAGTTGACAGGATATGTTTGATGAGGTAAAGGAAAGGCTCAGATTAGGAGCTAGGGTCATTGAGAGGATGCCTGTGCCATTAACAGAAATGGAGAAATTATAGTAAGAGAGTTAAGGTAACTGGTATTAAGGTAGCTTTGTAAAGGGAGTAGAAAACACCCGGAAACTGAAAAATTCCCTTCCTATTTTTACTTATCCATCCCTACTTGCCCTTTAACCAATCAGTGAGTAAGCAATGTACATGATTTTAAGCCAGTCAATGCAGACATAAAATCTCATGGAAAAAAATGAACTGAAAGGCAGGTAAAACTTACAGAAATTCTTATAAGTTACTACCATTTCTGCCTGAGGCCTGTGGCATACATGGTTACATTAAAGTATGCCATTTGAAAAGATTACAACTTGATCTTTGACCCAGCAATGTCACTTCTAGGACTGTATCCCAAGATCATAAAAATAGGAAAGGGTCCTACATGTACAAAAATATTTATATCAGCTCTCTTGTAGCGGCCAAGAACTGGAAATCAAGGGGATGCCCATCAACTGAGGAATGGCTAAACATGTGGTATATGAATGTAATGGAATACTATTGTGCTATAAGAAATGATGAACAGGAAGACTTCAGGGAGGCCTGGAAGGACTTATATGTACTGATGCTGAGTGAAGGGAGCAGAACCAGGACAACTTTGTACACAGTAACAACCACAGTGTATGAGGAAATTTTCTGGTAGACTAAGCCCCTCACTGCAATGCAAGGACCTAAAAAATTCACAATGGACTTGAGGCAAAATGTCATCCACATTCAGAGAAAGAACTATGGAATTGGATCATGGAATGAAGCAGACTATTTTCTCTTGTTTAATGTTTTGTTTTGTTTTTTTCTCAAGGTTTCTCCCATTCATTTTAATTCTTCTATGCAACATGACTAAGGTGAAAATGTATTTTCTAAGATATATATGTAGAGTCCATACAAGGTTGCATGCTGTCTTAGGGAGAGAGTAGGGAGAGAGGTAGAGTAAATCTAAGATTTATGGAAGTGATTGCAGAAAACTAAAAACAAATAAATTAATTTTAAAGAAGATTGCAACTTGGTTACAAAAAAGAAAACTGAAAGGACAGTTCTTTCTCAGATCTGTATTACACACAACCTTGGCATAGGAGTGAAGTTTTTTTTTATCAAATTTCAAAAAAAGGCTAGCAATCAAAGTTCAGCTGTTTTCCATTTAACAAAGTTTAAAAAAACTCAACAAAACACATACACACACAAAAACCTCAGACAAGAAAGCAGCTGGGGAAATCTTTGGGAGTCGGTGGCATCAAAAGCCCATCTGCATCTTCAGGATGCCATCTGTACTAAGGGTTTCTCACAATTTACAATTTTATTGATGCTGAGGAAAAAATGTGTGAAAGAGCCAGAGAGAAATAACCATAGGTCACATTTACATAGCAGTTTCAAATGAGAAAGTGACTTGAGAGATCTCTCAAGCTCAGTATGAAGACAGATAGTAGAAAGAAAATTCCAAGTAAACGATAAGTATTTCTATAAACTCATCTAAGCTAAAAGGCTTCAAATCTTGGTCAACTCACGGAATTTAATCTCATGGTGAAGGTTTGTCTGGTTATTTTTGTTACCTAATTTTCTTTGAGGCCTAACAGAGACACCATGCCAGGAAACTGAATTGCTTCCATTTGAACTGTCTTAGGAAGATACTGAGGATCACCTGGCAGGATAAAGTAGCAGACACTGAAGTCCTTGCTTGAGCTGAACTGCCAAACATTCAAACTATGCTTTAGAGAGCATAACTCTGATGGGCTGGCCAAGTTGTTCCAATGTAAAATGTATGCTTGCCAAAAAGACTATTTTATGGAGAACTCGCATGGAGCAGGCGATCACATGATAGTCAGAGGAAGCGATACAAGGACACTCTCAAGAACTTTGCATTTGACTGTACAGCATGGAAGACACTGGCACAGGACCGCTCAACATCAGAAAGGGTGCCGTGCTCTTTGAACAAAGCAGAGTTGAGACAGCGCAAAGTAAATGTAGGATGCACAAATTTGGGGTATCCACCCAAAATATTCACTTGGACTATCTGTGCCCAACCTGTAGTAGAGCTTTCTAAAAGAGCTCATATTGGTCTGATCAGTCACAGTCCCAGTTTAAAAATAAAAACCCCAAAACAACAACAGCATTAGTAAGTAGGGAAGAAAAAGATAGCATATCAACCTAGCAAAAATTTATTGAGCCCTCACTCTTCTGCTTGGGTAGATTCAAATTTGTTTCTCTAATAAAAGACACAGATCAACAAGAGCAATGAGAGATCCTCCAAGGCTCTGGCTTACTCAATACCAACCTGTCTTGATGAATAATTTCCAATCCAACTTCACCCCTTCCTAATCTAGATATCTAATCAGATGTTTAAAAACCTAATCTTAATCATAAAGGCAATGCCTATATTTGCTTTTGAGAAAAAAAGTCAATGTCTGGTGTCAAAGGTTTCACATCCCACATCACCAATACTACAAGATGAAGGGGCTATCAATTCCAAATTCTTCTGAACCATAAGTGTTCTCATTAACACTACAACTTCCCAAACTGCATTGCCCAAGGCGGTAATATGATTCTTGTATATATTGCAATAACTTTCAAAAGTTGTCATGTCCTTTCATATTGATCCAAGGTCACAGAATACTGACTCATTCTACCTTCCCAGAAAAAAATTAATCTGAGAATTGGTATTTGTCATAAATTATCCCAAGGAGAGTTTTTTTTTTAAACACCAGGATCCAGGAATTGAGCTCACTGCTATATTTCTGAATCCTGCTCTAAAATAAGGTCACTCTAATTGAAGAAGACAGGAGGACACTAAACTTTGTATTCGACAAACCTGCTTTGTGTTTTTCTTTTTTTTTTCTATAGGTAAATCTCTGGAGCTCTTTAAAATGAATCCCAAACCTAATTCACAAACTAGCTACTATAAAAGAGTTTAATTATTGAATTTTTGAGACAAATTGTGTATTAGTCTGCCCTTCAGAACTTAAGAATGACTTCAACAAAAGGTTGTCTAAAAAAAAAAAAACAAACCAAAAAATTCCTTGGGTTGATCAGATATGAAAATTTTTACTTGACTAGAAGATAAATTAAATACTTCTTAGCATTTACCTGGATTTTCTTTCCAGCATCTTTCTTTCTTTCTACTATCTGTCTTACACTGAGCTTGAGAAAAATCTTGAGTCACTGTCTCATTTATTGAAACTGCTAGGTAAATGTGATCTATGATTATTTCTTTCTGGCTCTTTCACACAATTCTTCCCCACAACATCGATAAAACTGTGAAAAGAACAACAAAACCCCTTCTTAGAACAATAAAATCAAATCCACTCAACAAATGTGTACAAAGCTTCTCCTGGGCTGAGAACTTGGCAGGACGCAAAGGCCAAGTCCTACCTTTTGATCTGGCAACAGAAGAGAGGTTTATCTACACTGTTAAACAGGCAAACAAGGAAAGAAAAATAAAGCAACTGACATAACAGGAACAGGAGAGTTGTAAACAGTTCAGAGGGGAGTGATGGGGAAAAGATTTCAGGAAAGACATTATAGAATCAAAGGATCATTGGATCAGAGACTGAGAGCTGGAGGGTACCTGGAGGTCAGGCAGCTAAGCAGTACAGTGGATACAGTGCCGAGCCTGACATCAGAAAGACTCATCTTCATGAGTTCAAATCTGGCCTCAGACATGCGTTAGCAAGTAGGATCCTGGACAAGTCACTTAAACCTTGTTTTCTTCATCTATAAAAGGAGCTGGAAAAGGAAAGGGTGAACCACTCCAGTGTCTCTGCCAAGAAAGCCTCAAATGGGTTCACGGAGGGTTGGACATGAAAGAACAATTTGAGAGGTCATCTAATTCAACCCCCTTCCTCTTACAGAGAGGAAGACAGGACCAATGCACAGAATGACTTGTTCAAGGCAAAGGAAAGAAAGCATAAAGGAAGGATGGATGGACAGCAATAAACATTTATTAAGCACCTACCTTATTGTGGCAAGCACTGTGCTAAAGTGCCTTACAAATGCTATCACATCCTCACAATAGCCCTCTGAGACAAATGCAATTATTTCCCCATTTTACAGTTGAGAAAACTAAGGAAAATAAATGTTACATGATTTTCCCAGGATCACACAGCTGGTAAGTGTCTGTGGCCAGATATGAACTTAGGTCTTTCTAACTCCAGGCATAATACTGTACCACCACAGTAAGTGGCAGGGCCACAACTCAAACCCAGACTCCTTGGTCTTTCAAATTTAACATACTTTCCACTAAAGGAGACTGCTTCTCAAGGTCAGACTTCAGCTAGTCTTTGCGGTATGGGTATAATTTGGATGGGTGCAAAAGGGAATAGAGCAGAGGCGACAATAGGCAAGGAATGTTTTAGGGACAGTGGATAGGATGATTTGATCAGAGAGACTGTATGTTAAACAGTAGGTGGGAGATAAGACTATAAAGGAATATTGCAAACAAACTGGGAAAGGTCTTGAACCCCAGGTTTTGATATACAAAGTCTGGACTTGATCCTGTAGGCAATGAGGAACTCTGAAAGACTTCTGCATAGAGAAATGATGAATGAGAAAAGGGCTTTTAAAGGAGGATAAGCCCAACAGCTATGTGCAGAAGGGATCAGAGAGGGGAGAGACCAGCAGAAGGGTGATCGCAGTACCCTGTTAGGCAACAGAGAAAAAGCAAGGTAGAAGAAATTTCAGGGTAGGAAGGTACAAATGGGGTTGTCAGAGAATGCAACCACAATCTTTAGCCAACCCATTTACTTCTCAGGGAGCCATTTATATTGTTGCTGTGGATACCTGATATTAAGACTAGTCTCCTGGAAATCTGCCACTGTCTCTGCATGTGCAATTATTTGGAAACTACACTAAAGAGCCATGGTAGGCTGGGAATTCCTCAGGTCCTTTCCCTTTCGAGTAGATCCTATGGCTTCAATGTCTTTCCTTGAGGGAAAACATTAAGAGAATGTTCTGTTTCCTCTCAAATTAAGTCTTACGTATCCAGGATGGGGCTTTAGTTACAGAGAATGCATACTTGGATAGTAGCTTGGGTAACGGTCTTTCCATGCTTCAGAGATCTGTGACACTAAACATTTTTAGTACTGACTTTGAGAAAAGGACTTGAGCTTATTAAATTTGTACATCACCCAAGGCTGAGGGATAATTAACACTGGGGACAGAGACTATGTTTTTTACTTTCCTTTTGTCTCCCCAGTACTTAGTGCAGTGCCTAAAACACAGTAAACACATAAATGCTTCTTGACTGACATTAGCAGGATCCACCCCAACCCCTCTCTCCAAAAAGTACTAACAGGCCGGAGCATTTGGAAAGAATATAGTAAAATGAACTGTAATAGAGATAAAGGGTTTTGTTTCGTTTTTTTACTTAAGTGCAAAAACCTTCATAAGTACAAGATGGAGGTGTTGTGACTAGACAGCAGTATTAACTGGAAAAAGATCTTGGTGCATTAGCCAAGATCAAAGTGGTTGATTCAACATCATGATATGGAAGTCAAGAAAGCTAAGATAGGTCTTAGGGAGCAGGGAGAGAAAGGAAGGAGGGAGAAAATTTGGAACTCAAATTTTTATATAAAAAGTGAATATAAAAATCATCTTTACATGCAATTAGAAAAAATAAAATGCCATCTATTGGGAAAAAAAAAAAGAAAGCAAAGGCAGTCTAAGGTTGCATTACAAGAGATTCCCTGCCTGTAATTTACAGTGGGTTCCAGTACTTCCAGGTACACCTGCCTGGTGAGCCCCCTACACTATTCTGTGTCAGATAATTTATAATACCTTTCTCTGTGTTACAGAACTTATATTAACTTAATTTAGACCTGTTGACACTTCTCTTTCTCTGCACATATACATTACACACACACACACACAACAAACTTCATTAATTAGAACATTCAGTATACATTTATTAAGGGCAAGTTACCACAAAGCAGGACACTATGCTAGGAGCTACTGTTTGTTTGGAAGCTACTGCTTAGATGTCCTAACAAACTGATGTAGAGTTATGTATCCACATCTTTGCAGTAAATTGGGTTCCCCATTTACTTAAGCTACTTATTGCAGTACTTTGAAAAAACTCATAATTCTTTAATTCAGTCCTTGTATTAATTTGGGTGGGCACAGCAGAGGAGGCATTTAATAAATGCTCACTGATAGACTGAATAAAGTCAAACTTGGTTTCTTTAGCTATAAAACGGTGATAATACTTTCCTTACATACACCAGAGAACTAAGGTAAGGGAAGTGTTTTGTAGACCTTGAAGACATCATAAATGTGACTACCTCTCTGCCACGTGATGGTAGATGGGTCAATGTCAAGCCGGGCAAATCTGGTCATTTCCTCTTCTGTCAATGTGCTTGGATCAGTCTTACTTATTCCTAATTTCTACAGAAAAGAAAAATAAGATAATGCAGTGAAACTTACCAAATGTACGTTAGATAACTTTTTTGATTTTGTCCCCACAAATCTCTAAGTGTTATTTTCCATGACCACTATATTCAGGGGAGAAAAAAAATTCTGGCAGCATAAATGACACTATTTCATCAGACTCTACATTCAACCCCAAATACTGTCATGTATAACCATTAATTCAAATAAAACCTGCGTCTTTACTATTTTCTAGATAGTTTCCTTCTACTTTAGCAAAAAACATTATAACATTTTTTTAGACCTGCATAATACCCCAGGGAAACATTACTTCGAAGATATGGTTTTATAATGAGAAAAAGAGAAGGGAAGGATAAAAGTCTGATGGTTAATGTTAGGCGAAAGAAAACATAAATTACATGGACTATGAAGTACAGAGGAATAGTACACCAACCACTATTCCCCAATTAGTTGAATTATTTAGAGTCCTGTGGTATAAGAAACTTCCCGTAGCTTTAATTATATTTCTAACATTTCTAATGAAAGGATAGTATGGTGTTGTGGACAGAGGGGCCCTGGGTTTGTACACTTCCTCAGATCCTATTAGCTGTGTAGCCTGTAGTGATTCCTAAATTCTTTTCTATTTCTAAATCTGTGAAGCCATGGGCCTCGTAAATATTCACATCCACTTACTGTGAGGCTGCTCAGTCTCTAATGTCAGGGTCAAAAATGAATTCTTCCTTGTCTATAATGTACAGTGGGCTCCCATCGTAGGTCCCACTTGCTTAGGGAGGCCCCTTGACTATTCCTTGTTAAGGGGTAGGAGGTGGTACAGCATTGTAAAAGACAGAGGTAGGATATATTTACAGGTTGATTCTGTTTACACCAGCAGCACACTTAGAAATGACAAAGGTAGGTTTAAAAAAATAAAAATTACACAAATTTAGTTTGGAATCAGGGCAGTAAAGCTTTGACACCATTCTTTGCCAGCTAAGGGTGGCAAAATATGACAATCATAGTTAGACTGTTTCTCTGCTAGAGAACTACAGCAAATCAACATGATAATGTGTACCCAGACTACAGGACTCTGGAAACAATTAAAAAGAGTTAGAAGAGAACTACTGCTAACCCTTCAAAGGTAAATCGAAATGCCATCAGCTGCATGAAATGCTTTTCTGATCTCCTCTGCTGCTGGTCCCGTACCTCCTCCCCAACATTTTGTTGCTGTTCAGTTGTATCCAACACTTCATGTCCCCATTGGGGTTTTCTTGGTAAAGATACCGGAGTGGTTTGCCATTCCATTCTCCAGCTTAATTTACAGATATGGAATCTGAGGCAAATGGGAGTTAAGTGAATGACCCAAGGTCATACAGCTAGTAAGTGTCTGAGGTCAGATTACCCCCTTTGGGGCTTTCTTGACAAAGATACTAGAGTAGTTTGCTATTCCTTCTCTAGCTTATTTTACAGATGAGGAAACTGAAACAAACAGATCAAGTGACTTAAACGGGTCACACAGCTAGTAAGGATCTGAGGTCATATTTGAACTCAAGGCTTCCTAATTACAGGTCCAGCACTATACCCATTGTACGACCTAGCTACCCTTGCATTTATTTTGTATTTAACTACACGTTGCCACTTTCCAAACAGTATGGAAGCTCTCTGAGGGCAGACAAAGACTATTTCATCTTCTTGGTACCCTTAGAACCTAGCACACGGCCTGGCACATTTTGCTGGCCTGTAATAGTTATTTCATTCATATGGAGGGAACTATTAATGAGGACACTCCTACAACACAAGTTAGCATGTGCTCTGTAATTTATCATCTAGAGAATGTTCCCTATAAAGTCAGGCACAGCTAGTATATGTAATTGAACCCAGGGAGTCCTGATTCTAGGACAACTCTGCTCCACATCATTCTGGTATGTGACAGGCAATTAATAAACCTTTGTTGAAGGATAGAATGATTATATGTACTTTTTGTCATTTTGCTGGCTAGTCATATACAACCCTTTGTACTCCACTTGGGATTTTCTCAGCAAAGACAGAATGGTTTGTCATTTTCTTCTCCAGCTCATTTTACAGAGGAGGAAACTGAGGCAAACAGGGGTAACTAACTTGCCCAGGGTCACACAGCTAGTAAGGATCTGAGGCTGGATTTGTATTCAGGTCTTCCTGTCTCCAGACCTACACTCTATCCAATGCACTACCTAGCCACCAAATTAGTAGTGTGTGTTTGTCCTTCATTGCCAAAGAAGACCATGCCATTAGAGAAATGATGACATGATTTGCACTTGATTTTGTTTTGAGTGAGGGAGGGCTGTGCAGGTCACCAGCCTCACTTCTCCTTCACAGCCATCTGAATCCAGTGACCAGATATTCATCAGGATGACTGGAGATGACCCAGGATGAGGCAGTTGGGGTTAAGTGACAGCTAGTGAGTGTCAAGTGTCTGAGGTGAGATTTGAACTCAGGTCCTCCTGACTCCTGCACTGGTGCTCTATCCACTGCACCACCTAGCTGCCCACAGCCACCTGATTATGTGCACAGCAATGACTTTTCTATATTTTTACAAAGAAAATTGAGGATTATAAATCAAGATGATAGCACTAATGAAAAATCACAAAAATTCTAATCTTCAGAGAAGAGACAACATTCACTAAAATTCTGATTTGCCTATCTGTTGACTCATTTTTTAAGAACTTCAGAGTATATATTAAATACAACTTATCTCCAATAGTGAGACCAAATTGAGGATAAAATAATTGCTAATGTGTTTTAAAAGGTTTTCATTTTATTTTTCTGCAGTATGTTATCTACATTTTCCCACTTAGAAATACAAACTGAACACTTACTTTCAAGCGACTGAGCTGAATGCCTGAAAACTGTCTCACACCATTCACTGATGGCACCAATCGATTAAACAGCGCCTGAGAACCAATCAAAACAACAATAAAATCAAGTTTAAGGGACATTTTATAAATTTGGATCATTTAGAACAGTATGATATACTTTGCTACTTGACATTTAGCTTGTTTAGGTCAGAATCCACTAAAACTCTATGGCTTAATACAAACAAGATAAACTTTAATTCAATTTTTCAAGAAAATTCTGCCAAATTTAAGTAATATTACAATCAGATGGTATAAATACAATTTAACAGAGATCCTAAAAATTCTCAAGTTAACGTTTGTTTGGGTACGTGTTCTTTATTTCTCCCAAACACCACCCCAAGTCTTAAGTGACAGACAGAGAAGATGCCAAAATCCATGCAGAAATGTTGAGAAAAACTATCCTCCTTTCTGGACTCCATCGCTTCAAAGAGTTAGTGGTGATATATTTGCACACCTCAATGTTGAAATCTTCATCTTAAATTGCATGAACCCTGAGATATCAAAGTGCTTAACACAGAATTTGGCACTTAGTAGATGCTTAATAAATGCTTACTCCTTCCCTTTCTCTTCCCATGCCCCCTGAGAATGTGTGATTTCTTACATACAACAGAGTAGTACAATTTGCTCATATAGGTCCTACATAGAACACCCTGCCATTCAACTGTACTCCCAAGGTAACATTGCTGCTATATTTGGGAACTAAGTGGGTTGGCTTGTATTAGGAAGAAAAAAGGTGGGTTTTTTTTAGTCTGGATCTGTGATTTTATTGGTATAAGGAACTCCAAAGGTGGAATTCCTCTGCAATGATACAGAACTACAACTTATTTGCAACTTATAGTCCTGGAAAATTGTCTGGGATAGTCAGAAGTTAAATAATTTGCCTACTGGTCACATATTTAATAGGTATTACTTGACCTGCTAGGGTCTTAGTACAAAATCAGTTGTCTCTTTTACTATGCCACACTGGCACTTTAGGAAAAACTGATGATGATGATGACGATGTGGAGGGGAAAGAGGTGTAAGAAGATGGCATCTACATAGTGCTTTTATATAGGTTTGCAAATGTTATATCCTTTGATCCTCACAAAGCAATTCTGGAGGTTAAGTTATTATTCCCACTTTACAACTGAAGGAACGGAAGCAGACAGAGGTGCAGGGACTTGCCCAGGATCACACAGTCAGTATCTAAGACTTGACTTGAATTCAGGTCTTTTTGATTCCAGATCTAGTGCTTTATACACTGGATCACTTAGTTGCCTTAAATTATTGCACTGATTAAAGTAGCTGAGTCTTTTACAATTAGTCACTGTTACAATATTTCTGTTACCGTGCACAATGTTCTTCTGGTTCTGTTCACTTCACTTTGCAACGGCTCACCTGTCTTTCCAGGTGTTTCTAAAACCATTCTTCTCATCATTTCTTATAGTACAATAGCATTCCAACACAATTGTATAGCACAACTTGTTCAGACATTCCCCTGTTGATGGGCATCTCCTCCATTTCTCTTATGTAAGAAAGGAAAAACTCACAAAACCCTCAAAAAACATTTGGTTCTAAAAAGATCAACAAATACCTAAACAAACAAATTTTTATCTTTCAAGCAATTAGTAGAGAACTAGATGGTAAGTGAAGAAGAAAATCAAGGGTCTTCCTCACCTTATCTGTCTGAGTACTTTCATGTAAAATTCGGGCATCAATAGCAGCAGCCAGCAAATTATTCGCAGCAGTAATGGCATGAATGTCACCAGTCAAGTGAAGATTGAACTATAAAAGAAATGAAAAAATTTTTTTCTGCTATTCCAGACCATCCAATCTATGTTCAAGGCATTTCTATAACTATAAATTCTTAAAGCAGAATAAGCTAAAATGAATTAAATTCACAAAATTTAAAAAACAAATGTACATATTATATTTTATGTATCAATAGATTATATATTTGATATTTATATAATATATTCATATATTACCTAATATATATACATATATATTCCAAAAGAAATATACACTTCCCCTCACCTGAAAAAGGAAGAAAAAAGGAATTTTAAGTGTACTTGTCCTTCAGTTAAATTCAAATAGCCTTATACTCCAAATAAGGGCATACTGACAAACTAAGACACTGATTTTAAAACTTAAGAAATTTTCTTTTTCTTATTCTAAGCTACTGTACTAGTTTTAAAAAAAGTTTGAGGGGAGTTTTACTGAGTTTAAAGTAAGTGATACTATGGCCTAAGTCGTTTTCAGTTCATTGTTTTCTAATTCGCTGTTAATTATAAAGGCCATTCTTATCTATAAAAAAATTATACTTTATCTTAATATTTGTTTTAAAATTGTTGGATTTCTAATTCTTTCCCTTCCTCCATACCCTCTGAGAAGGCAAGAAATATACCACAACTTGTTCAGCTATTCCTCCACTGATGGGCATCCCTCAAATTCCAATTCTTTGTCACCACAGAAAGAGACCCTATAAATATTTTTGTACATATATGTCCTTGTCCTTTGATCTCTTTGGGATACAGACCTAGTAGTGATATTGCGGGGTCAAAGGGTATGTATGTACTGTTTTATAGCTATTTGAGCATAGTTCCAAATTGTTCTCCAGAATGACTGGACCAGTTCACAATTCTACCAAGAGTGCATATTTTTCCCACATCCCCTCCAGGGTTTGTCATTTTTCTTTTTGGTCAGGTCAGCCAATCTGATAGGTGGGAGATGATAACTTAGAGCTGTTTTAATTTGCATTTCTCTTATTAATAACTATTTAGAGCATTTTTTCAAGACTACTAAATAGCTTTATACTTTTATTTTGGGGGACTCAAAATTATTTTTGGATTAGGGAGTAATTTACTTTCCAAAGGGCAATAAAAAATATGTACTAACAATTTTGACAAAAGAGAGGAGTACAAGGAGAACTATAGATGTGGCTACTCAATCATTTCAGTTCTATCTGACTTTTTGTGGTCTCATTTGGGGTTTTCTGGGCAAAGATACTAGAGTGGTTGGCCGTTGCCTTCTCTGACTCATTTTACAGATGAAGAAACTGAGGCAAACAGGGTTAGGTGACTTGCCCAGGGTCACACAACCAGTAAGTATCTGGCAAGGTTTGAACTCAGGTCTTCCTGACTCCAGGCCCAGTGCTCTACCCACTGCACCACTCAGGTCGCCTGAAGTAATGAAGGGGAAAATGTTAAGCACCAAAAAACAATGTGGTCACCCTTTATGCTCTTACCTCTTCCATGGGGATGACCTGAGCATATCCACCACCTGCAGCTCCACCTGCATAATACAACAATAAAAATTTCAACAATTCCTGTTGAAAAACTTCAGCAAGTCCTATAATAACTGGCATATGGTTATTATCAAATTATAAATTATCAAAAATATTTACCACACTAATGAATGGAACTATACATGATGTTAAAGTAAATAAGTTACAAGCTGAACCAATATGGAAAAGCAAAGAGAGGACAGGAACAAGTATTTATTAAGTTCCTACTATGTGCCAGGCACTGTGCTGAGCATTTTACAAATATTACCTCATTTGTGAGGTAGGTGCTACTACTACCCCCATTTTACAGATGAGGAAACTGAGGCCAATAGAAATTAAGTGACTTGACCAGGTTCACAATAGATAGTATCTGAGGTTTGATTTGAATTTGGGTTTCCCTGACCCCAGGTTCAGCATTTCATCCATTGTTTTACCTAGCTACCTCTAAAAAAGTCAAGAGATGAAGTGATCAAGGAAATTCAGAAATCTACATTAAAAGAAGGCAGGACAAGAAGTATTTATAGCCCAAAAAAGTGCAGTACTCAAATACATTAGCTATAATAGGCAAAAAAATTATGAACAAAATACATCTACAAGACAAATACCTTTTACAACATGGTACTCTCTCATGAATTTCATGATTACATTTATGTGTTTAAAATGCATAATGCCTGGAATTAAATATAGCATGGTATGAAATTTGTCACTTTTCATTTTCAGGAAGAAAAAGCTATTCGTTTCTCAAGTAAAGAGAACATGAGACACTGTATATATTTATAGGATAAAATACCTTTAACACCAAAAGTAGGTCCTTGGGAAGGCTGCCTCAGACAAGCAAAGGAATTAATGTGCAGGTGGGCGGTCAGTGCTTGAACAAGCCCAACGGAGACCGTGCTTTTGCCTTCTCCCAGTGGTGTAGGGGTGATCCTTATACAAAAACAAACACAAATACTGGATTAACCCAAAGTAACTATAACCAGGTGGGATCCAGTGCTGGCAAAGGACATACCATTCCAGGTACTCATTTCCTGAACTCTGTTATGAACACAGAAATTTGGTCTTCTAAGGATCAATCTATCAATGACCTCTTTACTCATCACTTTTACAGTTTTTTAACGCAATCTAGCAACAAATGACTGTTTCTAAGATGAAGTTTATAAACAGGAATTAAAATAGTATTCTCAGTTTAACACATGAAATACTTTTTCTCTTCCCAGACTTCACTATTTATTGAACCTTCCAAAGACAGACTTGTTAAAATACTTATGTATTTATATTTCTGAGATCTTTACCATTTACCCAACAACAAGCAAACAACTGAAAGCTGCCAGATAATTAAAATCTGCCCACACCACTCTTCTTAGATTAAAAACAGGATGTAGGTGAGTGTCCTCACACCAAGAGGATAAACACTAAGGAAATCAGCAATTCTTATTTCCCCTAGACAGAGAATTTAAAAATCCCTCAAAAGAGGTTAAACATGTAACTTCCTCATTTACTGTTGACAGTAACTCATTAATTAGACAAACATTTATTGGTTACACGGTGTATGCCTTGGTGCTTCACATGTAACTTAAAAAATCTTTGTTGAATGAATGACAAGATGCAGAAGCAAAGGATAATAAATGCCAAAAGACATTTCACACTAGAGCACTCTGACTGGTAAATTCTATTAGTAACTTCTATTATGGAAGAGCCTTGGGAACTGAGAAATAGAAACAGGATGAGGCCTCATATGATTGCTGGGTTCTTGAGATACTGACAGATTAAACGAGTATATAAAATATTAGTATACAAAGTGTTTTATATACTTATATAGGTATATAAGTATATAAAGTATTAGTAAAACCTTAAAGCACTATATAAATATTAGTAATTGCTTATTATTACTATTGACGGAAAACATAGCTAAAATGATTCTGAAAGATTATTCACATTATCGTATAGTGTCACAAATGCAAAGTTCAAGAGATATCATTTCTAGGTAATCGTTTTATCAGTTATGGTTAGTGAATAATTAATAAAAGGATGCTATCTTTTGTAGACCAAAGACAGATCATGGCAGCCAATCAAAGATTTTATGCCTTTGGAAGAATGGGTGTTCTCAACCAACTGTAACCAACTCTGATTGGTTAACAATTAATGAGAATGAATATTATATTGAGAGGAAGATTTATTCTAATAAGGAGCTGAGGGACTTGACTTGCATTATGTCATTTTTACTCCCAGACCACCCCCAGTACTCGATCTAGACAAAGGATCTACACCACCCACCCAAGCCTGGGCAGAACACAATGGGTTTCCCCAGTTGGGTGGGAGATGAATAAGCAAAGTGCTAAATCCAATCTAATATTCAGCCCTATTCTTCAGGGGCTGATTTGACCTAGTAGGAATGAGAAAATAGGAAGGGAAAAGAATCCTGGATCTCAGTGGTAACTGATTATTAATATAAGAGAGAAACAACCATTTCTCTCAAAAGCTATTGCAAATTTATGTCTATGCACCCCACCTTAAGTTCTCTAAGAGTCACTGGGGTTGGGACTGTGCCCTAATTATCTTAGCTGAATGAACAAACAATTCATTGTAGGACGGTGTTTTATGGACCTAGTAGGCACTTAATAGAATGGTTGCTTATAAATAAATGAAGATATATCGAAACCATGGTAATTTCAAAAATGATTGGCAAGATAAAGCCATCAATGCAAACTCTGAAGTACACAAGGCCTTGTTTTTGGCTAATGAACAGATTAATAGGGAATAGAAGAACCACTTTTTACGGGCTTGAATTTATGAACAGCCAAGTCTTGCTAGATACTTGCTAGAAGAAAAGTGATGGGTAAAGAAGGCATAGCCAGATTGTTTTTAAGACAATACCATTTCAACATCCATTGGAATGATAACATGACGTCTAAGAATTTTAAACTAAATTCCAAATTGTGTCTGTAATCAGCAGACAGAGGAAAAGACTTTGGGGAATTGGGCTGCCTACTGCTCCACCTCTGGGTAAGCCCCATTATACTGATGAGCTAAAGACTCACTGACCACCATAGCAAACAGGCTTTCACCTCAGAGAATCCGATGGCAACAGTTACTTGACCAATGAAACTACTTGAATGCTCCTGAGAATTCTGAAGAATTTCAAAACTAAGGATGTTTTGACATAATATCCACATCCACATCTGTTTATGTGGCAAATTTTGGAATCATGTCAACACCTGCAACTAGATGGATAATCAAATCAGAGTTCTTCTGTCTTCTTTGTTGCCTGCCCTTCTAGGGGTGACCCAAGGAGTTCCAAATTCCTGTTCATTCACAGCCTTCTTGCAAAAACACATAAAAGATGGTGGAGTTTTAAAATTCTTCAGTTTATTTTTGTGAGGTTTTTTATTTTCAGCAAATGGAATATGTGCTTTATTTCAGCTATGTGGCATTAAGCGTTACATTTCTCATTCCCAAGGAAATATTAGTATACTTGCCTAAGGGAGCCAAAAAGGGACACGCCTAGTTAGTGACCTCCTCAAAACTTGGACTAAAAAAGACAATTCTTAATTAGAAACATTACTTCCCAGGTTTTTGGGGGCCAATTTTTTTTTGCCATTGTTATTACAATTCAGCAAAGTATGAAAGTAGCAAAAACAAAAATGCCTTATGTTAAATGAAATGATGAATGACATTAAAAGGAAATATACTGAAAAACACACATCTGTTCATTCTTTTCATGAATATTTAATATCAAAATTTAGTTTGATTTTTTTACAAATGAGGAGTTTCTGTTTAATCCTTTCATCCTTAGTTTAGTTACAAACTAGATTATCATAAAACATAATATTATATAAAGTAATATGATAAAATACAAATCAGGTTAATTAACTAAGGAAGTCTTGATCATGCTAGCTCAAGGTCTATCCTGTTGTGATGCCTCATTGTGACCTTGGAAAGCTCTATATCCTTGGTTGGTCCTATCAGTCTAGAAAGCCTTCAAGAATGTGACTAGTGTTAGATTGTGTGCTGTTGTCCAAAAAGCACAGCCTGGCTTTCACAACTCCCCATCAGATTGGCCACGTGGTGAAAATATTTTTTCAGCCATAGCACACCTCAAAGTTCATTTATTAAGTTATGAAGTGGTTTTTGTGGAGATGAAGAAAAATGACCATACTGATAAAACCACAAGTACCTACAGCACAGAAGAAAGTCTAACTTTATAAAGTACCATGGGATCACAGCTTTAGAGTTGGAAGGCCCTTAGTTCAACTCCCTTATTTTACAGATGATGAAACTGAGTCTTAGAGAATTTAAACTACTTGCCTAGGTTCACAAAGCAACTAAATGCCAACAAAGTATTTATTTAAAAGCTATCTAAGTGGCAGCTAGGTAGTGCAGTGGATAGAGCACCAGCCCTGGAATCAGGATTTGAGTTCAAATCTAGCCTCAGACACTTGATAGTTACTAGCTGTGTGACCCTGGGCAAGTCACTTAACCCCACTGTCTCAAAAAAAAAAAAGAAAACAAAACAAAATGAAAAACAACAAAAAACCCCAAAATAAATAAAAACTAATTTAGGATATCAGCTTTCATTTCCTGGTCATTTCCTAAGATATAACAATGCCTTATTGTGAACAATATTAAAACCACAGAGATCATACCCTAATTTGGAATTAGCATAGTTTTTAGACTCAATTTTACTTTACTGTTTCTAAGAAAACAAAGTTCTGCTCAAATTAATGTGTAAGACAGCAGAAGAAAGGAGATACTGAACTTATAAAATACTTTGAAGAATTTAAAAACAAGTAAGATGTTAATTACAAAGTATTCTCAACAATTCCCTAAAGCAGGTCCCCAATAACCTCTTTTTAATACTTTGTTCAAAGGATGCACAGTCACTGTTCATACAAATACATCCTTAAAATGCTATTATTAGTCACTTTGCTAATCCTATTGGTATAAATTAATTTATTTTCTAAGAGATACCTAAAATTAAAAATTAAGGTAGTGTTTTACTAACCCTTCAAACAAAGTAAAGAGAGTCTCATTTACTTGATAACTTATTCAGAGAATTCTTGCTATATACTTTTTAAAAGGCTTAATAAAAGTTCAAACTGGCACCTAAATTAATTATGAATTTTCAATTATTTTATATTATACTCAATTTGACACTTGAGCCAGAGCTGACCCTCCCAAGGCAATTTCCCATCAAATCACAGACACTCAGGTAACTTTCATTTAGGATAAATTAAGTCTATTATTCATCACCAGGCATTCTCACAAGAATTGGGACTCTATACAAGGCCCTAGGATTCGGTGCCCCTTACATTTGCATTTCTTTTGTGACACTCAGAAGTTCAATTTAAGTATAAAAAGTTCAAGGATTCCTGGGAGTAGGTCTATTATCTAAACACAGCTGTTCTATTCTGCAGACAACAGAAAGGCAAACAACCTGACATAAATAAAGCTCAACAGCTACAGGAAAGCTACAAAGACAGCTCTCAGAGCAGGCTCAGTACAAATACCAAAACAAGTGACTAAAAAATGCAAAGTCTGATCAAATCAATTATTTGGCAGCAATTTAAAGGTGCAGGGGTGGGGGATGGAGGAGGAGAAGAATGAGGATTTAATTAGCTAACTGGGACACCCCCCCCCCCCCCCATACACAGATTGGTGTTAAAACAAAACTCTAAGCCCTAGGTGGCAAAGAGATAGCGCATGGAGCCCAGGGCCAGGAATTAGGGATGCTTGAGTTCAAATTCTGCCACTTAACTCACTATGTGACCTTGACCTTAACTTGTTTGCCTTGGCTTCCCCATAAAGAAACGGGAATAATATCTATCTTTCAGGGTTGTCAGAAGGAAAAAAAAAAGGGGAGATAATATTTGTAAAGTGTTTTTATAAACCTTAAAGCTCCACACAAATCCTGGATATCAGAAAGAAATCTAAGTGAAGTTTTTCAGTCAATGCAACACATATCTTTCCAAGAAGCCTATGAATTTAAATTGATTTTTTAAAAACTTAAATCATCATGAGTAAATATGTCATTATATGCAACAGACATTATATATGCTATAAATACTCACACACATCTATTACATACAAGTTTACACACACACAGATGCATGGGTATATATATTCATGCATACTATGTATATCGCATATAGTGCAAGTATATGTAAATCTATACACATCTATTCATACCTATACACTATATACACACACTGTATATGTGTCTGTACAGACTCCTCCCCTCCTTTCCCCTCATCTTATTATTCACATACATTTATATATGATAAATTAAATGCTATTCATATTCTATTTCTCAACTAGCCCGTATACTTTCTCCTCCATATTTAACACACAGACACACACCCATCTGTTAATCCAGGTGTCGTGTGTGTGTGTGTGTGTGTGTGTGTGTGTGTGTATGTATGTGTGTGCGTGCATGTGTGTGTACAAGGCAATGGTTTAGGAGGTGCATTTTGAGACATTACAGCTGTAATGTAAGATGAGGGCCTACAGTAGGTGCTGGTACTGAATGGAGCCCATGGTGAACAAACCAGGCTTTGTGGGCACAGGATAAAGTCCCTCCCTCCAGGGCTGGCTGAGTTGCCTGGGTAAGGGCCAGAAACTTCTCTTTCTTTCCAGCAGTCCCAGAGGACTTCAAAGAGAAAATGTCAGACCTCTCCCTCCCTCAAGGTCCACTGGAGGGGCTGCCCCACCAGATCAATAGTCAATAAGCATTTATGAATCTCCTACTATGTGCCAGGCACTGTGCTAAGCACTGAGTATATAAAAAAAAGCAAAGGCAGCCCTTGTTCTCATTTGCTATCTATTCATGTTACACACCCCCTGCATGTGGTGCAGCTGGTTCATACCTTCTGAACAAGACCTTCAGACCCACTGTGATGCCGGAGAGGGACAGACAAGGGTGCGATGGGGCGGTTGAGAGGGTTGAGGGTTAGACTCTTTCTTCCTTATGCCTTATTTAGCCAAGGAAAGAGGGGGGAAGAGCATATACATATAAAGAAACTATGTCTCCTCCCCCTCAAATTAAAAAATATTTTTTTATGTTTATATTTAATAAATACATTAATATAGTAGGTATTCAACAAATACAAATATATATATCTCCTCCTTCTCTCTCTCATATACATGTCCATGCAAGATCAGAGAAAAGAAGGGGGAGACAGAGGATCAAAAGGTTGCTCCAGGGCCAAGACAGGTCCCTGGCTAAGTGAACCTAGACAACTCTCAGATAACTCTCTAAAATTTTGAGTTACAGGGTAGTTGACCTACAGTTTTCTTCTCTAGGAGTTCCCTATATCAGTAAATCACAGGTGCAGGTCCTATTGTTAGCTTAAGGTGCATAGGTAGATACTTGCATATGTATCTATTTGGTCTTTAAGACACATTCTCTCTCTCTCTTCCTCCCTCGATGTTTGTCCCTCCCTCTCTATCTCATATATTGTGACTACAATGTGGGTCTAGCTCTCAAACCAAATTCCTTTTTGTTAAAGTAACTGGGAAAATATGTAAAACTCAAGAGCCCTTAAGATTCTGTTGGCCTATTTCCCTGAACAATTCCCAGTGCTTTTCATTTTGTCAGGCAAAGCAAATACAGAGATGTGTAGGTGTAAATACCATGAAATGTGGAGCTGATGAAATACAGATGATCTTGACTGAATGAGAAAG
Source organism: Potorous gilbertii (assembly GCA_028658325.1). NCBI lineage: Eukaryota > Metazoa > Chordata > Mammalia > Diprotodontia > Potoroidae > Potorous > Potorous gilbertii. The sequence continues at coordinate 432,508,262 of CM053770.1, read as the reverse complement.
TCTAAAGTTTAATCTGTTCGGCAATGAGTTTATTTGAACTATGGTTTCTTAGAGAAATAACTCATTGTTGCAAAATTCAATAACATTTTTTAAAAATGCAAAAGTGAATTTAAAACCGCTGAAGAGTATTTAAATAGTTGTACCTTGAATTTTTAAAATACTGAATGAAATAAGCATTACTTTATGGCAGGGGAGATACAAATGAAACAGTTAGTAAATCATGATGATTCATAAAAACCAATTTCCACCAATGATCTGCCAGAAATCAAACAATGATATTACTACACACAGAGCAGCTAGATGGCATAGTGAATAGTGTTGGGGTTGGAATCTGGAAGGCTTCTTTTCCCTATTTCAAATCTGGCCTCAGACACTTAACTAGCTGTGTGATTCTAGACCAGTCACTTAACCGTGTTTGCCTTAGTTTCCTTATTTGTAAAATGGGCTGTAGAAAGAAAATGGCAAGTCATTCCAGTATCTTTCCCAAGAAAACCTCAAATGGGGTCACAAAGCATCAAACACGACTGAAAAGTGACTGAATACCAGAAATCACTACATATGTTTGATGCCCTTGTAAAACAGGACAACTGTTAAACTAATCATGAAAACACTTTAACATGTTCAGCTATGAAAAATTATAAATTGTGCTGTAGTTTATTCAGTTCCCCCCACTGCCAAAAAAAAAAAAGAGCCATTATTGGTCTCTCTGGGCAATTCTTTCCCTTCTTAGAATAAGGTAATATAATAATTTACTTTTTTTTAAAAAAAGCAAAACACAACTTTAATTCTGTTGCAGAGGAAAACTGTATCTTCAAAACTATCTGTTGCAATGCCCTTCACTATAATGGATGCTTAATTTATATGTTTTAAAGGTTTCCTTTGGGGAAGGCAGCTAAGGCCTCAAATAATAAAAAGTAGAGAAGTTGCTCTCTTGGGGTTAAACACATTCATTTAGGTTTAAGTAACACACACACACACACACACACACACACACACACACACACACACACTCTTGCAGCTCTTCCGAATACTGGCAGTAGTACAAGACAGGTACTGTGGTCTAAGTAGCGGCTACCTTACTCTTTAACTTACGGAAACATGATGATGCTTTGACTGAATGTCACTATTACCTGTGCAAGAGCTTCTTGGGCTAGCCATTGACTCCTGATAGCAGATATCACAGAGGCCCAGTTGGATGCTGGGTTGCTTTTACATTTATAACTTTCAAATCTACTTGACAAACATTTATTAAGCACCTTCTCTGAGAAAGGCACTATACTAGGTGCTGGGTATAGAAATAGCATATATATCATAGGAAAAACAGAAATCCTGCTGTCAAATAAGGCTATAATATGAAAGAGCAAAGACAACTGAACAAGTGATATTAAGGAGAGTGAGCTAAGTACAAGAAAGTGAGATAAGCACAAGGGAGAGGTCTGGGCAAAGTGCTATGAAAAGTTTAAGAAATGACTTCATTTGGGAAGGGAACACCTGAATGATATTTTGAAGGAAGGATGACTTCAATAGGAGATGAAGTGAGAAGAGGGACAATCTCTCAGGCAAGGGGTAGGGTGTTTATAATTATATTCCATGGGTGGAAAGAGTAGAGGAGGTGATTAGTATGTGTTATACCTGAAAAGGTAGCTGAAAAAATATTATCACCATATGGCTAATCCAATGGGGATTTGGGAAAGTCAAGCTGTTTTTAGACAACAGATATACAATGCATCAACCACATTCATAAAAGCTTTCTAGACTGGGAAGAACAACCAGGACAAATACGCTTTGGGCGTAGCTTTTTAGAATCTAAGGTCACAATGAGACATCATAATTAGAGTAGATATACTCTATATGTATACCCTACATTCAGTGTAACTATATAGTTATATTGTAAATACATATATCTCTGTGTGTATGCCCATATAAGCACATTCTGTCTTACTATCCAAATGTTTCACATGTATGTCTGATGACAGGCCTCAAGAAAATGATACATGAAGACTGATTGAAAGAACAAAGGACTTTTTAGCCTGGAGAATGGCTAACATTGATATCTCATTTTAGCTTCCCATATTATTTCATTAGATCTTTACCACTGTAGCTGCACTTATTACCCTCATTTTACAGATGAGGAAACTGAGGCCAAGGGGGGGGCCCAAGAATTTGCTCAGTTAATGTGCCCTTAATACTGGTTAACCGATCCACAAATCAATGTTTAATAATACAGTTATCCCTTCCAAATCTTGACTTTTCCTATTTGCAGTTTCAATATATCATGGGTTGGCATAAGATATTAAATGAGAATTTCTTGGGAGTTTTGCAGAAGCTACAGATATAGATATGCAAAGGTCAGCAGGTGACACAGAAAAATACTTAATCCAAAATTTACAACAAAGTACTGTAAACACCCCATAAAAGAAAAAGAAAAAAAGGCAGACTTCTTCTCTGATATGGAGGGACAAAAAATTTCATCCAGGTTTTACAGATCATGGGCACCTCACATCCCTAAACCCAACGTAATGGGAAGGGATAACTATATTAGTAACTCAAATGTAAATGGTTACAGTGACTGTGTGCTTCACATGTAAACAACTAAATACAATAGGATGCCAACACTTTTGGGATAGATGGCCTGTATATGAGGTAGACAATTTAAATCATATTATTCTCCCTTTACAGAAGAGTACCTCAGGTTCAAAAATAACACAGTTAGCTAAGTAGAGGATATAGTGGTTGCTGTCCTTCATTCTCAGAGGACCAAAACGACATCACTATGTTGGAGTCAAGGTACAGTGTATCTGACTGTGGCTAATCAGACCAATATGAGCTTGGAATGCTCTATCACAGGTCAGGTACGGATAATTCATGTGAACATTTAGGGTGGATTCTCTAAATCTGCTTATCTCACATTTCTTTTGAGATACTTTAATTCTGCTTTACTCACAGAGCACCACACCTTCTCTGATGAGGGCATGCCATGCTTCTCGGTCCTGTGCCAGTGTCAAGTAATCAATTCCAAAGTTCTTATGAAAAACCCTGCAAGGGACTGGGTATTGGATTTTTTTTTTTTATGACCATCATGTGAGTGCTTGTCTTGTGTGAATTCTCCGTAAAATAGTCTTTTAGGTAAGCATGTTTGGCATTCGATCAATCTGGCTAGCCCATTAGAGTAGCACTCTCTGCAACAGAATTTGAATGCTCAGAAGTTCAGTTTGAGAAAAGTAATAAGAGGTAGTCAGGTTTTGAACTGGGTTCATCTGATTGCAAATCTCATGCTTTCTCCTAGTCTCTAAGTTGGCATGTACTATTGTCTAGGGCATAGAAATAGTTTCATTTTATAAAATGGACTATCATGAGGGCATTAGTTAAAGCAAGATTCTCTTTATGCAAAATGTGAATGACATATGGGCTCTTCTTTTAGACCATTTAAAATAACTAGACAGTATAAAATACCTGAGACTATACCTGCCAAAACAGATATAGCATCTATGTGAACATATACCACTTTAGGGGAATATTTATTGTTCATGGGTAGGTAAAGTCAATATAATAAAAAAAAATTACAATTTTACTTAACTAATCTATTTGTGTACTGTCATCTCAACTACTAAAAAAAACTCTTAATGAGTTAGAAAAAATAATAACAAAGTTCATTTGGAAGGACAAAAGGTCAGGAACTTCAAAGAAACCAGGGGAAAAAAGATGTAAAGGAAAACAATTCAGTAGTATCAGACCTTAATTTGTATTATAAGGTGAGAGTACTGCTGATTATCTTAAATTCAAATTTTCTTATATAAATAAAACCTATGTAGACAAAAACAGAAGAAATGCAGAATATTGGGAAAAAACTTTTACAGACAATTTCTCAGCCAGAGCGTGACTGGGCTGGAATATAGAAAATGATGAGCCGGTTGACTTAGAAAAACATGGAAAGACTTGGACTTATGAAGAAGAAGCTATCCACTTTCAGACAAATAGATGACATGTGGAAATAAGTACAGTACGGTCTTACATACACACATGTGTATGACTGTATACATGTATATATATCTATATCCATGCTTAATGTAGCCTTCTGGGGGAAAATAAAGTAAAAAGTGCAAAACAGAACAAAAGAAAACTTATGAGGATGCAAAGAAAAGCCCAACAGCTTTGAAAACAATATGTAGGATTTATTTTATAGGTTTTCTTGAAATGGAAATTTGTTTTATATTCAATTCTCTCTTTTGTTCTGCTGTGCACATGGCAAATTTTTTTTCTTATTTTGTATTTAAATTTAAAATAATTTTAAAACCTTAAAAATTCATAGTTCAACAACAAATATTGCTTACTCTCTACAAAACACTGCATACTAATGAGATATGGTCTATAGCTGAATAAGCCATTCTCCTAGCAAATGAAATGAACAAAGCACTACATCACTTTGAAAATGAGATTATAAAGATAGAGTGGATTTGAGTTACAGAGAGGGCAAACAAAAGTGCTAAAATGGGAGACTGTTTTGAGGACAAGACGATGTTAAAAAGAAGGTTTAAACGTGGTCTTACCCAGCAACTAAGACGTATTTTCCATCTGCTTGATCCTTTAACCTCTCTAGCAGGGACAAGCGTACTTTGGCTTTGCTTTGGCCATAGATTTCAATTTCATCTGCAAGCAATCCTATCTCCTTGGCAAGGACATCAACAGCTTTTGGAGTCTGTCCTCTGGAAATCTCAATATCACTGGAAGAAAAAAACAAATAGAAGACAAGGGACTTCTCAGCCTAGGTGGTCGACAACAGAGCACAAAAACAAGAATTAGGCCATCAATCAAATTAACATAACCTGTCTGTTTAGGGCTTCTCCCCAGAGTAAAAATGATTAAAGCTTAAGAAAGTATTGTTTTATGTAAGTTTTATTTCTTAAAGAAAAGCAACTCATTGGGTCTTTTTAGAACTAACTTTGGCAATGGAGGATACTCATGTTAATATCCTCCCCCTAAAAAAATCCTACTTTACCAATGTATTATTTTCATCACTGTATGCCCTGAAGGCTACCTAAATCTGTGGGCAGTGTTGGGTCTTTTTATGCAATCCTTTTATGTTCTTAAAACATTCGCATATCAAAGATTACATAATGTTTTTATGATGGTCCGGGCACATGCATCTCTTCAATGTTTAAGAATACAAAACTGGAACTTCATTTTACTTGTGGACCAATTACTTCCTTCTTCCTACATGTACTGTCTCCTCTCAGTAGAATGTGAGATTTCTGAGAGCAAGAACTGTCTTACTTTTCCATTTGGATCCCCAGTGCTGAGCATGGTACTTTATAGAGAGTATCTATTTGATATATCTTTTTTTTTCCTCCCCCAGTCCTTCATTCTAAATCCAAAAACATGTTTCAAAATAACTGATTACTGCGTAACTCAGACAGAGAGAGACAGCAAGGTAGAGGAGATAGACGGCAAGTCTCCAAGTTATCAAAAACCATGTCTCAAGTCTGCTGTGTAGCTCCAGACAAGTCACTTATTGTCACAATGATCTCAGGAAACTTTAAGATTATAAGGATCATAAATTCGGAAAAGACTTTTCATAGCCCAACCCCCTCCTTTTACAGAAGAGGAAACTGAGGCTGAGAAAGGTTACATGATTTTCCTAAGATCACTCATGTAGTAAGAGGCCAAAAGGTGGGACCCATGTCCTCTGATTCCAAACCTACTGCACTGAGTTTTTGAAGGCAGCATAATTGGCAAAGCATTTACCACAGAGTGTTGGCAGAGGGCACTTTTATGCTTGGTGTTCTAACACCAATGAATGCACAGGCCACAGACAAAAATAATGAGTGGTTAACTCAGAAACAAAATAACCTAATGGTTAATTTCACATTCAGTAAATCTGCATTTGGATGCAGAGAATCAAATCTAAATTCGTATAACACAGTGACATTTGGCCAATGTCACACCATACAGCTCCCATGACTTCCCAGTGTGCCACAGAGCCTGCCTCAGACAGGTAGGGAGTCTCACTTCTCTCATTCTGCCATTCCTAAAGTCCAGGCAAGCTCACCATCTAGTCTTAACACCAAGCCCTACCTTTTGCCATGGCTTCCCCATGCTGTATGATTAGTTCAATGAAGGATATGAAGCCAGGCACAGCCTACAGGTGGTCTGCAGCATGGTAGGCATGTGGAGGGAGGGGATACAAGCTTACCCACTGAAGCAGAAAAGACAGATGCATATGCAAGGAGCAAAATGTCCAGAATGAGTTCCATAGACCTACGACACATGGAAGAAGAAAGCAAAACATATCTCTCCATGAACCTAACCAGGTTCTTAGGGTGCTTTCATCTTCCTTCTTCTTCTTCTTTCTCCCTCTCTGATTCTACTAACGAAGTCAGTAAGGTAGAATTTCAAGATTCTTTAAGGATTATCTTCTGACTCACTAAAAGATGCTAACTTCATTTTAATTTTTTTTACCTGAAAATTATGTCTTGGTTTCAGGGGTGGGAGAAGCCAAATTTTGCAAATCAAACTAATGCATCTCTAAAAGAAAAAAAATTTACTTTCCAAAGGTTAATACTGAGATTTAGGGGATCCATAATTGGCTGACTAGAAATAGTGAATCTACCTTAACTCTACTACATCACCCAGTGAAGGGCCCTATTTTTGAATAAATCCACTAAATATAATATGTAAAAATGGCTTTCCACTAGAAATGTAACACATTTTAAAATAGGGAGCTTACCAACGTAAAGCAATGAGTTTGGATCATAGGACCTTTTTGACTACTAAGAGCCTAACTTGGCAATTTATTAAGAAAAGACAAATGGTGCACAGTAACTAGGGAAATAAATGGTTAGCTCCCAAATCACATCTCTTATAAGGCATTTGACTAAAGAAACACTGGCAGCTGTGTCCCCATGATCAGAATGACAACAGACACACCCTTTTACCTGGGGACTGGGGAGAGTGGCTGAAGCTTCAGACTTCGGAGTTTCCACCTTCTGTACTGCTGCTCCCGAAGCCACCTTCTCCCACTGTTCACCACATTCTGGGAGAAAGAAAGAGAAAAAAGAAGCCCTATGTTTTCCAAATCAGAAGTTATGCTTAAATACAAAGAATGTGAAAACAGGTAACCACAGGAGCTAAAATATAACATTAATATAGTGTTTTCTTCTTAGCAACCCTCTGAGGTAAATAAAAATTAGTCTAAATACTAAAAGAGCTTTTTATGACATATTCAGGTTTTCTGGGATTTGGGGGTACAGTGGGGGAGTGGGTAGGGTAGTAGGTTTAAAAAAACAAAACTGGAGAATTTGTGCACCATTAAAAACAACTGAAAATAGGAGAAGGCAAAAGACAATGAGTAAGCCACCTTCAATGCAATTATTCCATGTTTAGTTTGTCAGCACTATATATCGAGGGTAATTCTCTCCCTTCCTACATCGCCAAACCTGGGGTTTGTATGGAGATTACCTTTACTTCATCCTTTATTTTCTGGGAAGCTTTTCCTGCTCCCCCTCCCCAGAGTGGGAGGAACATAAAGTATCCAGGTAGTAGTGAGAGGGGCTTCAGTTGAGGTCTGAAGAAGTTAAGGAGTTAAGTTTTACACAAAGACAAGGAATTACTTGGCTGGAACTTCTAACGGTGAAAAATAGGATAAAAAACAATGGGTTCTTTCAATCTACAAATCTCCTTCCTTTCAATCTCTCAATCTCTATCCAGCCAATCAACACCATCTCACATAACAGTTTCAGTAAAACTGTATTCTCACGAGGCAAATTAAGTATTAACAAACCTGCACAAATTAGTTTTGGTAAAATGCTTCACAATTCTTATTATCAGTATATGTTTCCTTTGAAGTGACAAAAAACATAGCAGAGGGGTGTGTGTGTGTGTGTGTGTGTGTGTGTGTGTGTGTGTGTGAGACTAAGACGGATGTAGGCTGGTCATGTTCCAAGATCTGGAGATCTTTGGTGAGCAGCCCTCCAAGACCTCTGCTGGCATCCATTAAATACCAGGAGATCAAAGAGGGAGACCTCTAGCAAGCGGAATAGACACCATATGGAGGATGTGCTGGAGGACGAGAGCTACACAGGATCCCTAGGGTTAGGGTTCTTAGAGGGAGGGGTGAATTAGTCCTGGGAGGAAGAACCCCCATATCTATGTCTTTCAGAATAATGGAATACTTGGCTGGTAAAAGGTTTAACAGGTACAAGAAAATTCATTTATGAACAAAATCCTGATAGGGGATCGAAGTAAATAAAAAGGAAGCTACACTGGTCTCTTTTACAGTTACATTTAAATTATTCTTGATTTTCTGACACCCTAAGTAGGACTATCAATCCATAATGCCTTCTTCCCCTCTCCCACCAAACTACTAAAGTACAAGATTGTAATAAGTGGTCAACATAGTTAACTGTTAATATGTTTATTAGTGCAAATGTAGAGCATATACTCCTACAATATAGCTGGCCGCCTTTTTAATACCTTTAACTCCAGAATAGTAGTGTATACTGCATACAGGTCACATTTACAGAATGGTACTAAAACACACCCTACTACTGTTTTTATAAAGATCTGGGGTGTTCAATAACAATACTGTAATATTTTGTGGCTTAAAAGCTTCATCTGCTTAAGGTTCTTGTAAAGAAAACAGAAATGAGTCACATTTTGTTTCTATAGCAGTTATCCATCCAATTTAGGTCTCAGGTTTCTTCCCTTGTAAAGAATATCACCGAAAATTACCGGGAACACAGTATTGACAACAAAGAAGGGGCATTCTGCTCCTCATTCAACATGGAACCCAATGAATGGCATGAGAGGCAAGCAAACCTGAATCCTCAGAGCTGCTGCAAGTAGACCTACATCATCTTCTGCAGTCAGGCCACTGAACTGTGCACCGTATTCAAGCTTCCCTGCAAAAATATTGGGAAAAAGACATCACTGTCAAAGTTGTTCTGATGAATGAATAATCCTTAACAAAAGTCGTAATCAATAGTATAGTAAGAGAGTTACAATTCTGGGGACAGGTTACATCAGTTCTCTAATTCAGGCCTCTTCCAAAATATTAAAACCACCTGACTGTCATGGGCATTTAATGAAATACCTATTACTCAAATTCTTAACTATGAAACAAATGGAATCTGTTATCCTATATAATTCTTTTTCTATTTAATTAAATAAGGTATATAGATTATTCAGAAAAAATTATTAGTAATAAAACCTCACTGGAGAGAAATACATTCCATTCATTCATTCATTAAGCAAATTCCTTTAAGCACAATCCCAGAGCATTATAATTAAAACTGTTCATTTAAAAATATGGTAAATTAGGGCTACAGCTGATTGCTTGAAACAATAAAGGCAAGACTTTTACATAACAAAAACAATTCATGTGAAAACTCTCAGTGACTTATACCCTCCAGAGTGAAATTCTTCAATTGGAATGACTCCCTTGACTTGGAATTTCTGTCCTATCAGAAGCCGCTTTGTTCTTTATTAGTAAATAAACTAAGAGTGTGCTCTAGAATACAAAGTTAAGAAACAAAGTACCCTCCTCTCCAATAACATCCAAAAGAAAAAAAATAAAAGGGAAGAGGCCAGAGGACTTAGTGAATGGGGAACAGGTTTGTTTTGAGAATCTCAACCTGAATCACAAAACTGACCCATCTTATTTTTCCTTCAAAGCAAAAAATAATATAAAACTATTAAATTTAGGAGCTTTCTGGCAAAAGAAAAAAGTAGGCTACACCTACTCTTTTTTTTCCTTTGAAATTTTAAAAACCTCTTTCTGTAAATATGTGTGTAGATAAAATTAATTTAGTTCCCCCTCTCCCCTTTTCTTTCTCCCTAAGTTTTCATGATACCATGCTCTCTTGTTTCTTCTCCTACCACTCTTCTCAGACTTCTTCGCTGGTTCTTCATACATGTGATGCCCAATACCATGGATTTCCCCCCAAGGAACACATTTCCCACATTAGAATGTAATATCTCCCATATTAAAACATTAATTCCTTGAGAGTAAGGATTGTTTTTACCTTTCTTTGTTTCCCTGGTGTTTAGCATAGAGCTAGGAACATAGTGAATGCTTAATAGATACATATATGTATGTATCCGTGGATCTATACAAACATGTCACTTGTAAACATTAAAAGTAAACACATAATATCCTTTAAGGCACCTCCCTTGAGTCTTTTCTGATGGAGGAAAGAATTATCTCCTACGGCCACGCTCAGAATCAAGGATTGTTTTCTTTGCTTTGGAACGCTTATGATCTTACACTCTCCATTTTGCTGACAACATGTTGGAAGAAACAGCAGCAAAGCACATGAAGTGTATGTTTTTATGTCAGATTTCTTGAAGGTGTTAGACAGTTATTTCCCTCTGGTACTGCATGAAAATTAGCAGCCCTTCGCTTATATAAATCATCTTCAGGAAAAGGCCAGACTTCTAGTTGGCTGGGTAGTTTTTCACCTCTAGAGATTTGGGCTCTGGGCCTCATCCACCCACTAGTGAGAAGAAATGTGCAGCTCTCATTATTGACCTCATCTGTTTAAATTGTAAAGCTGGGGACTGGTGGAAGATACCCACATTATAAAATTGCGCTCCTTTCTAACTTACCTTTCTTCTCCCTCTTCCTTCCCTTCCTCGTAACAGATACACTGTAAGCACTGTCCCGCTGGAGGCAGTATGGAAATCTTTCATGCTATTATTTATATAATGTTTCATTTCTTTCAGTTTTTTTAGGCCTTTCTCTTCATGAACACTCCAGAAATAGGCAAACACTGTTTGCATTTACATGTTACACACACACACACACACACACACACACACACACACACGCACGCACGCACGCACTATAATTTAGCTAAAGGGATACTCTTAGTAAAAGAATTAAATCATGCCACAAACAATTTCAGATATTATTAGGGCAAGTAACAGGTCTCTATTAAAAAAATGAATACAAAATCTTTGATTTGAGAAAATTTAGTTAATAAGATTAATATTTTACTTAGTCTTTCATTAAAGCCAAAGACATCCATCAATTAAGTGAGTAAACACTAAGTATCTACCATGAGCCAGGTACTAATTATGCTAGATTTGGGGGATACAAAGATTACACTGAGACAGTCCCTGTCCTCAAGGAGCTTATACTCTACCAAAGGAGATAACATATATATATGTACACACACACATGTACACACACAGTTATAAACAAAATACATATAGTCACTCACTAGCATCTGGGAGGGTTGTGCAGAAAAGTACTGAAGGTGAATGCTAAAGGAAGCCTTGGATTCCAAGGGTTAGAAGAGCAAGAGCCCTACAGGCATGGGGGGATAGCCAGTGCAGAGGCATGGAGAGATGAGATCTCTCATCATGTATCATGTCGGAGTAATAACAAGGGGCCAGCGTAAATGGGTCAGGTCCAGATCTCTAGAGCTGTTATAGCATTCAGTCTTATAAAACAAGTCCACAAATTATTTTAAAAGATGATCTTTCACTTGTAATTTTTCTCATATTAACTGCACTTTTGGAAGGTTTTATTTTTTATTTAAGGATAACATATTCCAAGATTTTTCCTGGAAACATGAATAGCTTTTACCCCGGTCACCAACTGATATCAGTTGTTTTGAGATCACCCAGGGAAATTTGCCAGTACAATAAATGAAGTGGGAGGGACCAAGTCAAATTCCTTTGTCCAAGTGCCATCTCTGCTTCATAGAAACACTTTAATTTTTATTTGATTTGGCTGGGGGACTTTCCTTATGGAGAAAAAGAGTTTAGGTAAACACAGAACGCATCTCTTTTAGCCCAGGTCTGTTTCGTTCTGTATAGCCCATATAATTCTGCAACATTTATACAAAACTAGAAATGACTAAAATTTAGGTGCTGTACTCATTAGTACAGAAAGAGGCTTCTTCATCTCTGATTAGAGAGACAGGACACCAGCAATTGAGGGGGTCAGGAAAGGCTTCATGTAAATGATGGCACTGGAGCTATGTCTTAAAGGAGTATAGTGACTCTAGGAGGCAAAAATGAGGAGGGAGTGAATTCCAGGTGTGACACAAGACATGGAGATGAGAGACAGAGGATCACACGTAAGAAATTGAGAGGTCGGTTTGGTTGTTTTGTAGAGTATGGAAGGGAGAGTAATATTGAGGCCAGAAAAATCATCAGGCATTAGGCGGGTGCTGTGTGCTAGGCAGGCACTACATTAAGTTCTGGAGATATACAGATAAAAGGGAAAAAACAAAAACCAAAACCAAAACCAGGTCTTGCTCTTCAAGAGTTCACAGTCGAACAGGGGAGAAAACATGCAAACAATTACATTCCAAAAATAAAAAAGCTGAAGGATAAGTTGGAGATAACCTCAGAGGGAAGGAAGATTAAGGAGGAATAGGGAGGGAGGGCTTCTTGTAGAAGATGCAGTTTTAGCTGAGACTTGAAGGAAGCCAGGGAAGCTGAGATGAGGAGGAAAAGGTCCAAGGCACGGGGAAAAGCCAGGGATGATGCTTGAACTAGAAAGATGGCACAATAGCCAGTGTCACTGGACAGAGCCAGGGGAGTAAGAAGTAACAAGACTGGAAAGGTACGAGAGAGGGAAGATTGACTATGACAACACTGGAAGGGAGGAAGAAACATGCACTTTAGAAAACCTACTTGGGCAGAGGAGCATGGGATGTATTGGAGTAGTAAGTGGAGTAGAGTCTGAAGAGAGAAAGAACTAGAAGGCAATGAGTGAGGTGATAAGAACCTGTTACTACAGGGTGACAGCAACGTCAAGAGAGAAGAGGGCTTATAGGAAAAGTATTATTAAGGACAAAAGGACAGGACTTTTACAATTGTTTGGGTAAAGGCAGAGAAAGCGAGGAGTGGAAGATGGTTCAAAGCTTGTAAGCCTAGGTGACTGGGAGGATGGTGGTATCTCCACAGTAATTGAGAAACATAGAAGTGGAGGGGAAGGGTTTTGGGGAAAAGATAATGAGTTCAGTTTTGACATGCTGTGTCTAAGATTCC
>CM053770.1:432401843-432494760 GCA_028658325.1 Potorous gilbertii | reverse complement strand
AGCCTAGGTGACTGGGAGGATGGTGGTATCTCCACAGTAATTGAGAAACATAGAAGTGGAGGGGAAGGGTTTTGGGGAAAAGATAATGAGTTCAGTTTTGACATGCTGTGTCTAAGATTCCCATGAGAACTCAGATTGAGATAGCAAATAGGCACCTGAAGAACATTGAAGGCTGGGAGAGAGGTTAATGCTAGACAAATGGATCTGAAGATAATCAGCATAAAGCAGATAATTGAAACCATGGGAGTAAAGGAGCTCTCAGAACAGAGCCTAAAGGTCACCCCAAGTTAGTAGGCACCATTTGGATGATCTAGCAAAGGAGACTGAAGACTTGGAAGACAGGGAGGATGTAAACTGGGAGAGAAGAGTACATCACACAAATCTAGAGAAGAGTATGAAGGAGAAGAGCGAGACAAATAGTGTCAAAGACTGCAGACAGGAGAAGGATGAGGACTGAAAAAAAGTCATTTGATTTGGTAATTAAGAGAGTATTGATAACTTTGGAGAAGGGAGTTTCAGATGAATGATGACACTGGAAGTCAGATTGCAGAGGGTAAGAAGAATCTATTCTCTCTGGGGACCTTGGATGTTTTGTACATCTTTTTTGTATAACTACTGCTCTTGTTATGTCTTGTCGATAGTAATCCTAACTAAAAAGCTGAGAGAGAAAGAGGGAGAGAAAGAAAGAGGGAGAGAGACAGACATACACAGAGACAGAGAGGGAGTCTTTTCAGTTGTTTTGAGTGGCAAGAGTAGGAAATAATTTTTTCCTCAGTAATCCACTGAAAATACTTCATACAGATTAAAAATTGCTAAAGTTAAAATGTTATACCTTTAAGGCTGGGATCATATTTCCATGGACCAGGGTAATATCTCATCATCATTACATTTCCTTTATTTTTGTTATTAATTTCCCTTAATCTCATTTTTTAACAAAATTAAGTGCAAAAACATGTTAGGATATTACTGAGCCTAAGGCACTTTTCCCACTAAATATGAAAAGTGAAAATTGTAACCACAACATATTTTTGAATTTGTGTTTAACAGAAATCCACACCCACTTTAAAAAGTCCAAAAGGAAATTCAATGCAGTTATCCATTTGGGTCCAAGTGAACTTAAAATGAACTTTTAATGATCAATCTATTAAGAGGATGCTGCAAAATATCTAAACTTTGACATCCCTAGATTATTTGTTCAATGGAATTATTCAGATTAAAATGTAATCTTTCAGAGACACCATTAAAAACGAGGTCCTACAAAAGAAATGTATACAAAGAAAGTACCGTTTGATTACCAAATTGCATATGCCATTTTCATAAACTCACAGGGACTCGAAAGATTGAACAGACTTTCTTACTTTCATTGGGATTCTGAAAATTTTTGCAGATGTGAAAGCATTTCCTAGCTCCAGTGTTGCAGAAAGCCAGAAATTATGGGATAGTAATAAATAGAGAGAGGCAGAATGGAATAATACATAGCCGATCTTTGATATCAGAAAGACTTGTATTCAAGTTCTACCTTTAATATACGGTGGTTACATGACCTTGGGAAAGTCACTCATCATTTGGCACTCCCAGCCATTATCTAAGAATAAATATTGCAGAATTTCTTTCTATACTGTAAAAAGTAGCACAAAACATTTACTTTCTTTGTGACCCTATAAATGTTACATATTTTCGCTTTGGGTGTTCTTTGTCCTTCAGTCATGAAGAAGTTTACTTCCTCTTTTATCTCACACAAGAATACAAAATACTCTTTCTTAATTTAAGTTCTTAATTACTTTAACTGGTAGAGATTGGAAGGTAATATGAGAGAGATGGAGAGACCTGATGACACTGGCACTTTAAGATTCTACCCAGGAAAACCAAAATGCGGATACTAGTATGGTATCAACTGAACTGACATGATTTTGCTCTCTGAGTAAGTAAGGCTAGTCTTTCTCATACCTTTCTTTAGTAATGACTCCAAGAAAATGTGTTGAAGCTTACCTGACAGAAAGTTGTGGGAACAATTGAGAATCGTGGTTCCTGGCTGTATCCAGCTAAGTGGAATTTCCTCTGGCTTAGGAGAACCTATCACCACAATCTCAGCTTCATTAAGCTAAAAAGAAAATGGGCAAAATAAGATTTAATTAATACTTTTCAAAAACATTCACTGTCACTACTCTAAGTATTGCTTACATAGTTCTTAATACTAGACTGCATGCGTCCAGGAAAGCTATGATGATGTCTATATTAAATTTTCTGACTCCCTCAGGACTACATTTTGCATAAATATTTGTTGAAACAAAATGAATGGAACAGTTATAAGTCTATTGAAGATACACAAAGGAGGAAGGGGTGGTGGAGGCAGGGCACAGAACCTGGAAACCGCTATGAACATTTTCCCAATTTCCTGTTTCAAAAAGCAGTGGCACAGAATGGGGATGTTCTCTCTCATTTCTTATAAATAGGCTTCTGAGATTACTTTTGTGAAAAGAAATTGGTAACCCATTCACTCTTATACACTGCAACCTATTTTATGCCATGGAATCCAAGTTAGGTTTATTTGTAGTTGTCAAGGTATCCTCACCTTGCATCTGAGCAGGATGGTTAAAAGGTCTTCTTAGGAGCTCTTGTTTAGAGTGAGAACTTGGCTAGATGACTGCCAAGCTCCCTATCAGAGGTAGATAATAAAGTAATCATTGTAACTAAATACATTCATCATACTTAGTGATTCATCTTCCATGGACTTTGCAACGATTTGTAACTACGCATTAGGCCTGGGAGATAGTTGCACTGATCTGAGAATCAATGGAGCCTCCATATATGGTCTAAGGAAGGGAGATTATGAAATTTTAGCAAGGCAAGAGACCATACAGATCTCACTTCAAGCCTCTTTAGGGTTCGTTAAAATGTGTGAGAACCTTCATGCTTTTCAGTCTCATTTCCACTAAGTTTTCATTCCCTGCTTGTCTTTATTTTCAACTCCCTCTGAAAATAGATACAGAAAAAGCTGAAAGGACAGAGGGGAGGGGTAGAGCACTTTGTTTTTCTTTAATGATATATCAGATATGTTATTTCACTTCTGTTTCTTTGGGTTGTAGAAGGTAATATTTCAGGATTTAGGGACACACTACTAAAACTTCAATTTATCTCCTCTTTCATGGATTTGCACATATACAAAAGGGGAAAATGAAAAGGTGAATTTAGGAATAGTGAATAAGAAAAAGGGGGTTGGCATTTTACATACTGATGAGATCAGTTACAAAGGAGCTTGTTCATAAAGTATAATTGTACTTCAGTATCTGAATGTAAAAAAAAAAGTTCTCCAAAATATCCGTAAGTAAAATATCAATGAAGCATAATATTGTGGGGCATATTTCTTACTTGGAAATTCTTAGGATGGAATAGGAAAAAGAAGTGATGAAATAATGACCATATCTTGGGTTTGGTAGCATACATTATGATTCTGTTTTTTCATTTTCTCCCTCTTCCTCCAGCCCCGAGACAATTAGAAGAATATTTTCTAGGTTTTTGTAAAACTACTCTCTCCTGGTTATCCTCCCTATCTGACCTCTCCTCAATTTCCTTTAAAAGACCTTCATCCAGGTCATGCCTACTAACTACAAGTGTCCCACAAGACTCTCTCTTGAGTCTTCTTCTCTTATCCCCCTACATGTGGCCAAATTAAGCCAGATCCCTTTTTTTGAATGGGTCTTGGGATGTACAAAAATAGTTTTTACGTTTTAAAATATAGTAAAACTTTATTTTAAAATGTAAAAACCATTCTTAGCTCACAGGCAAAAAGAAGACTGTAATTTGCTCACCCTTGGGCTATATTAGTTCAGCCCCTGTGGATTTAATTGTCATCTCTACGCTGATGATTCTCAAAACTAGTTATTTAGGCCCAACTTCTCTCCTGACCTACAGTCTTACATCTTCAATTTCTTATTAGACATCTCAAACTGGATAGTCCATAGACATCTTAAATTCAACATAACCCAAACTGAATTCATTCTTCTCCCCTTCTAACCTTCTCTGTCAATGTCAAGGGTACTTCCATTCTCCCAGTTTTCTAGGCTTGTAAACTAGGGACCATCTTTGACTCTTCTCTATCTCTCACTCCCTCCCTGCCCAACATATCCATAGCCTGTCAATTGCACCTTTGCAACATTGCTCAAATATACCCCCACTCTTTTCTGATGCTGCTCACATCATGGGAACCCCATCTCCTTCACAATGGGGTATCACAATAGCCGCCTGGTGGATCTGCTTGCCTCAAGTGTCTCTCCATTCCAGTCCATTCTGCACTCAGCTATCAAAGTGAGTTTTCTAAAGCACAGATCCAACTATATTAGTCACCCTACTCAATAAATAGGCAGTTGGGTGACAGAGTGGATAAAGTGTTGGGCCTGGAGTGGAAAGACATATCTTCCTGAGTTCAAATTTGGCTGCAGACACTTACTAACTGTATGACCTTGGACAAGTCGCTTAACATTGTTTGCCTCAGTTTCCTCCTTAGTAAAATGAACTGGAGAAGGAAATGGCAAACTCTTCTAATATCCTTGGCAAGAAAAACCCCATATAGGGTCACCAAGAATCAGACATGACTGAACAACAAAAAAAGTCAATAAACTCCAGTGGTTTTCTTTTACCTCCAGTATCAAATATAAAATCCTGTTTGGCATCCAGAGCCTTCCAAACCTCCCCACTCTACCCATTTTTCCAGCCTTCTTATACCTTAACTCTTCCCTCGTATTCTGTAATCCAGATATAATGGCTTCCTTGCTATTTCCCAGACAAGATTTACCATCTCTTGGTTCGGGATGTTCTCTGGCTGCTGGCCTATACCTGAAATCTTCTCCCTCCTCATCTCTACTTCCTGGCCTCCTTCAAGTCTTAGCTAAAATTCCCTCTTTTATAAGAAACTTTTCTTGATCCTTCTGAAATCTAGTGCCTCCTTTTGCTGATTATTTCCAATTTATCCTGTATAGGTTTGTTTATACACTGCTATCTTCCACGTTGTCTCTCCCATTAAAATATTATCTCTTTGAAAGTAGAGCCCGTCTTCTACCTTTGTATCTCCACATCTTTGCACAGTGTCAGATACACAGTAGGACCTTAATAAATGTTTACACACTGCCTGAAATATATAAAATGATAAGATGATCACTTAATTCATCTCTAGAAGGTAACTGAAAAAGCAGCGCCCTATGTAAATAAGTGTAAAAGCAGGATTAAATTCAAAAAGTGGTAATCCATAATTCCTCTGCTAGAAAACAGATTTGCTGTGATTCACTTTTAAGCATCTACACAATTAATCCCCTCTTTAAAAGTCAACATTCAGAGGGACTTGATCCGTTTGATGGCATGTAAGGGGGAAAATACAAAACAAAATATATTTTAATGTTGCTGCAAGGGAGCAGGCTGATTAATCACACTATAAAAGGGCAAAGAAACAACTAACACTTGCCTCAACAACCACTCTTGTTTCTATAACTACAGAACCACAAAACAGTGAAGCTGAAAGGAAGACATGGAACACAGTATTTCTGCAGTCCAATATTAACAGCAGTTGGGTCAGTTCAAGTTACACATGATATCTACAAGCTTTATCTAAAAAACAGCTGGACATTTGGGTGATGTCACAAATGAGAAAAAATTTTCCAGTGGGTGGAGGGCTTTAAACATCTGCATAAAAAGGACAGCTCCCTCTCTTTCTCCATGTGTATATGTGTATGTGTGTGTGTGTGTGTGTGTGTGTGTGTGTGTGTGTGCGCGCGTACACACACTGTCAAAAGATGAGCCATGATAAAGGGCAAGTTTTCAGAAAGTTGTACAAAAAAAGTCAACTACTCAGGAATTCAATGCTATGACAACAGTCTCAGACAAGAGTAGCAAAAATGCAGCCCTTTAAATTTGTATTCAAGTTAAGCTAATAATACCAAGACATAAATGTCCAATTTAAGAAAATGAAGGACTACACATGGGTTCCCTCAAGTTCCTCAAGAACTTTTGTTTACTATGTACTGTTTCTCTGCTACAACCAGTACTTTTTATTACTTATAAATCACTTAAACATCAACCTTACCTCCTCCTCAAATTCATAAACATGCGCACTCCTAAATCAACAATGTTAATACACAAGAGGGGGACAGCTAATCCTCCAGTACAAGAGAACTATCTCCCTGCAGAGATACTCATAAGGCACAAGTTATAATATACTGGGGGCATGAATAGGGAGGGAAAGAGCCAGGAAAGAAGGCAGAAAGTTGTACACTCAAACGAGTAAGAAATTCACTACAAAACAAGTAAAGATTCCAACAGGCTAGGACTTGAGATATATAACCAACCTTATTGTTTCTTTTCCCCATTCCCCAACTAAGGAGACCTATGCCAAGAAATGACTTAAGACTGTTTCATAACTAAATTCTGATTTCTCCAATGAGATTAATACTTGGAATGAATCACTCATTCCCAGGATGAAAAAATACTAAAATGATATCTAGACTGCAGATAATACTTGATGGTATGGAATTACCACACACTATGGATAGTCCAAAATCTATTCTCTAAATTCTGAATTATGAAACTTTTGCCATACACCTCTTACTATATTAGGAAGACAGATTTTGAAAACATAAAATAAAACTGAGTATGTCAACATTTGATATATTTTCTTTGGGGTTTCTTAATAGTTTTCATTTCTCCTTAGAAGAGAGGGCTAAGAGAAGGATGTGGGGAAAATATATCCTGAAGAATCTATGATAGAAATAACAAAAGGCATCAATAAAATCTATTTTAAAAAATTGGACATGAAAAACATAGACTAATTTCTCACATATGTTTTTACACATATACATACACGTGTATATATGTACATGTCTCTGCGTGTGTGTATCACAAACAGCATTTTTTCTTAGTTCTTAGGACAGCAAACACCAAAATGACACTTATCCAAAAAGATCATTAAGCACTTTAGATTGGACTCCTAGTGTGGAAAACTTCACCAGATAACGCTTTGATAACTAATAGTTTTGAGGAATTGCCTGGGATACAGGAATGGCTAAGTGACTTTTCCATACAGCTAGTATGTGTCAGAAGTAGGACTTAAAACCATACCTTCCTGACTTCAAGGCGTTTCCTACTGTAAATAGAGGGAATTTTCAGCCTCTTAATTGCAAAATGTCACTCCATAAAGAGTTCATACCATTCCTCTTTATAAGATTTCCTTTTCTCTTCCTTGAACCTGTACAAAAAGTTTATACTCACCCTAAATTCATATCAATACTTCCCTGGATTCATGACTACATCAGTGTGGGTATTCCCTCCACCAGTACAAATTGGCAATCCATTCATCCCCACCCATCCTGAATGATTCTTAGTTTGGCCATACACATTTATCATTGGCATCTTTTACATCTCTTTTTCTATTCAAGTCATCCTTGGTACTATGCCACAATTGACTTTATTCTGTAGTTAAGTTGGTTTTTCAGTCTTGTTCCAATCCTTCATGACATCATTTGGAGTTTTCTTGGCAAAGATCTTGGAGTGGTTTGCCATCTCCTTCAGTTCATTTTACAAATGAGGAAACTGAGGCAAACAGGGCTAAGTGATGTGCCCAGGATCACACAGCTAGTAAGTATCTGAGGTTACATTTGAACTTATAGAGATGAATCCTCTGGACTCTGGGCCCAGCACTATTCACTACACACTGCCCTTATACATCTGTAATTCTAAATCTTCCCAAAATGTTATCTTCTATGATTCTTACTGGAAGAATGGTGATGTTCAATTCAATTTAATTTGGCAAGCATTTTGCATATACCTCCCATGTCCCTATCAGTAAGCAAGGTGGTAAAAATGCAGACACCAGTTTTTTCTTACTCTCTCTGGAATCAAACACGTAAACTACTCTTTGACATTTAAAGCCTTTTGTAATCTGGTCCTAATCTACCTGTTAAGCCTTATTAAGCATTACTCCTTGACACATACTATAATCCAAGCAAACAGTTCCTCACACATAGCATTCCATCTCCCATTCATCTCCATATCTTTGCACAGGCTTTCCTTCATCCTTGGACTGTCCTCCTTCTTTACTTCTCCCTCAGAATTCCTAGTTTTCTTCAAAGCTCAGTTAAAGAGCCAATTTCTACATGATGCCCTTCCTGATCCTTCTAGCTGCTAGTGGTCTAACCCTCCAAATTGTTTTGAATATAGGCATTTGTCTTCACCTCCTCTGGTCCTGCACGACTATAAGCGCCTCCAGGATAGGAAATGTTTGTTCCCCTTATATCTTTGTATTCTCTAGTACCCAGCAACTTGCCTAATGCTGCCTAATAAAAGTTTGTTGATTAAAACAAAAACTCAAACAGTCCACGACCTTACACTGAAGTTCTATTATGTTTTCCATTGGGTTCTAAACTGTTGTCCTTAGTAACCATATGTCCAAGTTTGAAAGGGACATCAAAAGTTTCTTGAGGTAGGTTCTAGGCTCTTCGGGCTTCTTCAGTTTTGGTAATTGTTTTACGTTGGTTAAATTTCTCTGTGAAATGGCAATAAGTCAGTGTCTTTACCTTCATCTCAATTTTCTAAATTAAAAGCTCATTTAAACAGCATGAGTTGGAATCATCCTAATGACACACAGTACGTTTATTATCTTTTTCCTTTCCCCATTTTGTAATGTCATTTCCTATCTGTTAAAATACAGTCAATTTAATTTTTTTTTGTGGCAACCAGTCTCTAGTGATTTCTAATTCGATTCTTTTTTTTTTGGAGGCAGGGAGGCAAGGCAATTGGGGTAGGTGATTTGCCCAAGGTCACACAGCTAGTGTCAAGTGTCTGAGGCCACATTTGAACTGAGATCCTCCTGAATCCATGGCTGGTACTCTATTCACTGCACCACCTAGCTGTCCCTCCACCTCTTTTCTTAATGAAGCTATTCATGATATAGAAGTACTAGAATTATGAATAACTGATGAGCTTTTTGCATCTTTCATTTCTTAATCCCAAAACAAATTTTGAAACTTTTTTGGCTGTTTCCTCATGCATCTATTTCTACATTGAAGTTATTACACATTAAACTATGTTAATTTGGATGACCTTTTAAGTTTCTTGTAGAATACCTTTATGAAGCTAATTTTATCCTTTGTAACAGATGTTGGTACAAAAGCCCCAATTGTCCTCATGGTGGTTCATCACGAGTAATGGAAAGCCAAGCAGACCATGTATTCTATGGAATGATGTTTCTTCTTATTGCCCTTCAGTGCACAATGAAATCACCTCTGCCAATTCCTTTATTTCCCCCTCTGAGTAGACCCTATGAATCAGTTTCCAAATTATCTGCAACTTTATGACCAATGCACATAACCCAGATTCACAACACCTCTCAAACACCACTCAAAGTGCTTCTCCTTAACACCCAGGGCCAGTGCTACTGGTAGAAAAGGGGAAACGAGGCAGAAAAAATAGGCTCTGGGCCTCTCTGCCTAGAAGTCTAAATTGGAACATAAAATATTTTCCTGTGAGAATCTTTTAGAATTTAGATTCTGTAGTACTATCATTATAGCATTATAGTTCAGCTATATCAAGGGACTAGGAAGTCTTCTGTGGCCTAGTCTGGGAAACCAATCACCATTTATTAAGTTTATTTCTCTGGGAAAATGTGTTTGGCATTCTAAGCAATCGATTTACAAGTGAATTTCTGGAATATAATTTACATAATAAAACGCAGACATAAAATTAAGTATATACCAACTTCTTATACATATACTACAATAAAGGTTACATCATAAATTTAGGAGACAGATATCTTATATAATCATTCTTAGGTGAGGCTAGTGAGGGAGTTCTTTACCAAGAATGGGACAGAGACAATCACACACATACAAAAAAAGAACTGCTCGTTTCAATTACATGAAATAGGTAAGACAGTCATTGAGAAGAGAAAAAGTTTTGCACTGAATATCTTTAATATTTAATAATAATTGAATATGTACAAAGATACATAGAGAACTAACATAAATAGCCAGTGCCATTTTCCTGTGAATAAGTGGTTCAAATGATATAAGCAAACAAGTGTCAAAAGAACATCAAATTATGACCAATCATGTGAAAGACTGTTCCAAACTACTAATTAGAGATACGCAAACCACTGAGTTTTCACTTCACACCCAGCTAATTGGCAAAGATGACAAAAGATGGGAGTAGTTAATGTCAGAGGGGAAATGGAAAGACTCAAGCGCTAATACAATGCTGAGGGTGCTGCGAATTCATCCAGTTATTCTTGACAGCAATTTGAAATTATGCTAAGAATATCGCTAAAATGTCCACACCCTTTGACAAAGAGATCTCACTGGTAGACACATACCCAGACAGAAAAAAAGGCCCTATAAATACCAACATCTTTGTTAAATAAATTGTGGCACATGCATGTTACGGAATATGACTCTACCCTAACATGAATATAGAAACATGGGGTGATTTATATGAACTGATGCAAAGTGAAGCAAGCAAAACCACGGAAATTATATACATGAGGATTATAGTAAAATAAGCAGAGGATAAACAAAAATGAACTTGATGGCTATCTTATTAAAATAACCAAGCTTGATCCTGAAGTAGAAATAAGAAAATGTGCTACCTTCCCTTTAATTGTAGAGGTCAGGACCTATGGGTGCAGAACACTGTATATACTGTCAGATTCAACTGACATATTTGTTAATTCTGCTCAACTACTTTATTCTTTTTCATTCTTTGTTCTAACTTTCTTTGTAGAGGAGTGGGAGAAATATATTTGGAAATGAAAGTAATATACAAGAAAAATTGATAAAATTAATTCTTTAAACAACTGTAAGATTGTATACTTATATCAGCTCCATTTTAGACTATAACCTACAGGGAGATCTTGTTTATACTTTCTATAGAAATATACATAAGATTTCTATAGAAACATAAAATCATTGTTTTTTGGAAATAGTGTAAAAAATCATTAAAGGAAGAAATAAGAAAGTCAAGCCACTTTACACAAGTATGCAGATTTTGGCAAGATAATTGAACTTTTCAGCAAATGGTATTCCCCCACTTCACAAACACTCAATGATCACGGTGATTTCACTGCAAGTGAATTTTTTCTGCCTTTCCAAAACTGGGTGTATTTGTTATCCCTTTTCTCATTTGTGATCAGAAGAAGAGATTATTAGCTTTTAAAATGAAAAGCACATCTTAATGTTATATCATAAATTAGATCTACTACAAGCCAAATGGATTCAGGAGGGATTGTGATTATGACCTAAGTCTAACAAACTTGCTCCCCTACGGATTGTAAAAGACCTTTCTTTAACTAAATACTCCCAAGGTCACCTCTTACTTCATCATTCAGCTTATTTACTATTCAATATAAGAAAATATCAAAGATATTCATCTGAGCCCAAGATGAGTACACAGAGCCTTTGAGTCAAAATATAGTTAATTCCTGTGAGAGTAGATGGAATGCACTGTAATTATGAAAGAAAATTCAAGAAAAATGTAACTAGAAATACCGTAGAGGAAACATGTTGGTATTTGTTTAAAATAATTTTCCTCTATGGGGAAAAAAATTTACAAAATAGTTGGGAATGTGAATGGGTCTATTTTAATATAACATGATGGATCAGAGCAGAAAAAGGACTCACCTATCCCCCCAAAAAATAATAGAGAAATCTGAAGTTATGGTTCACAGAGCAAAAGAAGTCGACACGTTACACGGAGACACAAGAGGGCCAGTAATTTGTGTTTACACTATTAATCACACATTTAATATATACAGGATGTTCAAGTTAATGTGAATTAAAATATGGCTGTAGGAACTTTGGCCTTGTGTCTCCTGACATTAGAATTTTTTGATTCTGAACCTCTCATTATATTAATAGGATTCTGCATGTCATGCTCCTTGAGATTTTAAAAGCATTCTCTTTGGTAAATGAAGTGATAAGAAAGCAGTCCATCGCAACCCATAAGGCGTAAGGATGAGAATAAAAATGATTTGGTGCTTCATATATGAGGATGATGATGAAAACGGTAATGTTGGGTCCTGCCCACTATGGATGGAGGGGCTTGGGTGGACATTAATGAAATCCTTGATGGTAAGTAGATATTCTATTGATACATCGCCTTTTTTTAAGGGACTTTTCCCCTACTGTAAGTCTGAACTCAAGTGAAGCAAAACCTAGATCAATAGGAGGAAAGGCAAGAGACTGATGAAATGCTATGAGATATGGATGTGTTTGGAGCAAAAATTGAAAACTCGAATAAAAAATAGCCGTTGGCCCTAGGAAGAATATGTCTTAGGATTACAGAATCACAGATTTAGAGCTGGAAAGGATGTTGGAGGTTCATCCAGTGAGAAAGGAGTTAATTACAAACTCAAGAGATATTAGGAAACCTTCTGCTGGGAACAAATGTGAGGGAAAACCTGGTTTGACCTTTCTAAAGCTTGGCACTGCCAATCACCTCCTCCTCCTTCACACTCTCTTCTCTCTAGGTTTCCATGACACCACTCTTCCCTGATTCTACCTATCTGACCCCTCCTCAGTCTCCTTTGCTAGATCTTTATCCAGGTGGTGCTCGCTAACTGTGGCGGTCTCCCAGGGCTCTCTCCTGGACTCTCCTTTCATTTTTCTCTATGCTATTTAACATATCTCTTCAGGGACCATGAATTCAATAATCTCTATGCAGATGATTCTCAGATTTATTTATCTAATCTTAACTTCCAGACATCTTGGACCTATAGACTCACATCTTCAGCTGCCTAACAGCTTGAATTGTAGATATCTTAAAGGCAACAAATGAAATTCATTATCGCTCCTCCCTCTCCATTTCTCTCCCATTCCAAACGTCCCTATTAGTGTCCAGAGCACCACATCCTCCCAAATACCTAGGCTTGCTATCCTTAACTTGTTATTCTCTTTCACCTCCCCACTCCCCATAAGCAATCTGTTTCCAAAGTCTATTGATTTTATCTTAATTACATCTCTTGCACGTACCCCTTCCTTTCTCTCAGACACTACAAACCACCTTGGTGAAGAACCTTATCAGGTCATGCCTGGACTCTTAGTCTGCTGGCTGCTTTCTCTGCTTTAAGACCCTGTCCTGTTTCAGGCCATCCACTTCTCAGATATCAGTGATCATTCTAAAGAAAATTTCAGTGGATCCACATCACTTATCCAAGGTCCAGTAGAAAATCCTGTTTGGCATTCAGAGCCCTCCATAACCTGGCCTCCTCTCATCTTTCTAGTCATCTGACACCTTGTCATTTGCCATCCTCTCACATACTCTGTAATCTAATGACATGGTCTGTCTTCTGATTCTTTGCACAAAATACTCCATCTCCCATCTCTAGACACTTTCCCTGGCTGTTCCCTAAACCAGGAAAGTCAGTTTGACTAAAAGCTAAATAAACATTTTTACTTTCATTCATTCTTTCAGAGACTGAAAAACTTTTTGCTAGCTATCCAACTTATGTAACATTTTCTTTAGCTGTTTTTTGGGGCTAGTTTTAAACAACCCAACACTAGGAACAGAACTTAAGTAGAGGAGGGTTAAGCTATCTCAAACCCTTCTGACTAAACAACTTGTCCTCTCCACAGTCACAAGTTTGAAAAAGTACCATTTTTGCCGACTCTGGACACACAAACAGTCAAATTCTCTGGGATGTGATGATAGGAAGGATGTGGACGTTGGGAGTCTGGAGATCTGAATGAAAATCCTGTCTCTGACATTTAACCAACTATGTGACCTCAAACAAGAAAGTTCACCTCTCTGGACCCCAGGTTTCTCATCTATAAAATGAGGGAGTTGAATCAGATGATCTCTAACATGCCTTTCAGTTCTAAAACCCCTTTCCAGAGACTTAGCTATTACAGTTCCTCCTCATTTCCAGTAAAGTGGAAGGCTAGGATGCAAGTGAAGGAAGAATGAGGTGGAGGGGTAGAGGCAAAGAGCCTTTTAGTGACATAGCTGACAGGATGAGGAAATATAAAATAGTAGGTTATCAGCAGCATCTTTACTACTAAATTTAACTTTCATGGTTTAGAAAAGTTCAGATAATAAAAATACTAGCTGACATTTACAGAGCATCTTTTGGCTTACAAAGTATATCTCTTCTCTCACTGGCCCTGTAAGGGCCAGAGTAGAAAGAATACTGGACTGGGAATCAGGAGGTCTAGTTCTGATCTTGGCTCAGACAAACTAGCTTTCCCCTCAACTTCTGGGAACCTCAATTTCTTCATTTGGAAAATGGAAACAATAATACCTGCACTGCATATATCACAAGAGGCGTTGCCGTGGAAAAAGTGCTTCCGACATCTTACGGTATTCATAAATGTGAGTTAATACCGTGTGGTAAGAGATTTTAGTATTGCCACCATTTCCTTGAGACAGCAAGTCACACTACTAGCCAGAGCTTGCAGAATCCAGCTGAGGCATCAAGCTGTAGCTCAGCTGATTAACTGGGAAGTGACAGAAGAACTTCTGGCTCGGCTTTATCATCTCTATTATTTACAATGAGCATTTCTGCTCACTATAGTTCTAGTGTTCATGGTTAGCCTGCAAATTTCAGTATTAAATCCTCTAATGCTTGCTGATCAGTTTATTATTTCACCTGCTTTAGATCTTTACCTCCTGCTACTGGTTCTTTGATGTGAAAATCTTTACCTTTCCTTTCTGCCCTCTATAAAATTCCATGGTATTCATGTCACTGGTGTCACTAAAAACTATAAAAGGTTGTTGAAAATGTCAGTTGGTTTTTATGTACCATGGGCTTGTACTTGGAGCAAACAATAAACTGGTTATTAAAATCTCCCTCCATTTTGATAAGTACAATGGGCAGCAGTACTTATCAACAAATCTTTGGACAACTTTTATGTCAACTAGAATAATAATTAATGCTGATGTTGATGTTAATGACTTACCCTAAGTTATAGGGCTAATTAAGGGGCAAAGCCAGGATTTTCCTCTATTCCGCAGAATCACAAATGCCTTTAATTTCTTTAACTAGTAGTCTTGTTAAAATGATAATGAGCAGTGACAAGGTCAAAGAGAGCAAGGAAAGAAGAGAATTGGAATGAGGGTAGGGGATTAAGAAGGGTACCACAGCATCCTATGGCCCAAAGGCCTCACTGTTTGTTTTTATAAGTACAGTCCCAGGAGCCAAGAATGATGTTTACATTTTAAATACAGTAAAATCTTTAAAAATGTAAAAACCATTTTTACCTCTCAGGGCTGAGAAGTCCAAGTTTACAGACTTCTCATCTAGAGAGAACTATATTATCAGTACATGAATACCATAACCCTCCCTAAAAAAAAAAGTACTGTTTAATTTTTACATTAGAAAATCAAGTAGGGATTGCTTCATTCTTTTCATTTGTATCCCAGGTGCCTATCACAGTGACTGGCACACAACAGATAAATGCTTGTCACTTGACAGTCAACCCTTAGTTAACTATTAATAGGATAGACAATACATTTGTCTCATAATTTGAGATACAAAGTGTAAGCTTAAGATTTGGATTCCCACCACCAATTTGTAGCATCATACTCACAGCAAGGGCATTTTTTTTTATATCTGGTACCAAGGGGCTGTCTTTGACCTAGGTCATGAAAGTTGAGATAGTCCAGGAGGGAGATTAGAATTGATCACAAAGCTATACCAATACAGCCATGCTACATGTTGATTCTGGTCCCGGTTAGCATGCTCTTTTCGCTACATACAGAAAAGGTGACTCATCCAAGGCCTCATTGTGAGGTGATTCTTTATATTAAGTGACCTAACTAAATGTCATTAAGTTACCAACTCCATGACCCATCCATCAGGCTAGTTTTTGACATCTGATATGTACCACTATATAGCAGTCATAAGACTTTAACAGGAAATGCAATGAAAACATGGCGTCTCCACAGTTGGCTTCTATTCTCTGTTATTCATCTTGGTGCTGTAAGTGTCTCCAGATTTTTTTTCTAATGGAAACATAACGAATGGAAATGTCTTCTTCTAGACAAGTCTAGTATTAACTTTAAAAGCACTCTTTTGATAAATAAAATTACCACATGGTTCACTGGAATACCTAAAGTTAATGGAAAGGAATGCCACAGTGATGACAGCTACAATCACTCAAAGAACCCCCGAATCACCTCTAGAACTTTGTTCCAATCACACCACAATTAGAATTGGGTCTCCAGATCCACTCTTTTGTTGAATGTATGTGAAGGACCTAATTTATTTTTACTTCGTGCAGATATACCTCACATGTGAAATCAGTCTTTTTTGAGGGCTTGTGGTTTGGGAAAACCAGAAATAAAATTCACTGGAGCAGAGTAAAACAAACAGCCCTCTGTTTTCTGGCTTATTTCTTCTACACACAGTTGGGATTTACCTGATTTGTCGCAGCTGGAAGGCCTTTAAAATATGACCTTCCAGCTGTGCCTTAGATCATAGCCTTAAACCTATCACACAAGAGAATGGGTGGGTCTACTACAATCCCCCTACTGCTTCATGGATATCTGTAGATTTGGCAGTAGTCTGCTTTACAAGCAATAAATGTGTATATCACAATCTATAATATTTGGGACTGGGGTAATCCGTTTTGGGGGGGTGGGGGTGGAGGAGGGCTTCTTTTAAAGCCCACGTTAGCCCTGGTGTCCCCAAATGCGCTTCAGTTTTGGGGCCCACCCAGTTGACTCTAATAGAGAGTTCTAAAGGCCAGGAAAGGGTGCATGTAAGAGATTCCTCAGACCTCCAGGGTTAGATTGGGGCCAGGGCTTTGGCTTTAAAACAACCAATCAGCATTTTTCAGCTAAGGCTGAATCTGGCCACATGCCCAGGCATCCCCCTCCCCCACTCTAGAAAATATATGTTGAATGCATTCCCTTCCCCTACTTTGGGAATTACATGCTGAATGCATAATGCATTAGGAAGATCATAGGTAGTACTCTGAACCAAGCCTTAAACTGGGCTCTTAATTCTCCTTGATAATAGCGGATGCAATCTCACAATGCTGTTTTTCACTTATCCACAGAACTCAAGATACGCAAGTCACAATTTCCACTATTGCTACACAGAGATCATACGGATCATTAGACTCTATTTTTAAAAAAGTAAAATACTGTCAATTGTAAGCTCCCAGAACACAGGGCTCACAACTAAGAACAAACACTGTGATGTGCTTAAGATTAAGTTGTCCACTTGGATAACATTCACTAAACACAGGACCACACAGGAGCTGGCCAGCTACTCCCAAACACCGAAGGTAAAAAAAGAATCCCACAAAAGTCAATACCATTTGATGAACTGAGAGGGCTATCCCTGTTTATTCACTTAAAATTCTGAATAACTGCTAGTTCATCAGTAGAGAGAAACTGACCTATTCTCTTACAGAGTTCTAAGTGGTGCACTATGGTGATAACAAAAACCCAGGGCCATTAAACTCTATATAGAGCCCCTACGGGCCACATATTGATTTAGAGAACCACATATTTATATTATCTATGTCATACTATATTCTTATTTATCTTGTCAAATATTTTCCAGTTAGAGTTACTGAGTCTGACGCTTCTGGTATAGCTGATAAAGTGCTGAATTTGGAGTCAAGAAGACCTGAGTTCCAATACAGCTTTTTAGACATTTACCAACTGTGTGATGCTGGGCAAGTCTCAGTCTCTGTTTCCTCATCTATAGTAAGTCAGGAATAGTAACTATCTCCCAGGGTCATGGTAAGTATCAGATGAGGTCACCGAAGTAAAGCACTTTGCAAACCTTTAAGTAGCTATATAAAATGTTAGCTATTTATTATTATAGACCCATTCAATAAAGAAGTTTGTTTAACAATAATCTCTTTTTACAAATACATGACATTCAACAGAAATTCAGAGGGCATCCTTTTTGGCAGCCAGTCCAATTTTCCAAATTTACTTGGGACTGGGAATGTTTTAGGAAATAGGGAAAAAAAAAACATTTATTAAGCACTTCCTGTATGTGAGGCACTTCGCTAAGCACTTTCACCAAATGATCCTTAAAAAAAAGAATATTTGGGTGCAAAAGTTCTTTCCTCCCTTCCCCCAAATTCAAGGCACACATGAAATTCCTGACCAAATTTCTCAGTTCCTAGCGCTGAGCCAGCTACAAATAACTGCTTCTTAAATATGGTTTGGAATCTCTCCCATCTCTCACCGTATCTACCTTCAGCTTAATGATACTTTCTCTCCCCAACTTCCACAAGCCAAAAAGTCACTTAAAAAAAAACCAATTAAGCTAAATGAACTAATTAAAATTTCTCAGTCTCTCCATCAGAACCATATGTGAGCAGGGGTTCTTAAACTGGCATCTAGAAACTTGTTTCTAAAGAAAATTACTTAACTATTCAAATGTAACTGGCTTCCTTTGTAATGTTATGCATTTACTTTTATGTGTTTAAAAACATTATTCAGAGAAGGGGCCAAAGACTTCACAAAATTCTTGATACAGAGGGTACAGTAATCGTGGCCTTGACTATAGCCTTTTGGGAGCTAGGTCTGTGGCTGTGTCATTTTTTTTGCCTGTTATACCCTCCCAACACAAACTATGAATCTAAATTCCAGAAGAACTAATTCTACAAGTAAATGCGCATTAAATGGAGACTGATGTGTGGTGTTTAAGATGAAATGCTGCCAGATTCAAGAATACCTAAATACAATCATGCTTCTTCCCTACCTTTTGGCAATCTAATAAAGACACAGTACTTCAAGGCACAAAATGTGAGTTTGATTGCCCTCAGGAAGTCACTGGTCTTCTCCAGGCCTCCTGATATTAATGCCATAATCTCACAGGGTTATTACAAAGAAAGCACTGTGAAAACCTGCATAAATGTGACTGTTACTCTGAAAATCATTCTGGTAGAAATATAGAAGACAAGGAAAAAAGTGTCAAAAAAAATTACAAGAAAGGAAGAGGAAAAAAATGCTCTGAGCTCACGCATGATATAATCAAAGTTTTACTTCACATCGTGCAAACTGCTTAAGTCACAGTTAAAAAAGGCCTGTGTTCTTGGGTTCTGGCAGATCAGTTTGAACAAGTGAGGAGGCCAAGGAGAGGAAATCTTAAGTGAAACTATTTCATATCCCACAGCCAAGATGAAATTTTGAAGGCAAATGTGGAACCTCAGACCTTCTTTTTTCCTTTTTTTTTTGGCAGAAAAAAGAGAGATTGCTATAGGAACTAATGATAGGGGTGGTGGTTGGCATGTATGAGATTCATGACACCTTAGATGTAAGAACCATGGATGCTCAGGTCACAAGTGTTTCTATATTGGCTCTTGATGAGAATGTGTTATGTATCTTCAGATCCACATGCTTCCTATAAAAAAGTCTCCAAATTGCTATTCTGAAAAATTAAAATGTTAAAGGAAAGATTTAAAAAAAAATAAAGTGAAAATGACTTTTCTTTACTCGCTATAAAGATTCAATTAAAAATAAAAGATCGGGAAAGGGATTGGTGTACAAAGTAAAGAGGACTTTTAAAAATGCTATATTGTTTCAAAAATAAAAATCAGACAGCAAAGGCATCTGGGGCAGCTGTGAAAGCATTCAGTTGCCAGTGGAGGTATTTTCTCTTCTCACCACAGCTGTTCAGCTCAAGGCATATTTTGTTTTCCTTTTTAATCGAGCTTCTGAATCCAAAATACTTAGCTCTAAAATACCATTTGAATTTTCTTGAATTGGCTGCCACCTTGTGGAAAACTCTGGGAAAGTAGGTTGATCCTTCAAGTTCAAAAATCAGAGAGAGCTTTTTTATGACAATGTAATTACAGACTATCCTGCAAACTGGCCACCTTCACCAGGTCTTAAGAGTTGGAAGGGACCACAGAGGCCATCTACTCTAAAGGTTCTTGGACAATGTCCACAGAACCCCAGGAAATCTATCAATAGACTTCAGACTGGGCAGCTCACAGTACCTAGACTGCAATCAAGAAGACTCATCGTCCTGAGTTCAAGGGCCTCAGACACTTACTAGTTATATAACTCTGGGCAAGTCATTTCACTCTGTTTGCCTGACTTTCCCCATCTGTAAAATGAGTTGGAGAAGGAAATGGCAAACCACGTCAGTATTTTTGCCAAGAAAACCATCGTGAAGAATCAGATATGACTAAAAAAGAACTGAACAGAAGATTTCAGAAGTCCTGGAACTTGTATTTTCACTGTCTCTAAGAGAAATTGAATTTCTCCTTCAATTAGAAGACAGGCAGCAAACCACAGTACTATTAGTTGCCCTCATGACTTTGTCACTGATAGAAATCCAAGATATTTCCATATATTCACATTAGTTGTTGCAGATGTCTTGAAACAGTTCATAACTATTTTAAAATTACAGCAGTTACTAGACTTTAACTTCCTAGTATTTTAAATGCATTGTTTTGTTATTTAATGCAATAAAAGAACCTATATTACTATATTTAATTTTATTTTTAAAGTATTTTATAATTACTTCAGGATAAATGAAATATATTGATAGCTATTTCAATATAATTGAAGTGTATAACTGAAATTTATAATCCTATACATTTATTTTATGCATTTATAAGTATTTTTCTGAGAAGGGGGCCTGTGGCTTCACTAGACTGTTAAAGTCCACCAATGGGTTAAGAACTACTAGACTAGTCCAACTTTTAACTGAGCCAGAATCTCACTTATATGAAATGGTCATACACCACCTTCATGTATTTTAGACAGAACTGTGCCAAACTATAGTAAGAATTCCAAGAGAACAAGTAAGTCATGATTAAGTCAGATAATTTCATCATTCCAAAAATTTATTTGAACTACAAATTGTGTTTTTCAATTTTCACATGATAGGATGAACTTTTTACTTGGAAAATGAGGTGTGTGTGTGAGAAACGAATAAACTACTTAGAAAAAAATTACATCTGTGAGACTGGTTCTACACCTCAGATGCAGCGAAAGTATGAGCACATACACTCGGTACAATGGAGAACAGGGGTCACTAACTTTTTGCAAAAGATCATCTATTTTCCAAGTCCATGAAGGCTTAAGATTGATTATGGAGAATTAAAGGGAAAAGGAGTGGAACAAAGGAGAAGAGCCAGGTTGTTGAGGAGAGAGGAACTGTGTCCAAGTACTGACAGCGAGTGGGGGCGAGTGGCCCGGGAGGGGTGGGAACCGTAAGGGGAGAAGAGAACAGGCTGCTGTGTCTCTCTCGCTCTAATGCGTAATGGCCCAAGCTTGACAAGGAAACATACTACAGACCATTGGCCCCATAATCAATCAGATTAGGCCTCATCGTAGACTGGTCAGTCAGGAGAACAATAGTTGGACATCTAGCACAGATATTTAATAATAAATGCATGATGACTATAGAGAGTCTAGACTCTCTAAGACAGGATAATCACTCTCTTTTTAATGTAATAAAGTGCACTTAGATAATCCAGTAACCTCCTAGATGCCTTTCAGTAACAGAAAAACCCTGCATATAAATTATGTCCTTGACTAAGGTGTGGTAACTTAAAATAGGCTGGAGGAAAATAGCCTAGCACAGAACCATAATTATGACCTACAGGTCAGGACCAACTATGAGCGATGACCACACTGAGGAGCCAGACGCACTAAACATCCATCCACTCTGACACCAATACAGGTAATTACGATAGAAGCACATGTTACAAATGCGTTAAATTATTAATGTATTAATTAATACAAAGGCCTATGTGAGTGGTGAAACTCATTGCCAAAGTGAGGGTCAAATAAGGCTTCATGGAAGGGGGGGGTATTTCAGTTGACAGTATGTTTGAAACATGGAGAGGAAAGGCAGGGTTTATCACATGTTGAGGGATAGGGCCAAGCTGGTCTTAGATGCTAGACAAGAGAAAATCAACTTCATTCAGCAGATATCTTTTTTTTTTTTAATTTGTAGGCAATTGGAGTTAAGTGACTTGCCCAGGGACACACAGTAAAGGCCATATCTGAACTCAGGTCCTCCTGACTCCAGGGAGTCTGTTCACAGAAGAATTCTTCCCAGGTTGACTGTACTTAATAATCTCTTTGTAGGTTGAATGAGCCACATCCTTTCTTTTTTTCTAATTACAAACAACAGAGCACTCTCCTCTTTTCTTCCTCAATTCTGGCTGGATAGTCCACAGACTCCAGGGAACGAAAGCTCTCCGTGGAGTTCAGCAGAGGCCTGTTCCCCAATCCTACCTCCAATAATGGCAGCTCAGTTGTAAGCTTGTGGGTGTGTGTTCGTCCTTTGTTGCCAAAGAAGACCATGCCATTAGAGAAATGATGACATGACTTGCACTAGACTTTGTTCTGAGTGAGGGAGGGCTGTGCAGGTCACCAGCCTCACTTCTCCTCCAGAGCCATCTGAGTCCAGTGACCAGATTCATCAGGATGACTGGAGATGACCCAGGATGAGGCAATTGGGGTTGAATGACTTGCCCACACAGCTAGTGAGTGCCAAAATGTCTGAGGTGAAATTTGCACTCAGGTCCTCCTGACTCCTGCCCTGGTGCTCTATCCACTGCACCACCTAGCTGCCCCTAGTTGTCAGCTTAAGACTTAAGAGACAACCTATTTGATTTACCTGAAAATACCTACCCATATAGCCTAAGCATTTCTGGTTTCAAGGCTGGAGCTTTCCTGTATAATGGTCAATTACTTTTAGTATTTTCATTTCCTTGGGAGGGTATTTACCATTCAAAAACACCAAACTTCACCATCTGCCTTTTCAAAAACTTTTAAGCCCAATTCCAAATTCTGTCCCGCAAGGGCTGCCTCATTCTAGCTGTTTACCTTGCTTTGAAGCTGAGGAGTCTTCCATGGGCAAACCATCGTCATGGCTCCCTTCCTCTGGAATAGGCACTGCAGGGCAGCTTCCAAAGGTCCATGGGCCCCTACCACCAGTACCTTCTTCCCATCTATGACGAAATCTGAAAATTAAAAAAAGAAAGACCCAACCTATCATTATCATCAAGATTTCTGGCCTTTTCTGCAAGATCTAGATGTGAAGAAACGAAGGTCCCACTTTTAACATGAAGCCAGTTAGGACTAGTCTATGATGGACAACTCAGCATGAGAGCAATCTCTCTCAGAATGCTTCCTGGGGAGGAGGATACTCTGTGCTCCTCACCCCAGGGAACAGGCTGTTCTGAGAAAATAAACTTTCAGGTTAACTGATAAAAATCTTTGTTTCAACTCGTTACTGGAAAAACCTCTCTACGATGCATTCTAAAAATGTACCCTTCTATAACCTATGCATCAAGAGATTTGTGATCTTACTGATGTGGTTAATTCCTTCCACTGGTTCAGAGTGCAACCAATCCCCACTTTTCGAAATCTATTTAATTATTGTTCATCTTTTCCCATAGTTCCTCCAAAGAGAATCTACTCAAATGAGAGAAGGCTTCCTAGGATTCTTTTCTTTCAATAGTGAGTGGCTACGAGGGCAATGTTTACAATATTTCCTCCTTTTCTAAACATACATTTTCTCATTCATATCCTTTATGCCCATGAAAAAAATCTGCAAAAAACATGCTTATAGAACATTACTGTCTTCTTTTTAAAAAGATAAATCATGAAGGTTCTTGAAGTACCTTGGGGTGATCCGACTGAATAATACATATGAACTATCATGTAGATGGTGTAAGCAAACTGGGTTTTCTGTGTACGCTGACCCCAAGACAAATCCTGGAAATTGACTCTAAATAAATCCCTGACATAATCTTGCTGTGTTTTTTTTTCTTTTTTTTCTTTCTAAAAGTAGATCGCTTAAAATAAAATTTAAGTCTAGTTAATCCAGGTTTTATGCATGCTATGATTAAATATCATTCAACAGCACAGTCAGTAAGATAGATACCCTACAATCATTTATTCACTAAACTGAACATTTGTGAAGCAGAGAATACCAGTATCTTTATTTTTACACATAGAATTCAAGGCCAAGGGGATAAATCTGCTTAGAATGAGGCTGCTCCCTGAAAACTCCTTGAGGGTCCCATTCATTGAACTCAATAGACTATAACTTATCATGCAATAGAAAGGATGTGAGATAGAGTCAGAAAAGACCTGGGTTCTAATCTAGGCTCCATTAAGGGCTAGCTGTATGACCTCAGGAAGGGCACACTTCTCCTGCACAGGCCCTAGTTTTCCCTCATGAAAACACCTAACACAATAATTCTAGGAATCTATGCTTATTCAGACAGTCGTTTCAATTAGCACAAGAGGGTGGATTTTAAAGAAACTAAAGCCAGAAGCATTATTCTTCAGCATATCTGCTCTGACTGTTTCCGGGGAGAAATTGAGAATCTATTTGAAAGTATTTTTTTCTTTCAATTTCATGTCTTTTCCTTTTATATGGTATTGTTAATTCTCTCAGGTATAAAAATCAGCCAAGAATGGATAACTATAATCTCCCTCCCCCAATCCCTCCTCAAGTAAATGATTTCAGGGGGTAAAAAAAATGAAAGTTGGAATGAGAAAATGAAGGTAACTTTTGAGATTTTAATTAGAATCTCATAAAAAGGTAACCTTTCCAAATGTATAAACATTAATGTCATGGATATAATATCTTTTTAGGACAGACTATAAGAGGAAAGAATACTAGATCTGGAGACTGAAAACCCTGAATATCAGCACTGTAATTACTCAGCTGGGCAATCATAGGGGAATATATTACTTAATCTGACTCTCCATTTACTCATGTGTAAAGTGAATAATACCTGTCCTGCGGAAGGTATAGGATATTGGAAAGATCAAATCAGAAAGCATTAGGAAAGCTTTTGTAGTAACAAGTTAATTTTTGATATTTAAATAGTGCATTAAGGTTTGTGTCTGAGGCAGGATTCCAACTTTGGTCTTCCTGACTCTAAGGTCAGCCCTTCTATCTGCTATCCCCAAGGAAGGTAAGACGGGAGGCAGCATGCGTCAGGAAAATCAAATCACGCCCCCTCCCCCCTCAGACTCCAACAAAAACTTCTTAGGAACTGTCAACCCTAAACTACTAGACCTACTCCCAGGCCAACCCATGAAGTTATTATTGAGGAAAAAATCATGGCATGGAAGTGGCCCACCTTACTCACTTCCACCAGCAACTGTTGACCAATTACCATCAATAGACAAGGGGACACAAGAGCCCTAGAAATGCCAGCACACCCCAGACCCCCATTCCTTCATCTAGCCTGTTCAGTCCCACCAAAGGTCAAGCAACTAACACAGGGCATGCAAGCCAGTCTAGTGGGAGCAGCTTCCTAAGGGCACTAGCAACAAGGGGCAGCATATGAAAGACCAGTCAAATCACCACCACCATCCTAACCACCATCTCCTATCAGACTCGATGGAAAAACCCCAGGTCCCTGTACTCAAGAACCCTGGGAACTGCCGTACTTGCTGCCACAGTGTTATAGAATATTTATAGCCATCAGGCTGGGAAAGCAACCCATGTGGAGATGGAGCTTGAGACCTGCTCTTGGAGATAATACCATGACCACAGCTACTGAAAACCCAGAAAAGAAAGTCCTTGCCACCAAAGTCCTTGGCACTGTCAAATGGCTCAGCTTCAGAAAATGATGATTTTATTGATGGAAATGACACTAAAGAAGAGGTATTACCATTACTATAAGGACCATGGGACATTTCCATCTCATTTGAAGCTGAATCCATCCTTCTTTCTCCTTCCTTTTATTCACTTGAACTTCTTTCACTTGAAGTGGAACCTTCTTCCCTTCTATCCCTCCTTCTTTTAGTACTATTTAAATGACAAGTATTATCACTATTACTTTTGCTATTACCTGATTTTTCAAGAAGTTCAACCACAGCTCTGGCAGTAGGTGAAACAAAACATTCATGGGCATCTCCACGTACCAACTTGCCCAGGTTTACATCTGTCACCCTGAGACATAACACACAAAAAAATAAGTGAGACAGTAGCAAATATTCAACTAAATTTAGCATAGAGAAGTTTAAAGGAAATATGACCCAGTGCTTGATAAATTCAATGATTAAAAATAAGATTAAAAGTGAGCAGAGAATGAAATGTACTTTGTGATGAAGATCGCTGGAAGAATCTTCCCTCTGACCCCCACAGACCACAAGGAGATAGTAATGGAAGTTATCATTTAGTTTTCAAGCCTTAAATTCATGTTTCAAGCCTAGTCCCCAAGTCTATTTATTGCTAACCATCTCACTTTTGGACAACCTGACAGGGTCAAAACCCATATATATTCATCTCCATGTGCATTCCATTTCTGTGATTTAGACCTTGAAAAAGTCACTGAAGTTCTATTCTCTCAGTTTCTTCAAGTGTAGAATAGATGATTGCTAAGGTTCCTTCCAGCTCTAGGGTTATGATACCGTGAACTTTTGGTACCAAAATTACTTAAAGTAAGGATGGAATGGAGAAGGAGGAGTTGGTTTGATTTCTTTGCCAGTTCAAATTCAGACCAAAGTAGACTCAAATTCTCTAAATGTGCCTAACATGAGTGAATGGTCTTGATACACATTATTTGAGAAATAGATTTTTTTTTAAAAGAATTTTTCATATTTTGCTACTTAGAAAATTTTGAAACCAATCACTGAAGGTAATAAACTCACTATCAAATTTTAGAAGTTCTCATCCATCGAGGCTAAAATACATAAATAAAGAAAGAATACATGACACATAAATTCCCTGTTTTCCATTAACCTAATACAGGGCTTGACTCAAGATGGCATGTCCCTATGACACCTCGAAATTTCATCACTGTGCCTTGTGTTAATTATGAGAGAGTACACTTTGAAGAAAGAGTCATGGTTTACTATCTAATAATTAACGCAAGGCCCATATAGTCTCTTTATCTAGATATATTTGATATATTTATTAAGCCCCAAGCCCAGCACTCTATCCACTGTGACACTAAGTTGCCCCAAGTGGCTGATACAGCCACCAGAAACCTGATACATAACAGAAATGATAGCTAGCCACCTGTCCTTAACTAAAGTCAGTGTTAGGGCCTAAGCAAGGAAGACCTTAAATATATTTCAGGTACCCTGTGCTTTTTTAACTGAGTAGCTTTTTTAACTACATGGTTAGTGAATTTAAGAGAATCTTATCACAAAAATCAAGCACATTCTTATATGGTATTAGTAACAATAAGAAATCATAAAAAATAGAAATTCCATTTGCAAAAATAATCATTAAATACTTGGGAATTTACTTACCAAGCATACACATGAAAAGTGTAAAGAGAGTAAAAAAAATTATAATAACTGAAATAAAGGAAGACCTAAAAAGCTAGAAAGAATATCATTGTTTACGGGATGGATTGTATCAATGCAATCGAAATGATAACACTCTCCAAATTATTTTAGATATTTAATAAAATCCTAGTAAAAAATGGAGAGAGGCTGCATGGAATAGTGTTTAGAGAACTGGCCTTGGGAATCAGAAAGAGCTGGGTTCAATTCCTACTGTGGTATATACTGGCTGTGTGACCCTGGGTAAGTTATTTAATTTCTGTGCTCAAGGCATCTAAGGAATAAATTGCAAAAAAGGTATCTGTTTCCCTGAGCAAAGGGAGTTCCTTACTGGAAACAACAACAAAAAAACTGAACAAGGTAAAAACTATTTTAAATATCATTTGATTTTCTTAAAAGGCAATATAAAAGCAGTATAATAGAATGGAAAGTGCCAGGGGACCTGGGTTTGAATTAGCTCTACTACTACTATATGACTGTGATTTTGATTAAAAAGAAAACCTTTTATGGTTGTTTTTTTGTGGTCCTGAACTGGGCTGGAAATGCTGTAGTCCACAGTCTCATTGTTGCTGGGAAATTAGGTCCCTGGGTGGGTAAATCACAGAGGACAATCATGGGAGCAGAAGTAGAGTTTGGCCATTGTTGGTAATTGACTAAATGACAACCTAGTGATTCAAAAGAGTATCTCATTGAAAATTAACACTTGTGCTTTACAAAGAATAAATCGTCCCTAGAGCTTCCAGGGTTTCTCAAGTTTTCTTTGTGACTTGTTATGACAGGAAACACACATGATGGAAAATTTAGTGAAAATAAATCATGTAATAAAAGTGAACTAATATCAAAAGCCATTTAATTTCTGAGTAATTAGTAAATATATGCAGTGAATGACTACAGTGACTTCTTACCCATCCACATCTTTGTCTG
This sequence comes from Potorous gilbertii, assembly GCA_028658325.1. Classification (NCBI taxonomy): domain Eukaryota; kingdom Metazoa; phylum Chordata; class Mammalia; order Diprotodontia; family Potoroidae; genus Potorous; species Potorous gilbertii. The sequence continues at coordinate 432,466,605 of CM053770.1, read as the reverse complement.
GTTTCAAAGCATTCAGTATCTTGCTACTGAATGAGCTGATGGAAAGCTGAAGAGCAAGACCGTGAACTCCAGCATCTTCATTGAGCTTCAAGATTTCATCTATAATCTAAATAGAAAAATATCAAAAACTAATCTGATTAAACAAACAACCAATAAACATTTAATTTAATAAGAAGCACTTTGATTTAAACATCAATTCCTATTCTGTGCTGAATATTGGGTAGAAAAGAGTAGTGTTGAGTTGCCATTCCCCTCCACCTTTTTCTTTCTTTTTCAATAATATAAAATTTGAATAAAATAAGCAAACTTTGTTGGTAAATTTGCTTATAAATAACAAAATAAATAAAATAATTTTAAAAAATTAAATAAAATATTAAAATTAAAAAAATTTCAGTAAAAACATTAAAAAATATCTCTATTCCTCAGGGGATGATATTAGATTGCCTTTCTGTGATTCAATTTGATTTTATAAAGACTTGAATCCCTCTCTTTGTAAAGTCTTTTGCTAACCTCCATAGGAGAAAAAAACAATTAAGTTTATGCTATCAGTCCTGTCCTAAATGAGAACACAAAGTTGGACAAGACATAGAAAGACATAGAACATATGACAAATAATAAAAAACTGACCATGACCAGGCTTAACAGGTACACAGGGCTATTCTCAGAGTTCTCTCCACTCTGCTAGCCACAGAATTTAAGTACCACAAGAAGAGGACCAAGAAGCAACCTTATTATAATTACAAAGGGCAAACCTCTATTAATAGATTCATGCCTTGAGCCACAAAACAGTCAAGGATGCAGACCGATGTCGTCTTATGAGGGCAGAGTCCTTACAAGGACAACCACCTTCTTTATTCTGGACACTATGCCATCCAGTGCAGCCTGAGATCTTTTCTTGACTTGCATATCAAACTGTTGGCTCTAACTGAATCTTTAGTCTGGGTATCCATTACATGAGGACCTTATGTGATAGGGGACTCCCAGAATGTTAAAAGTTGAAAGGCCCCTTAGATGTTTCAAGTCCAACCCATTCATTTTTGCAGAGGAAACTGAGGCTACAGAGCATTCAAGTAACCTATCCATCTAAGTGAGTCACAGAGCTGTAACTTGTCTTCTGTATCAAAGTCCAGCATCTTTCTATTGTGCTATGTTGTCTCCATGACTGTCTATTTCATCAAATGTTGGAAATATTTCTCTATCACAAATTTTCAAAACACATTCCCTGGCAAGTCTGATAAAAAGCTGAAGAAAAGATTAATTACCAATGGAGCAATCTATGCATACCTAGAATTGCTGGCCCACTCGACCTCAGAGAAGAGGCCCCTTTTCTTGTCTCCCATCCAACCCCTAATATAAAAAAAATGAGTGAGGAATGCCAACCTTACTAGCTACTTCTGAAGGTGAAACTCTGTTCTAACAGAAGCAACTAGAGGTTGGATCCTAAGGAAAATAATATAGTCAGTTAAGTATTTGGCAATTAAGTCACTGTAAACAGAATGCAGTGCCTGGAGTCTAGATGACTTATCTTTCTGAGTTCAAATCTGGCTGTGTGACCTTGGGCAAGTCACTTAACCTTGTGTGCCTCAATTTCCTCATCTGTAAAATTAGCTGGAGAAGGAAATGGCAAATCACTCCTTTGTCAAGAAAAACCCAAATGGGGTCAGGAAGAATGAGGCAAGACTGAACAACATTTAAGGTATTCTATTTCCTCTTCTGTTAATCCCGGCAGTTTATATTTTTGCAGATATTAATCCATTTCACTTAGATTGGCAGTTTTACTGGCATATAATTGGGCAAAATAACTAATAATTGCTTTAACTTCATCATTAATGGTACATTCACCCTTTTCATTTTTGATAGTGGTAATTTGGTTTTCTTCTTTCCTTTTTTTAAAATCAAATTAATTTATCTATTTTATTATTTATCTAATTCATTTTATTATCTATTTTATTGGAGTTTTTTCATAAAACTACTCCTAGTTTTATTTATTAGTTCAATGGCTTTCTTACTTTCAGCTGTATTACTCTCTCCTTTGATTTTCACGATTTTCATTTTGGTGTTTAACTGTGGATTTTAAATTTGTTCTTTTTCTAGTTTTTTTAGTTGCATGTCCAATTCATTGATCTGCACTTTCTCTTTTTCATTGATATGCTCTTTCAGAGATATAAAATTTTCCCTAACTATTGTTTTGGCTGTATCCCACAAATTTTGGTATGTGGTCTCCCCTAACAAAAACAGAATACTATTGCTGCAGATTATCTGTCCAGAAGTTTATTTTTTTAAAAAGTCACATAAAAGAGATGCTAACCAAAGTAAGCAAGTAAAGCCTCACTGTTAGAGTTTTCTATGGATCCACTGGTTGATAAGGTGGTAGAGGGAAGGAGTTGCATTTTATCTAATGTCAGAGTTTGTTGCTTTGCACAAAAGCCTTTAATGTAATATAAGCAAAGTGAAAGTAAATAAAATAAAAGAATTCTACACTTAGGGTCTTTAGAGATCATCCAACCCAGCACCCCATCATTTTAAAGATGAAAATACTGAGTCATGGTGAAGGAACAAGGTCACCCAGGTAAAATTGAAAGACTATTTCTATCAAGTGGAAGAGATATATTTCTCTTAAATTCTTAGCCACAATAAAGAGCTGGATCTCTTCCAGCTTGGCAATATTAATAAAAGGCAGACAAGAGACCATTACCTCATCTTCACTGCTGTCAGGAGGCAGGCAAACATGAGTAATGTTCAGACCAACCTGAAAAGAAAGGATCAAGTTATTTTAGAAACCTAAACATATAATTCAAAATTATAAGGGAACAAAATCTCCAATCCTTACCTCTTCAGCCAAGTTCTGGTTTATCTCCTGCATCCAGTTATCATCACCTGCCTTAAGGGGGGAAAGAGGAAAGTACATTAAAACACACATAAACAATATGTAATTATTAAGAATAAAAAAACTCTAGAGAAAGAACTGATCAAATCTGAATGCAAATTCAAGCATCCTTTTTTTCAAGCATTAATTTTTGTTGGGTTTTTTTATGATCTGTATATATATACTTTTGTAACACGGCTAATAGGGAAATAGGTTTTGCATGACTTCACATGCATAATCTATATCAAACTGCTTCCCTTTTCAAGAGGGTGGATGGGGACAAGGGAGGGAGAGAATTTGGAGCATAAAATTATAAAAAAGGAATGTAAAAATTTTTTTTACATGCAATTGAGAAAAATTTAGTGAAATATATAAAATATATTGAGGGAAAAAGAATAAGTCTTTGATTATAGAATAATTAGAGGGGAAAATAAGGTATATGCAAAAGAATATAATTCTTCAGTAAATGTATCCTTTGCACAAACAAAACAACCGAATTGCATTTCATTTACTGCCAAACTTCTGCAGACACAGCACTCACATTAGCGTCACTGCACAGATGAGCACGCAGGGGTCAGAAGTCCATGAACTAGAGACTGGGGGAGAACCTCAACCTTTCATGTCTTCACCTTTATCACTACCCTAACATTATTTCTATGCCTTATATGGGACAGGAGCACTTAGTGCTGCGACGGGCAGATAACCACAGTCGTCATAACAAAGTAACGATAAGAATACCTTAGCAGTTACAAAGAACTTTAAGGTTGGTAAAGCACTTTACCAATATTATTTCATTGGATCCTCACAATAACCTAGGATGTAGGGGCTACTATAATTCCCATTTAGCAGATAAGGAAAGTGGAGCAGAAAGGGATACAGTTATCCTTTCCATATAATGACATTAGATATGTGTCCCAAGGGACAGCTTAAGAAATTAAATAGGATTTCTTTTGGAGTTTTGCAGAAGACAGGCAAAGGCCAGCAGAGGACAGAAAAAGCTGAGAAACTCAAATTCATAAAAAAAAGTACAGTTTTGTATAATATCAACATATTTTAATACCATAAACACGCTGAAAATAAAATTCAGACTACTTCTCTGGTAAGAAGGGAAGGCCAAAGAATTTTACACAGATTTTCCAGATTCCTAACTTCCAAGATGTGGAAGGGGTAACTATACTTACTATTTATTGAACTGAATAAAAATTAGATCTAAGCATACTTAAAAGTTTTAAGTATAGGTGAATACACTTTTTCTCAGTACTCACATCTTGTCAGAAATTCTTAACCTGGGATTCACAGAACCTTTAGATTTCAGGCAGGGGGTGGGGAGAAGAAGGAAAGTCTAGGGAATTGAGATGGGAAAAAAAAAACTCTAAATACTTCTAACAAAAAAATTATCATTTTCTTCATTATCCAGAGAGAATTCATAACATATAAAGTGGTCAAGAACCTCCGGTTTAAGTAGAAACTACTTTCTTTTCAGAGTGCTCGGTGGGGTACATACAGGGACACTCTAGTACCAGCACAAAGAAGGACAGAGGGTAAGGTAGAGGCATGAACAAAAAGGCTTGTGTAGGTGACCCAGTCAGCCAAGAAGCAAATAGGGCCATGAGCAGGACACAGCTAAACAGCAGACCGCAGAAACTTTGACGTGGATTAAAAGGTCAATGTAATAAGTGAATTTGGGAGATTTGGGGCCCCAGGGTTTAATTTAGGAAGATCTATTGGCAAGATTACTGTAGTATTCAAACAAGAAGGGACTGGGTCTTCCCAAAAGCAATATTTATTTATTTAATATAGGGAATGCTGAAGTTTCTTCCAGTGACATCTAGGTCCACAGCTCCCAGATCAAAGGGTCCTTACAGTCTAATGGAAACCTCAAAGAAGCTTGAGTCTTCATGTATACAGAGCAGGGTGCTGGGCTCACCAAAGCCCTCCCTCAGGGCAGTGAGGTGGTGAAGTGGATAGAACGCCAGAAGACTCATCTACCTGAGTTCAAATCTGGCCTCAGATTCTTAGTAGCTGTGTGACCCTGGGCACATCAGTTAGCCCTGTTTGCCTCAGTTAGCTCATCTGTAAAATGAGCTGGAGAAGGAAATGGCACACTACTCCAGTATCTTTGTCAAGAAAACCCCAAATGGGGCCATGAAGAGTCAGACATGACTGAAATGAGTAACGATAGAACCTTCTAGACTAGGTGGCTGCATGCAAGGGAAGAGTGAAGGGTTTCATGACATTTCAATGACAACTATAGTTATGATTTAAACATATTTAATATTATAATAAGAGAATTTATGGTTCAATTTTATTATTCTCATTTACTCAAGATAAGCAGGGCATGGAACTAGCTAAAGTCTGCAAAATTAAGCCAAGGTATCAGCTACACTAACTGGTTAGCTCCTATTCTCTCAGCCTGCAAATTTATAGCTTTAGATATCAATTATGACTTCCCACTAGTTTCCTATTTTACTTGATACAGATACAAAGAGAGAACCCTTTGGCCATTGTTCTTTGGTCTGTAAACTATGACCTTCCCTTATTTACTCTGAAATTTTCCTGTACTCATCCCTTTTACGTAACTCTTAACTTACATAATGTGGCTGAACATGCTGCTCTGAGGGGACTAATATACACAGTGAATCTATGCTCTCAGCATTATAAACTGGTTTTTATCATCTCTGCGCCATCACTGATCCTCAAATAATTTTTGACACAGTAGGCATTTAAAAACCTTTGATGCTTAATTTTTTTCAGAGTAAAAATAGGTGAATTCCTTTCATTATGTCCTTAACTCATGAAAAGAGTATCCACTTTACGCATTAAGTACTACAGAGATTTCATTAGTGATCAGATCTTTTTAGGCTGCTTTAAAAATAGGAAACACTAAAGCCATTTGTTCCTTCTTGATTTCAAAGCTAGGCTTCCACCAGAAATTTTGTTAATGGAAATATATTGTAAAATAGCAATCTGAATCAATACTCTCAACCTTACCTGGACAATTGCAAGTACTGGCTTAAAGGTAGGATTTCCTTTTTGCAATAAACTCAGAACTTCTTTTGAACTCTGAATTATTTCTCTGCAATGAGAACAAACACAATTCGGCTAAACATCTATTAACAAAAGAAATATTTCAACAATGTACTAATTTGTGAAAAAATGTATTGTTGCTGCCCTTTGTTCTCCAAGGGGACCAAAATGAGATCACTATGGCAGAGTCAAGTTGCAGAACATCTCACTGTGCTTGATCAGATACAAGCTCAAAATGTTCTACCACAGATGTTGCACAAGTAGTTCATGTGAATATTTGGGGTGGATTCTCTAAATCTGTGCATCTCGTATTTCTTTTGAACCGCTTAAATTCTGTTCTGTTCACAGAGCACAGCACCCTGTCGGATGAGGGCATGCCATGTTGGGCGGTCCTGTGCCACTTTCTCCTGTGTCACACAATCAGTTCTAAACCTCTTAAGAGAGACCTTGAGAGTGTCCTTGTATTGCTTCCTCTGACCACCAACTGAGTGCATGCCTTGTGTTGAGTTCTCCATAAAAATAGTCTTTTAGGTAAGCAGAAGTTTGCATTTGAACGATATGACCAGTCCATTGTAGTTATGCTCTCTGAAGTAGTCTGAATGCTTGTCAGTTTAGTTCCAGAAAGGACCTCAGTGTCTGGTATCTTATACTGCCAGGTGATCTTCAGAATCTTCCTAAGGCAATTCAGATAGAAGTGATTCCATTTCTTGGCATGGCACTGGTATACTGTTCATGTTTCACAGGCATACAACAATGAAGTCAGCACAACAGCTCTGTAGACCTTCACTTAGGTAGTCAGTCTCTTCTCTCCCACATTTTCCTTCTGAGCCTCCCAAACACTGTGCTAGCTCTGGCAATGTATGCATCAACCCCATTAAAAAGAAGGTGAAATAATATGAGGTGGGAAGAATGAATTTAGGGTGGCAGAAAAAAGAACTATGATTAGCAGTAGCAGAAAACATTTATGAAATGCTAGTTATGTCCAGATCACAATACTGGACACCTAAAAAGATGAAAAATTTGGTGATTAGCCCCTACCCTCCATAAATCTTACGGTCTAATAGGGAGATAAAACAACAAAGAGCTCTTGATATGATTTATTCCACAAGTGCCCTGGAAAGGTACAAAACAAAGTCTGAGAGTAAGCTCATTACCAAGAATGAGGATTTTAATATTTTCTGATCCATATATATATATATATATTTTTTTCATCTCTACAAAATTTTTTAGAATACTCTCACATATTAAAGGCTTTCTTCATGAGAGTATGAGAAAGGAACAAGGAGATTTTTGCAAGGCTTAGCAAAGTGCCTGGGAAACACATAATAGGTGTTTAACAAATGCTTATTGAGGATTAATATTTTATAGCAGCCTGTATTTTTCAGTCACATGGTAACTGCAAAGTGTAGTGAATACAAGATTGCACTCAATTTGTTGACTATAAAAAGCATTTGATTCAGTAGAGCAAAATGTTCTTTTCAGTAAATTATTTCCCAAGCAAATAACAACATCATACATGATTCCTGCAAAGATGTAACAAGAGACATTACTTTGTTCACTGAGGCTCTGATTATTAATAACAGGTCAGGCATAAAACAATAAGATGTATGCTGAAAAGTGTTTGCCACTGTTATAGATGCATATCCAATGCATAGTTCAAATGGAAGAAGTTTTCTTTAAAGAAGGTAAGATACTCCCCATGTTCATGTTTGTGGCTTAAGTTTTGCTGACTTTGTATCAAGTGCTATAGAATGGGACAGATATTCTTAAATATGATCCATAACTACACTAAGTGTTTGGCTTACATTTGGTAACTGTGTGAAAAATGAATTACAGAAAAGGGACTAGAAGTAGGGAGGATATCATAACAGTCCAGGGAGAAATGATAAGGTCCTGAACCCTGGGGTAGCAGCAACATAGGAGAAGGGGACAGACATGAGAAGTATTATGGAAAAGGAATTAACAAGATATGGAAACTGACAGAATGTAAATGGGTGAAATAAAATTAAGCATGACTATGAGGTTGTAAATTTGGATGATTAGAAAGATGGTGGTACTCTTAACAAAAATAGATTTTGAGGAAGGGGAAAAAGGGTTTAGATCGTAAAAAAAGATGAATTCTGTTTTGGAAACAATAAGTTTGAGACATATAGGCATAGATGTCCAAGAGGCTACTGGGGATATGGGCCTGGATTTGAGAAGCTTTGAACAGTGTTATCTTTGTAGAAATGACAACTAAAACAATGACAGTTGACAAGACTACCAAAAGACATAGGTTTTCTACACAGACAACCGATTCCATGAGAGTCAACCACATTTAGCCAGCAAGAGTTATGATCTCATAAAGAAGACCCCAGACAAAGAGTTGTATGATAAGCGGAAGAACCAATAAAGGACAAGTTCTGCTCAAGTCAGAGAGTTCTATCTGCCAAGATAAAAGTTTAATTTTTTGTTTAAGAGCTTAACTCTGTCAAGAGGCAGAGTCTGGATGATTTGAATTCAAACCTGGTCTCAGTTACCAGTTGCTTGACCACAGGCAAGTCATTTAACACTTATTTGCCTCAATTTACTCAGCTGTAAAAATGAGGTTATAATAATGGCTCCTACCTCCCAGGGTTGTTGTCACAATCAGATTTGTAAACAGTATTTAGCATAGTGCCTAGCACATACAGGTGCTATACAAACGCGGATTTCCTTTCCTTTTTACTTCTGAGAGAAGGGAAACGCTGAAACAATCTGAGCACAAGGCATGAGAAAAGGCTATCAGATTTAGGAGTCAAGAAAGCATTGGTCACTGTGGAGAAGAGACTTTTAATGGAAGGCTGGTTTTAAAAGACAAATAGTAAGAAGTTGAGAAGTGAGAGGGAGGTGAAAATCTGGAGATAAATGAATATAGATTTTTTCCAGGAATTTGGTTGTGAAAGAAAAGATACTGGGCAATGAATGACTTGAAAACAGCAGAAGAGTCAATGAAAAGTGTTGTTTGATAACGAGGAGAACTAAGCATGATTGTGGGATCCTGAAAATAGTCAACAACTAGAGATTTACAGACATAAAAGGGAATGACCAAAGGCAAACAGTCTCAGAGTTGGTAAGACCTGGGGTACAGACAGAGAGGTTGACTTTGGCTAGAAGGGTTACCATTTCCTCAGAGATCCAAATCAATTAGGAAGAATGGGGAAAAACCCAGAGATTTTGAGGGACAAAGAAGAGGAAGTGTCATTAGTTGCAGCAGGAGTAGAGTTCTAAGAGGCAGAGGTAAGGAATGATATACCTGAAATGGGGTGCTAGCAGAAGGGAGAAAGCATAGACAGATCAAATATTTATTCTACAACTTGCCTTAGGATCTGTCTTGCTTAACTTCAAGTAGAGTGGGGCCTATACAAACTACATGCTTAATTTTTAAAAGACAGTTACTAATTAGAAGGGCAGCTCTGTTTTGTGCAGAGTATTTTGAATTGTACAGAGTATTTGAATATTTGTTTTTAATAGTACATAAGAGCGTCATTTGTTAATTGAAATATCAGTGTTTCTCATCATAACATTTAGCAAGGGCACCACTACATTTCAGCCTATCTGCCAGCCATTAAACATCCTACTCAGAAGGAATTTGGTTTCTCAAATTTCTGTTTAGAGATAAAGTAAGTCACTTAACCCTGTTTGCCTCAGTTTCCTCATCTGTAAAATGAGCTGGAGAAAGAAATGGCAAACTACTCCAGCATCTTTGCCAAGAAAACCCTAAAGAGTCATGAAGAGTCAGACATGACTGAACAACAACGGAAGTCACAAATGGTGTAACAACTCTTGATTTTTCGGTAGCTTGTTGCCTAGGATATGGATTAGGTACCCCAGTTTCTTCCCTCTAGCTCCAGACTGCAGGCCATTTTACTTGTAACTAGTATCTCCAGAAGGGATTTGATAGGAAATAAATTGGAGACTTACATGAAACCATCCCTTTTGCCTGGGCACTTGTTAAACATCCCCACCCAAGCGGGTCTGGGCAAGTAGGTCAAAGGCAATAACCAAAAGAAGAGCTAGAGATTATCTTAGACTTCAGCTGCCCTTCCACTAGAAGGTACAATTCCTTAAGATCAGAAACAAGGTTCTTAAAAAGCTTTCCAATTGGATTCTAAAGCTTTATTCTTTCTTGAAGTTTAGTTATGACTGTTTAATTAGTGGTAATGCCATATACCAATGGATTCTGATAAAGGAAATCTCCCTTTTCTTGACATCCCAAATCTGAGATTTTATACACAAATTACCAATGAGCAGGTTACATTTACTCTCTGCAACTCAACTTTGGGGAGATAGGGTAGAAGTAGGGAAGGGACTTCAGATTAGGTGATCTTTAAGGTCCCTTCCCAATCAAAATCTGTGGCTCTATAACAAGTTTATACATACTATTTAGATTTTATACCATTCATTCTACTTAGTGGATATGCAAATGGCAGGGCAGATAAAATATGGTGGATTCTGGAAGCACAAATGTAACAGCTCATACTCAATTCCGTATTAATTATCTTTTAAACTAATCTAAAGATCCTTTCTAAAAAAGTCTATAAGGCTCATATTTAATCATCCAACATGCAAGTAGGCCAATATCTTTCAGTGATAGATACCTGGAGGGAAATAAAGCGGTAAGGCTGGAAAGGTTGGTTGTTAATAGTTAGGTTATATTTAATCCTAGTGGTAAACAAGTAAGTACTAGAGCTTCCTGACTTTTATTTTTGAGAGATTCCAACAAAGGCAGACTAGATAGCTAACAAATGGCATTCACAATTGCTTCAGAGTTGAGAAAATTTTTAAAGAGCAGTCTAACAGACTGGAATCAGAGCTTATCTGGTTTAGAAGGTCGCCAAGACTAGACAATGCTTATTTATAGCAACATATAGAGTAGCAAAAGCTTGATTTGGCTTTTTAAAAATATGTGTATAGGTGAGCTTCAAGAAAAAAATCCATAGTATTGATATGTAAGCTTTTCACAAATAGAACAATTTAAATGGACTTTGGGATCAAAGTTGCCCTTATAATACAATGATAACAATATCAGAAAATAATCTGCAACTTATTTTATGATTCACCTCTTAAGAACATGCCTCAAATAGCTTTAGTCAAAAAGAATAACTCAATCTTTCATCTTTTTTCTGGTGTGCTCCAACCCTACTTTAAAATAATTTCTTTCTGAAAATAAGCTGCAAGGTGGTGCAATGGATAACCCACAATACCTGAAGTCAGGAAGACCTAAGGTCAAATCTGGATTCAGACACTCAGTAGCTATGTGGCCCTGAGAAAATCATCTAATCTTTCTTTGCATCAGTTTCCTCAATTGAAAATATTTATATAATAATATTTGTAAAATGCTTAGCAGAGTTCCTGGCACAGAGTAGGCATTATATTAATGCTTATTCCTTTCCCCTTACTTCTCTGAAAATAATGTATATGAAGTGATACAGGTCTGACTCCAGACCCAGCGCTCTATCTACTGAACTATCCAGCTGGCATGTAATATTACTTTACATACAATTTTAACAATTTTCTCAAGTCAGGCATGCTAACTACATGTGAGGAGAAGGGATACGAGGAAGAGAGACAGAAAATGTAGACACAAGATTTCAAAAATTATGCTTCTGTGGTAAATAATATATGATAACTTGAGGGAGACAAGGGACTTAAAAAGTGCTTTTACGCACAAGATTTCTTTTGGGTCTGCAGGCCAGGGTGGAGTGCAGTTGACAAGATCAGGACAGACCTTCGGGGAAGACTATTCTTTGAGATCAAGCTCATTATCATCCGGAATGGCTCTCCATGCCCCCCAGATGTTTGTGAGACAAACAAGAGAATTACAGAAAACAATGGAGATGTAAAATAGATGCCCTCTAGGCTCGCACTCTTTAAGATAAGACTGATTAAACCACTAGGGCAGGAGACAGGCCGAATGTCAGTTTCTGTCTATAAATACCCGGACCCTTAGATCAATGCACCGAGCTGGTCTTTCTTCTTCACCACATCACCAAGCCTTGTGGGGACGCAGGCCGTCCGCTACAGACACGGAAGAGGATGGGGGAAGGCAGGGCCAGAATCTGATGGATTGGACTAACAATAACAATAATACTAGCTCACATTCATGTAACATTTTAAGCAATTTACATATATCTCATTTCAGATACAAAACACACGAATCAGTCATTTCCAGGGTAAAACCCAACCAAATCAATCAATAAGCACTTTATTCAAGTGCTTCTTAGGTTCCAGGCACTGTTCAAAACACCAGATTTAAGAGGAGTAATATGTAAACGCACTGGAAAGGCAAGTAGGGGTTTGATTGTAAAGGAGATCAAATGCAAAATTTACATTTGACCTTAGATGTAATGGGGGCAGGTAGGTGGCTCAGTGGGGGATAGATAAAGACAGAGTTTGGCGCAAAGAGGATCCAAGTTCAAACGTGTCCTCAGAAACTAGCTATATGACCCTGGGCAAGTCACTCAATCCTCTCTGCCTCAATTTCTTCATTGGTAAAATGAGCTAGAGAAGGAAATGGCAAATCACTCCAGCATCTTGACCAAGAAAATCTCAAATTGGGTCAGACATGACTGAACAACAACGGAACATGGAATGCTAAAATTTACTACGGGGTAAGGGGGTATTATAGTCAAGATCTGGGCATTTCGGAAATCACTTTGGTTATACTGAAGGATTAGAGTAGTGAGAGGCTTGAGACAAAGAGAAGAAACCGCATACAGGATCTGCATGAAAGCAAAATACAAAAAAAGGTTTCATTTAAAGAATTATGCTATTGAAATCAATATTGATTAGGGGCTTACTATGTACAAAGTAGCAATAATGTTAGGAGGGAGTGCATATTCAGTTCATTAGTCATCTCTTTTTCTATTTTGTTAAGGTATGTTTGTAAGGATGTCATTTTCCCCAAGGATTATTTTAGCAGTATCCCAGAAATTTTGTCTCATCATTTTCTACGTTCATTGTTTCTATGATTTGTTCTTTAGCCAATTCATTATTTAGGACTTCATTTTTAAGTCTCCATTTGGGGTCTGATTCTTTTGTTTGTTGTCTCTGAAGCAATGGCTATTTTTATTGTGTTATAGTCCATAAAAGATGTATTAACTATTTTCGTCAAATTTTTATCTGTGTCCTAGTACATGGTCAATTTTTTGTAAAAGTTCTATATGGTGCAGAGAAATAGTTCTTTTAAAATCCCATTTAGAAGATATAAATCTTTTAACTCCAGGTTTTCCTGCAATTTATTTGGTTCCATATTTTCTCTTTTATCTTCCTGTTAGATTTATCCCAAACTGAGAGAAACTGAAGTCTCCAGGCCACCACTCTGGCTTCTTGTCACTCATACGATTCATGAATATGGCTGCTAAGGAATTTGGATCATGTTAAGTTTACTACTGATATTGGTTTATGGTTCCTTTCAGCATAATATAGTTTTCTTGTCTATCTCTTTTTAATTTTACTTTATCAGAATGATTAGCTCCTGCTTTTTTAGATTCACTTGATGCATGGTAAATTTTTTCCCACCCTCTGTTTTATTTTGTATGTTTCTTTATTTTTAAAATGTGCTTTTTGTAAGCAATATATTGTAGGGTTTTGTTTTCTTATTTGATCCATGAATCTTTTTTGTTTTACTGAATTGTTTCTAAGTTACATGTGGTATGAGAAATATGTATATTCTTTTGTTGTCCCATTTAGAAGACTCTAAGTCCTTTAATTCCCCAGGAGTTTTAACTGTCTTCCTAAGGCAGGACAAGTAGATGTTTCAAGAACCAAATCCCCCAGGTCACATCCAGTGCAAGATCCCCATCTCCCTTCACAGCCTAGCTCTTCACTTACAGGAGATGCATCCATTGAACCCCCTCCCACCACTGAAGAAGGGTCTCCTTCCTTCCCCTTCCTATTCAATTTTTCCCCCTCTACTTCACTCACTCTCCTGTAAGCTCTTCTCTTTTTGACACATTATTTTCCCCTAATTGCTAGTCTTCAATTGGACCAGTGCACATTACACATTCCTCTATCCCTGTGCTTTCCAACCCTCTTTTCATGTACCCTCCCAAGTTGCCATCAGTCCCACAAAAACAAAAACACTGACTCACTTATGGGAAGGATGTCACCCAGTTCAGTCCATAATGCCTCATGCCTACCTTTTCACCGTTACCTCCACTTGACTTCTGCAATCACTCATCTCCTTACGTATATTCAGAAAAAAAGTTTTCTTACTGATCTCTCTGCTGTCATTTTGTGACTGCTGCTGTTTGCTTGGTGCATTGATTCAGTTCTAAACTTCTGTTGTTTAAGGTGTTTGAGAAACAAAAGAATCTATAGTGTTGTTTTTTTTTCCTAAAAATGTTTCAAATACCTCTCTATTGTTGAATAGTCATTTTTTTCATATATATTGTTAAGTTATACAGGACCTATCATTCTGAGCTCTATTATTCTTTGAAAGACTTTATTCTATTCCTTCCCACTTTTTCTGGGAGGTGCAGAATTATCCGTGTACTATGTAAATTTATTTTCCTTTGTAATTCAAGGTCTTTTTCCTGATCAGTTGCAGAACTTGTTTCTGAACTGAATTATAACCACTACATGTCTTGGAGTTTGCAGTCTTGTTTGTGTTTTTTTCTGGAGGGAAATGAAATTCTTTCAACTGGTATTTCATTTTTATATTCAGAAGTTCTAGGCAGTTCTCTTCCATTATTTCCTGCATTATAGTGTTAAGGGTTTTCTGTTCTAGTGTACTCTTCTGGGAGATAAATGAACATTATATTGTTTCTAATATCTTGTCCTTGAGATCAGATTGTTGATTGCATAGTGAGCATATTTTGTATCAATGTTATTTTTTTTTTTTTACTTTTTTCTTCTAGATTGTCCTTCACTTCAATATAGCTGCACTCCCAACCTAATGTTTTCTTATGTTTTTTGGTGAGTCTTTCCATTTTAGTCTTTCTACTCTGTCAATTATTTTTACTGTATGGTCCTTAAATTCTGCTCTCATAATTCTCATTCCTCTTCCCACTCAGGAACAACATGTTGTGGTTCCATATTCTCCTCACATTGCACAAGGTCCCATCTCCTCAAGGGCTGGTTCCTTTTCCTTTGGTTTGCAGTATTTATTCATTGATGTTTGAACTTATTTACTCTAGTAAATAAGGACAAAATTCCTTCTAGATGCTTTATCAGTAGAGTAGATTTATCTGTTCAAGGTCTTTTGAGTTTTCTTCCAGAAATGTTTGGTATTCTCAATAGGAGATCCCACCCCATCCCCTCCTCAATTTTCCTCTCTTCGCTTTCTGATTTTATTTCTTCTGATAGTGGGTGGCTTAGATAAGGGTCTTATCTGACTTTTGGCGTAGGCTAGATGCTGTAATCTTTCTCTTAGGCTTAGAAAATCATGAATAAAACTATAAATAAAAGAACCCTTTCAGCTCTGAAACTTTTCTCTTATCAATTACCTCCAATATCCGATAACTACACACTAACTAAATTTGAGGAGGGAGGGAATTCAGAACTAATCAGATTCTCTCGTTTTTTTGTGGACTTGGCCAAATTCACTGAAATCATCTACTTGGGCCTAGGCACAGCACTGACTTGAAACATTTGTGGTAACTAAGACATCATTAATTACACTGCTTCCCGATCAATCTCTACAAACCTTAGATGCCTACTACGTGACAGGCGCTGTGCCAACCAAAAGAGCATAGCTTTTGAGCCACTACACGTGTTCTTCAATTTCTGACTACTGTTAAGAGATAATTAACATAAATGGAAAGAAGGCTCTTTAACGTTTCCAGGGGGGTAGGCTCCATCAGCTGGGACGGCTTAGGGGCTGGGATGCTTAGGGAAGAAGTCCCCTGGGTACTAACAAGTTCAGGCATTTTGGGGACTAAAAAAAGGTGCTTTTTGTTTTTTTAAACAAAATACAAGTTTTAGAGTGACCGCTTTTGCCCATCTGCGGTATCCAATGTTTTAGGATGCTCCAACCCTCCCCCCAACCCCACCTCATTAGCTTGCTTTGGCCAGCCCTCAAGAAGACACCTAGAGGTCTTTAACTTTTTTCCGTAAGAAAACTTGGTATGCAACCAAGTGTAAACATACCCCATAGCCAAAGTTATTTTTTTAAAGCCATAAATGCACCTGGCTATGAAATCAACCTACTAAAAAACATCCCTCCTAGATTTTTTTTCAAATAATCTGAGACATGATTCACATCCAAGGACTGCCAGGGTAGGCTGATCATTCATCACCAGTTAGTGCCTCCGGATGCAAGAACAAACAGAACTTTCTGGCTGGGAAGCGCCGCCCCGCCGGGTCGGGCAGGGAAGGAGGCGTAGGCGGCTGCGGATGCCAGGGGGGTGTGGGGCCCCCCAGTGCCAAACGCCAGGCCTTTCTCCCGGGCGGGCAGTTGCCCGGTGCACAGGCCGGGGATGGCGGGAAGCAGTCTCAGCACAAGGCTGACAGGGCCTCCGCTTTCCGTCTCCGGCAAAGCGTTACGCGGTTGCATCAGCCCCGGCTCGGCCCGGCGCGCTCGGGCGCACGTGGGGAGCCGGGAAGCCGGCGGTCAGCGCGCGCCGCCGGGCTGAGCTCGGGAGGCAGCGCCTGGTCCCCCGAGACCGTGCCCGGGCAGCGGAGGATGCGCACGGCGCGTCCCGGCGCCAGCCGCCTGCCACGTCGAGGGCTCCAACAAGTTGCCCCGAGCGCACGCAGACCCCCCCACCCCAGTCCGGGCTGCCCTCCCGCCGCCTGGGGTGGTGCGGGAAGAACGGAGGCCTCCGCGCCGACCCCATCGGCGCCCCGGCCTCCCGTCGGGGAAAGTTAGCGGGCTCAGGGAGCTCACCTGACCAGGGCCTCCGGCTTCGGCGGCGCCTTCCCGCCCGCGCGGCCGCTGCTCCCGCCCTGCGGATCCCGCAGCCGCCGCTGCCCGAACAGGCCCTCGCCCGCGCCGCCGCCGCCGCCGCTGCTAGCCCGGCGGGGCACCTGGAAGCTCCGCAAGGGCGGGAACGGCCGCCGCGCGGCGATGCCCTGCCCGCAGCCTGGCGGAGCGCGAGGGGCCGGGGGCTGCTGCGCCCAGCGGAGCTGCCTGAGGAGCGCGGGCCACCTCGTGCTCATGGCCGGAGCCGCCGCCGCCGCCGCTGGTGCCGAGGAGCCGAGGATGCCGGCGCGGGCCGCGAGAACGCTGCCGCGATGCGGGGATGCCGCGATGCGGGGATGCCGCGACGCCGGGATGCTGCGATGCCGCCGCCGCCGCCGCTGCGCCAGTTACTCCGTCCTGGGGCTCTGTGCCGCCGGGCTGGGCAGGGCGGGACTCGGGAGAACTCCGAGCCAGAGAAGCCGCAGGAAGCGAACGGCGCTTCCTTCTGGGGGACCCGAAGCCAGCCCCTAGAGGGCACTCCTCCCAGAAGGTTGGGCACGCCTGTCAGCCCTGAGCTCAGCGCCGCCGGGGAGCGCCTGCCTGGCCAGCTCTGGTGGGCAGAGCTCCCAGACCCTAACTCTGAGGCACCTTGGCGTAAAGAGACGGATGCTGATGCACATCCTGCTGCATTTCTAACCACACACACTCCCCTTAGCTGGCACTGTTGGCTCCTGTCTACTGCAGGGGGTTAAAACACAAAGGAACAAATTACAAAGTAACAAGTATTCAGTTAGCCCTGGGATTTTGTGAAAATACCTGGGGTTCGCAGACGACAGATTTCTAGGGATCTATGACCTCGAATGAGGGGAAAAAGTACATCTTGATTTTCAGTGATCTCTAACTTAAATTTAGCATTTCCTCTAGTAATTTAAACCACATTCTGGGGGTATCAGACTGCCAAAAGGGTCCAAGACACAACAAAGGTTAACTAATGCCGTCATGTTGCCTGATTCCTTTCCTATCTGTGCTGCTCCTTCTTGTCCCAGAGCAGTTTATCTGTCCCAAGTAAGAGTCATTTTACTCTAGAAATGGAATTTCAGAATCAAAACACTAAGAAACCTAAAGGTTTCTCTTCCTGAGACAGTCATTGCTAAGGACCAATAAATAATATTAGATTTTGTTAAATTTTCAAACTTGTGAATTCAGTTGTCCTCCAACTTTATGTTCCTTTTAAGGACTTTATAACATTTCCCTGACACAATATTTTAAAATTATTGGAATGCTTGTTCCCTGTATCAGTAAGCACCCCAACATACATAGAGGGGCCTATCACAGGTCCTTTGATCTGCTTCTCTAAAAGAAAAGGCAACTTTTCAGGGGCTAACAATCGCTTTAATCAAACACATGTATCAGTCACTTAATTGAGAGGAGAAAGTCAGCACCCTGAAATTAAGAGAAAATAGAGAGAAATCTAAATCAACAGACAGGACTTGCAAAACTGTCTGACCATTACAATGTGATAAGTCAGTGAAGACTTCTCAGGGACCTAAGTCTAAAGTAAAGCAGAGACAAGGCCTGAGTTTCAATTTATTAAAATCATATGATATGGGGAAACTTGAAGTTATGAAACCGTCTGTCGCTCCTCTCCCCAGTTTTGCTGACTCCCATTTCCTTATTTCTGAAAATAAGACTGATCACTCAGGCACTCAACCAAAAGGGTAAGGGGGAGTTTTGTGGTTTTCTGCTATATAACCTTGAATCTACTTCTGTAAAATGCTTCCCCTCCTCCAATCTGCTTGGATGAGGTTGAAGTCCAGAACTTGCAAGAACCGAATAAAGGACTTTCTGTTTATACTTTGAGATGCCTCTGAGTAGTCAATTTGAGTAAGGGGTCTCACCATGCCACACACATACATAGAAAGTTACCAGAGAGGGAAGCACCAACATCTGGGTTTTCAAAGGCAGGGTGGGGAGGGGCTGCTTAGTGGCTTCCCAGAGTCTCCTCTGGCCAAAGGAAACACTTCCAGTCAGCAAGTCCCAAAATAAAACCTCCCCTCAGAGTATATATACTCTTTTCAGAGTCAGACAGAGGGCACATAACCCCTTGTAACCCAGGGCCTCATTAGAAAATTAACAAAAGGTCTGGGCCTTCCTACCAATCTTCCCTAATCAAATTCTCCTTAATGGGCAGGCCTGTTAATGGATTCTCCTTCAGGTCACTGAAGGAATTACCATATTTCAGGAATCATAAAATCAGCAATGTGAGTATCAATCATGTTCTCAAGGCCTTGTTTTCAAATAACAAAAAGTGGCGATTGTGAAAGAATCTACCTACATAAAACTCTCCTTAATGGGCAGGCCTGTTAATGGATAGGGAAGATCTTCCCATTAAGAAGCAAAATTATATTAACAATAAACAAAAAGGCATTTTCAATACATTCCCTCAAACTTTCGGATTCTAAAGCAAAGTTTTATCTATTAATCAAATGAAGAGAGACACACAGAGACAGAGAGACTCAAACTCCAATCCCACAATTTTTGGATGGAACAATCCATAAACTGAACTCTCAGATTCTAATATTGAACAGTAAAATTATTTTTAAAACTTGGCCTTATTAAAGTACCATTAATGAAGCCAGGTTACTAAAGGCTAATTTTCCACCAAGAGTCAACCAGTAGTTGTAACTGTTCTAACTGTATCAATATTTAGCAATTAATTTTTAATTTGTCTGGCTCTGCTGGTGAAAATTTAATCTTTTAAGTAAAAGACATCATGGAATGTGTTAAATATTTGGATGTTGAAATTAAATATTTATTGGAATAAAATTATTGGAATATCATTGGAATAAAATATTTATTTTATTCCAACAGATATATTCAGATCTTTCCCAGCATTTAAAATCGTTTGTTGACTGACTTGAGAATATTTTTGAAAGTGAAGAGGTTAGTAAGGGACACTGACATTTCCAGTATTTTCTTCCAACGATGCTTGCAATATCATTTACTGGTATTCTTACATAGAAGCAACAATGACAAAGGGGCCAGAGGACAAGACTCACATCCAAGAAGACCTGGGTTCTAGGGCTGCCTCTGACAAATACTTGCTATGAGACACTGGGCATGGCAACTCTGTAAGTTTCAGAGAAGGTGCTTATTTGCATTTTTGAAATTTCCCTTTGCAAATAAAGTCACAGCTTTGGTCTATTTTATCCCCTAATTTTTATAATATAAACTCATAAATGTCCTAACATTTCTTTATTGCATTACAAGTTTTTAGACATATGTCATAAGTATGGTCTGCAAATATATAGCATGAACTATATTTCCCTTGGGTCTTGACATACTTATTTAAATTTAGCTTGGAAGAAAAGCAAAAATATGAAAAACTAGTTTTAAGAGTATATACTTTATTTTTAAACAAAATGTCATGAAAAAAGTGCAATGAGAAGCTCTAAGTCTTATCCATAGGACAAGATTTGACAAGGCTAAGATGCAACACACACACACAAATGTTGAGGAAGTTACTTCTGTCATGAACCATTTTTTGCTGATGGAGCTGAGTAGCTGCTCTTATTCAGATAGAGAACCATAAACAAAATGCAGTGAATTGGAGAGCTCTCTAGGCAATGTCTAGTGTAAGAATCTCTTTGGACCAGATTCTTGTTGTCAAATAACTTTTTTTTTTTTGGCCTCATACTAAAAATAAACATGTTACTTAGTGCTTGATTATATCACCTGTACTCATGGCTCATTGCGAACTAACTTTAAAAAATTATTCACATTTTCTTTCCTCTGTGAAGCTTTAGTTAATTCACATTCTTCCTTAGGGACACCAATTTTCCTGTCACCAATTTCTTTAAATTAGACATATTATTAGAGCCAATCCAAACCAGTTTTTGCCTTCGGGTGGAATCGCACAAGGGAACATCTTTCTGGTAGACTGACAGTAAAATTGAAAATTCACCTTAAAAAAATCTTCAAAAAGATTCTTCCTTCCACCCTAACTCCCCCTCACCAAAAAAAAAAAAAAATAGTCAAGGCATATGCACTTTAAGTACAATTTGGTTGAGTTGATATTCAGGAATGGAATTGACTTCAGGCTAAATATTCCACAAATCTTAATGTAATATTTTAACAATCCTGTTTCTCTTTTCAATGAGCGTCAGAGAAAAGTAAGATTGCAAACAGTATGACACTAACTGGCTTTGGACATCTTTTTCCACAGTTGAAAAAAAATCCTATAAGCAAATAGTTCAAAGTTAATTGTCATGGGGGGTGGGAGAGATGAGTACTTAGTGTTGGTTATAGGCCAATTTAGCTACCAATAGGACCCCACTCCAAAAACAGCTCTAGCATGTTTTGTGTACTCCAGTTATATAGAAAATAGTATGAACTGGTTCACAAGAAAACCAGTACGCTGTTCTGACCCTCATCAAATTTTCTGTCAGTCGTATTCATGAGATGTGAGGTTATTGACTCCTCTGCAAAGGCAGTTAAAAAGGGAAATCTGAATTTTTTACTTAAAACACAGTGATTCACACTATAATTTACTTTGGACTTTACAAACTTTATTAAATAATGGGCATTGCTAAGGTTCATTATCTTATATATACTATTTTAAACTGTTTTACTAGAGGCAATTCCCATAGGTAGTATTCTATTGTGAAAATTGAACTTATTTAAAAGAAATTTTGAGTATCCAGTACAGGGATTTAATAAGACAGAAAGACATTTCTAAAATGCACAGAACTTTTGGTTTCTTGGGAGCATATACAGCAACACAACATATCCCTAGCCATTTAAAAACTAAGTTAAAGCATAGAACTGATCATTGCAACATCAATTCACAATAAGGATATATACACAGTCCTCAAAAATCTGCACCCTAATAAAAAGAATTCATTTGAAGACATAAAATACAGCTTTGCCTAAACATGTAAATACAATGATATGTACATATACACTTTATACAACAAAGGGAACTATTTTAAAGCTGTCATTTGCAGGGTGTGTGTGGGGTGTCATACTTTCAATAGAAGACATCAAAACCATGCAATTAGCAAAACAGCATCAATTTGAAGAATCGTTTTTATAAAATGAAAAATTATCAGCTCATTATTTTCAAGAATTCAATTCTTGCCAATCACAAAAAAAAAGAGTCAATTTCATTCCAGGTATATTAATATTCAAGTAGCTTTTTTTTTCCTGAGGGCACTACTTGACCTTGTTTTTAAGACTTTCAAGTCTTAAAAAGTCAAGAAGTATGAGATTTTTATAACTCTCTTTTTTCCCCAGAAACAGCCTGATCCTGAAACACCTGGATATTGCATTTTTAAAAGTTATCAAAAGAGTGAAGGGTTCAGTATCATATTAACTGCTTCCTCCCAACACTTTGGGTGAAGAAAAAGAGCAAACATAAGCAAAGAGTGATTGGAAGAGTCAAATATATAGTTGTTGATTTTTAAGTGTCCTAACCATCTATCACTAATAAGGAGGATCACATTTCATGTTTTGCATTTAAGGAAATAAGACACTGGATTTAACACAAAAAAGGAATCACAAGTAAGATGCCACCTTGATTTTGTACTTTGTTTTAATTTCACTCATTTTAATGAAGATAACATGGATGACCCTAAATATCATACATAAACGTATTTGTGTATTCAAATGGGAAACTGTGCTTGGTGGTGGTGGTGGTGAAATAAGCATCTATAACTGCTTCAGACAAGACTTTGAAGTCCACATTTTGAAACTCTATCTTGCATCTGCTTAAGATCTTTTGATTTCATGTTTCATTCATGGGACTTGTGATTAAGTAGGATTTCTTCAAATACAAATTAAATAAATCTACCACATTTTCCAATTTAAAAAGCTTCGCAAATAAAAAACTGTGTGAAAAGAGGCCTTATGAAGTTGTATATATTTGAGGTCTCTATACAGAACTATGGTACACTGCTTTTTAGATATAGTAATAGCAAGGCAAGGTTAAGATGTCAGTTGGCAAAAGTGGCAAAGAGAATTTTGTAATAAGTCTCTTTTTGTAAAATACCTTTAACATAGATTTGCATGTGTATAAACACAAGCACACTACATACAAATAAAACAAAATCAAGTGGCATTTCCAAGTCACTAGTAAATCTTGAGAAATGTTTTCAGTCAAGTCCCAGACTCAAGAAAGTGTATACATATAAATCTTGGGGGAAGGGAAAGGGGAAGTTTAAAAGAATGCCTTGGTTTTATTTAAGAATAATCTATTTACTCTGTGTGAAATGTACTTTAACATGTTCAAGAAAGTTTTTTTATTCAACTTATACTAATGGAAAACAAACTATTTTTAATAGCATGTCATCTTTAATACATAACACAATCTGACTTTTGATAGAGTTGGATTCTCCTTCAGGTCACTGGAGGAATTACCATATTTCAGGAGTCATAAAATCAGCAATGTGAGTATCAATCATGTTCTCAAGGCCTTGTTTTCAAATAACAAAAAGTGGCAATTGTGAAAGAATCTACCTACATAAAAATCCCAAAGAAGATTTCCCTTTTCCTTCTAATGTTTTGGTCATGGGCAATCTGATTCCTTGTAGTCACATAACTTTTGCATACTAAGTTAGCAACTTATCTGAGTTCCCCCCAGAAACCAGAGTGGATAACACATACTATCACCTAGAAAGAGCAATTCCAACAGAAGGTTTTGTAGGGTGTTGAGAAATGCAGTAGTGATGATAACTTATAGTAGATATCAGAATTGACCCAGATATCCTTTAGATAGTGTTAGCCTTGGTCTGGGCTTTTAACCTAAAATGCTTTAAAATTTTTTGCTACCTCTGATAACAACTGCCACTCAGTTAAATTTCTTAAAGTCTGGACAGTATTGTCAAGGTATGGAAGAAAGTGGCTAGACCATAAAAAAGATGAGGTGAAAGTGGAAGATAATAAGCTAAGGATGCTCAAGTAAAATTAACTTAGAAATCAACCATCCTCAAAAAATATACCACTAGATGTTAATTAATATTCACTACTAATATAGTCCTGTCTGTTTCAACCTTTTCAACATAATGTGCCATATCTTATACATCTACAATTTCATATTGCTGTGTGAATGTTACATTGAAATATGTCATTAATATTTGTAGTACATGGGTATTGTAAAAAACAAAACAAAACAAAATAGTACAAAACAGTAAGAAGATAGGAAGTACTTTAGGCAAAGCTGCTTGAACTGAGACACTGAAATTTTTCCCTTAAAGCCTGGACAATGTTCTGCTGATTGGGTGAGGAGTTACTCCACAGGTAGTCATTCAGTTTGTCAGAGTCACCATATGCTAGGTAAGGTGAAAGGTTAAGTTTGCTGTTGACTGGTTTTGTAGAAGCACATGGGCTGCTTAAAGAATAAGAGGAGATGTTGTGGTGCTGATCAGACAGCTCATCATCCCTAATCTTTGGATCAGATTTCCTGGGACGATTCTGGGCTATCTCTAGGTCTGATTCATCCTCTTCTGATTTTATCTCTACATAATCATCTTCATCTCCTTCTATCTCTTTGAAATTGGAAAAATAGTTCTGTGTGGCTATCTGGGCGTTTAATGGTACATTTTTATTCACTACCAGAACCTTCTGTGAATCCTGGAGAGTCACATCAGAGCATTTTTCAGTACCTTGCTGACCTGAGACAGAGGTACCTAGTAACAATTCCTGCTGACTATCACTCCTTGAGCTTCTGTGTGAAGAGAGATGCTGTTTCTTTCCCATTTCATTTGGGTAGTTGATAGAGTCCACCAATTTGTTTAGCACAATGGAAGAAGTGGACTGGGACCAGCTATATGATTGGGATTTATTACTTGTTCCTTTCCTACCCAAAGAATTATAAACATGGAGATGACGTAAATTTTCTTTATTAGGCTGGTTTATTATAACGCTCCGTCTCTGTATAGGATCTTGCAGAGGGGTAGATGTTTGAAGTGAAGGCACAGAACAAGCTGTTGACAACTGGTGTGGAGTACTTTTTGCGTTCATCTCTGAAGAAGAGTATCTTGACTTGGTTTCTTCATAAGGCCAGGCACGGAAATCTGGCAATTCTCCATTACTGTACGTAGAGTGCAAAAGCCAGTCTTCTGCTTGAGAGCACTCACCATCCAACTGAGAATGGGAAAGAGATATAGTTGGTGGTGATGAAGAACAGTGGCTTGGTGATTCTCCAGGACTAGCCCAGCCTTCTTTCTTTGCTTTAAGAGATGTCCCTCTGAATACGATCTGATCATAGAGTTGAGAATATTCAGCAATCCTGGCACCTAGAAGAAACAAGTATTTAAACAATTACATATTCATAGGATAATTTGAATACCCACCTAAGATAAAAATCAATAGTATTTCATATGAGCACTAAAGGTGAAGGCTGAGGATGAGGAAACATTAAGTAGGTGCAAATATAAAATAAACAATTTCTTCTTCCAATTCTAGGAAATCATTCCCTCTAAGAATCACTTTATATTTTGTAATTCTTGAGTATCTGATGCCAAGGGCATATCTGCAGGCATCCACCACAGTCAATGGAAATTTCTAATTACTCTCACAAGTTTGAAATAGTTTATAGAGTATGCTGAAGTGAGACACCACAAATAAGAAGTGTGAGCACGTAAACATTAACAAATAAAAAAATCAGGTATTTATTAAAGCAAAAGTAACTACCACTTGTAACCCAAGGGCTCCCTTTAATTACTGATGATTTTTGGTAACTGCTGAGCAATGTGACCCAGAGAAGTCTATTCATTACAACCATTTCTGCAGGCAAGCAGCCAGTAGCACAATAGATAGAGGGTTAGAAATAGGAAGACCTGTGCTCAAATTCTGCCTCATATACTTAGCTGTGTGACCCTGGGCAAGTCACTTAACCACTCTGCCTCAGTTTCCTCATCTGTAAAATGGGAAGAATAATCCCAGGATTGTTGTGAAGACTGAATGAGACTGTATTTTTAAAGGGGTTTGCACACAGTAAAGTATTAGAAAAATTGTTGTTTAGTCATTTTCAGTCATGTCTGACTCTTTGTAACCCTTTCCAAGTTGTCTCGGAAAAGATTCTGTCATGGTTTGCCATTGCCTTCTCCAAATCATTTTACAGATGATGAAACTGAGGCAAACAGAGCTAAGTCACATGCCCAGGCCATCTGAGGCTAAATTGGAACTCAGGTCTTCCCGACTTGAGGCCTGGCACTCTATCCAATGTATCACCCAGCTGCCCAGCTGCTATATAAATAATAGTTAATATTATCATTATGATTAACCTGTTTTGATTTCCCAAACCTGTTCCCTTCCTTCTACTCACTTCTCTCTTCATTTCATGCAAGTCTTTCCATCACTTTCTAAGATCACTGAACTCATCATTTCTCACAGCACAGTAGTATTTCATCCATGATTAAAAGTAGAATAATTTTTGAAAAAACTTAAAAAAAAAAAGAAGTTCCCTGCTTTGTTGCCTAAAAATCATACATCAATCTTGGCCTCTCATGACCTGGAGTGATTCAAGGAAATAGGTCATTTCACTCCCCTTGGTTATTCAATGTCACTCCTACCTACTCTAAAGCAATTAAAGGATACAGTTCCCAACCTTGAAAGTGAACTGTCTTGTATTAAATCAATTGTTGTTTTTTTAAATATTAAATATTATTATATTAAATTAAATATTAAATATTCAGTACTGTTCTTAAGAGGTGCTACAGTTTCTTCCAATGTAGCTTTGAGGGCTTGAAATTAAGTTATGAGGATCTTACTCTCTACTCCTTTTTATCACTTCACTTCTAAGGGTAATCATTTCTAAGTAGATTAAATAAAACATATAGGATGCAGAGAGCTGTCAAAGTAAATTTGGGATTTTAAGCTGGAGAAGATAATAGAGATCAAGTCAATGTAGTTCCCTCCTTTTACAGACAAAGCAACCAAAGCCTAGAATTGGTGAAAGTACCTTTCTCCCAGAGACCCAAGAAGCACACAAGAATCATATGGCTCTCTGTCTTTTTCTTCTGCTCCCAGGAAGAAAGGACGCAGTTGGTCACTATTCTTGTATGCCCTTTACAGACATTTTTCTTATCCTCTTAGATGCTTTCTTCAGCATAAATAACCCTGGTTTAACTTTGACTTTAGCAGCCCAATTTCCCAACCCTTTCTTTCTCTAGCCCACATTTCATGGTAACAATGAGATGCTGAGTCTAACTACCCTTTGTCAAAAAGAACAAAAAAAACCAACCCTCTCATTTTTATTTCCAGAAAGGCAAAATAAAAAGTGGAAACAGGGCAGTGCAGGTAAGAGACAAAAGGCCACAGAGCTGTCCCAAATTCCTTATTATTTAGCCTGAAAGTGGTAATGTTTCACCAACTTTGTGAAACCTAACCCAGGGAAACCAAACCCAGTCATTCACGAAAATATCAATCGGTATTTGGCCAAAACTTCCTCATTCTGATCTAGACAAAGGTGGTATAAGTTTGCTTTTAGGAGAGACAACCTGGGCCTTCCCAAAGCATGGTACAGTGAGTAATAATTTTCAGAAAGCATCTGAGGAGTCCCATAGTATGATACTTTCAAAGGAAAAATCGGTAGTGAGGACACAGTGAAAAGTTACTATTGAACAGTTCTATTCCAAAAATGTAATTTTAAATACTTTTAAGAACAGTCAATTCTGAATTATAAAACATTAAGAGAAGAATTTAGCCTGAACTACGGGTAATAGCAGAACTCATTACATTTGGATCTGGAGGGCATCATTAGATATAATGCTTCTCTCAGTCCAGAAATATCCTACCCACTCTTCTCTGAATTACCCATATTCTACCAATCCATTCTTCATGAAGCTTCTCTGACTCCAACTTACTCTCTTCTGAACACACATATTTGGAAATGCTCAGTGTTTGATGACACATTCATATTACTAACAACTCATCATGCATGTATTCTAATTTGTGTCAATGGGGAAAAAGTCCAGACTAAAGAAATCACAATGTTAACTTAGAAGTATTATACCACTAATAAAAGCTCATTTAAATATTCAAGTGAAATAAGTAAAAAGAAAATTGCTTAAAATCGTGTAGCTTAAGGGAAAACATTAATAATAAATGTTAATACTGTTAATAATAAAAACAACAGTGATTTTTGTTAAGATTGTAAAAGCACAGAAATGTACAGTCTAACAGAGCAGAAAGAACATTGGACTGAAAGTCACGATCTCTGGATTCAAAAGTACCCAGCTCTGCCCTCACCTCATTGTGTGAACTGACCTAAGTCATTTCACTTGTCTAGGCCTCAGTTTCCTCCTGTTATAAATTGAGAGGTTGGGATTCAAGGTCAAAGATCCCTTCAAACTCAATCTATGGTTTCCACGTTATTTTTGTGAAAGTGACTACAGGGTTCTAACATACAAAGAAGTCAGATATGGGCATACCATTTCTGGTCTCTGGGGCTCAGTTTCCTTGTATGTAAAAATGAAGGAAGTGGACTCAGTAACCTCTAAAATGATATTCCTTCTCTCATTTTTGATGATTCAATGAGTTAGTCTTTATTTGACTTTTTTAGAACATTATTTCCAAACGAGGAGATTATCAGCTACTTTAGCTCTCAGCATTTTAGGGCAATTTGATATTATACTCATTTTATTTTATTTTTCATTCCACCGAGTCCCCAGTTATTGATCTTTAAGTAAATAGAACTTAACCCTTTATTTACTGGATCACAATGTGGACTTTCCTTACAATTTATGCCACTTTCCCCAGAACCATCAAACTTTTTATGTCGTTCATATCTGTTTCTCCCTAATTATTTATTAGAAATGTTCATTTATGAAAACAAAACAAAAAAGGTCCTCTTGGGTCACACGCAGGGTTCAGTAATAATTCTGCCTCAGAAAATATAAAAATTCTAGAAGTAGACTCAAGCGGCAACTTCAGAGGCCAACGTTCCAACACCCTCATTTTACAAACATAGAAACTGAGACCTCAGTACACCAGAGTAATTTGCCTAAGGTGGAACGGGTAGCTATGGTGAGAGTTTGCATTTGAACCCAGGTCCTTGAGTTCCAGAGATGGCACCTTTTTCTAGAAGATTTGTATGAATTCCTCGATGTTGTCCTCAAAAATGTTGATTATATAGAACAAATTCCTCTTTTACTATATGAACATGTTGTGAATGCATCCATGAATTTATGTAGTTTTTCTTGAATTTATTTTTGAATCCATATAATTATCTAAAAAATGAATCATCTCTTTCCAGCTTGGATGGAAACTCTCCCATTCTAGTTTCATGACACGCTGGCTCTGGAATTTTTATAGGAATCAGATTCTGTCACTAACTAGATATGTGACTTTGATCAAATTACTTATCCTTTCCATCTCAGTGGTTTTGTTCTAAAAATTAGGGCATTGGACTAAATGATTTGAGACTTCTAGCTCTAACAACCCATGAATTTAGAATGTTTCTATTAGTCTTTTCTCTCCAACTAGATTATGTGCTACTTGATCTCTTCCCATGCTTATACAGGTACCCCAAAATCTTAGTGCAGTTTAAAGCTCTACTAGCTGAGATTTTTGAGATATCCTATATTTCTCTCACAATATTTGACCTGCAGTCAAGAAGACCTGAATTCAAATCCTCCCTCAGGCATTTATTAGCTAAGCGGCCTTGGGAAAGTCACTTAACTTCTCTCTCAATTTCAGCTTCCTTATTTGTAAAATCAAGTCAATAATAACACCCACTTCACAGAATTGTTGTGAGATTTGTAACACCCTTCGCTGGCTATATAGCTTGTGCTGAAGAAACACCTACTGATTACTCAGATGTTTTTAGGAGGGACATCAAGCATACCTTTCCTTTTCCTGAGGTCAATATTAAAATTAGTTGGAATCTCCTCAGTATATACTATTTAATGGCAACAAAAATCCTAGAAACATGTTGCATGGAAGAACAGAGGGAAGTCAGTTTCTGGTAAAAACACATCCTACAGATAAAATATCAAGGAGATTGATTATGTAGTTGCACAAAGTTCCCTTTAGCTCTAAAATTCTATGAGAACTAAGATTTGTCTTTATATATAGCTTTGAGTTTGGGAATAAGTTGGCCTCACTAAGTAGAAAATATGGTCTAAGAATCTGGTTTCCCAACCAGATCTGATGAGAACCTATAAGTAATAGATGCACTGTCACTCTGCATGACACAGGTTACAGAAAGATAGAGATATCTCAGAGAGATGGCCAAATTATCTGCTTTACAAAAAACTAGGATGCTGATGTATGGATAGGGTTCCTCCTACTTCCTCTGTGTGCGTGTGTGTATGTGTGTGCGCGCGCGTGTGTGTATACTATTATATCATTGACTTAGACATAATAAGGAATTAACATATATACACACATATATATGTATATATATATCAGATATACATTATTATTAAAATAATAAGAATAAGCCTGGATTATTCATTGATATTATTTTCTTCTTTGCTGATAAGAATTCTTGGAGTTCTGGAGAAGAATTTCATGTCACCTTTGCTAAAACAGGTACAAAGACAGGGGATGAGATGACTGAAGCAATATCAGAGTCAATTTATTTTATGTCTAATTAAATTTAGAAAGATATCTAGGTTTGGCTTTCCACAATGAGAAGAATCCTCCAATTTACATAGGGTTTCCCCCCCACATGAGCTATCACAGGAATAATAATTCAAAGGTATCCTTTGCTTCAAAGGATCCCAGGAGGCCTGCGTGCTACAAGGCTGCCAGCATGCTACAAATATGTTCTACAAATATGGGAATGAATGGACCTGCTTGGGTGACTTTTAGGCGAAAACCTGCCCCAGGCCCTATAGACCCAGGTTAGGCATTCAATAAAGATGTTCGAGAGTTTCAGCCGGGGGATAGCGTGCTCCTCCTTCTGCACAACAGCGAGAGCAAGCTCCGGGCAAAGTGGCAAGGCCCATACGAAGTAGTCTGGAGAATCGGTCCAGTCGATTACGAGTTCCTATGCCCAGATAAACAAGAAAGAGAAAAGGATTCATCATGTCAACTTGTTGAAACCCTAGTGGGCACAGGAAGCTCTCTTGATTCACCCAGACGGAGGAGGCGAGGATTTAAGTCGTCAGGTCCAAGAGATGGCAGGCCCTAGGGACGTGCCCATATCAGGCAGCAATGGAAAACACAGAGCACTCAGGAAGATTTTGAAGATGTCTTTTCTTTGTTGGGGAGAATGTCGGTAGTAGCCCACCATGTCAAAATGGACCCAGACACAAATCTGGCAAAAAGATCTTATGGGATCCCCAAAGAAGATACCAAGAGGAAAAAAAAATCACTAAATTAATATTTAAAGGGGTATAGGAGAAATTCATAAGTGACTACTATGGTGCTAATCCTTCAGGATAGACATCTCATATCTCAATAAGTATTCCCTACTCAGAGAGTTAGGCACAGGACATTACTAATTTTTAGTCACTCAACTTCTATTGTTAGGTACCATTAATACTATCTCAGAGGGGAACATTACTTTCTCTGTGTTCTGGGATGCTCAGGTAATACGACTCTCTGCCACCAGCCCAAAGTTAATGGCTATATTGCCATGGCATTGCTCTCTTTTTAGTCACTACTTGTTACCTAGATTTATTACCTCGATTACCTAAATTTGTAGAACTCAGTTATTTTCTCTCTGTATATAAATAGATTTGGAAAAGAGAAATTAGATGTTACTAAGTAGGTAGGTACAGATGCATCTGGTAAGAGAAACCTCTGAGAGGTGACCGAGTATCTGAGATCAAAGGTTCAGAGGTTGCCTTTAAATGATTAATGATAAGTAATTTCTTTTAAAAACTATACCACCTTCCAAGTCACAAATCCTTCCATACATTGTCTCATCTGAGCCTCACAAATATCCTCTAAGGTAGGTAGGTGAGTTATTAATATTCATAATGTTTCTGATTTACAGAGATGAGACTCTAGCTCAGAGTGGTTGAGTGACTTGCCAAAGGTCATACAGTTAATACATATCACTAGAACTCAGGTATTCTAGTACTCTCTTCTATTCTATCATGCTTCCTTTAAGAATCTCTAACAAGGTCATTCAACAACATTCCTCCATTACAGACCCCCCAGGATTCTTACAATCTTAACTACCAAGGAAATTCTTCCTCATGCATAGCAGCAAAAAAACAGCTTTTGACAAGATCTAAATACTTTCAAACAGCTGATGGATTGATTCAGAAACACTCTTTTATTCCCCCTTTCCCCCTCTCAAAAGAGACAAAGAGAAATTTTGGTGGGAACAATATGATCAAATCTTCTAGGTCACTAAGAAGTAGCTTTTTGGGAAGCCTATCTTGGATTTTCTAAATTAGCTACTATATCTGAAAACTGGCATTTTTGTTTTGAGATCATGACAATTCCTTCTCAGAAGTCCTAGTGCTATGAAAAATACTCTGTGCTTTATGCAAACATATGTTCTACCACTGAAATACGGTCTGAGGAGCTACTGTGAAGTTTTGACCTTAAAAAACCTTAATGAAAAAATTGATAGTTCTCTAATAAGAGAACCATTCAAGTCTCTGGCACCAGTTTTGCCAAAAAACAAAAAAATGTACAGTGTCCTAGTTTAGGCTCACCCCACCTGAGAAGTTTAGCAGAAAAGTTTTATTAAAGACATTTTAAAATGATTGATGTCTTGGGCTTTTTATCCTTTTATATCATACTATGTCTACTCCTTCAAGACTAAATCTTTTTCCATGTGACAAAGCAAAACAACTAAGCATAAACACCTACTACAGAAGTCATCTGCGAACATGCTGTCCTATAGTAACCCATTTTCACTGACAGAGGCAGGAGGCAGGAAGAATTTTACTTTTTGGAAAGTATATATGGGAGAGAAACGCTCCAATGATAGAGTCATTCAAGTCCCTGACCCCAGCTTTGCCAAAAAAGCATGTAATAAGGAGTAGGAGAAGAGAGAACCAGTTCAGTTGGAGTAGTATTATTATTTTAAAATTAAACTTTAACTAAAGCACATGAGGAATGAGAAGACTAGTGGAACATGTGTGAGCAGAACAGTTGGGAAGATCTGAGAAAAGACGGTTTTTCTCATTTTGAGTCATTATGAGGGTAACTAAGCATTTGGGTTTGAGATCCATTCCCACCACTATGCTCGTCCCCTAAAATTCCAGAGCTTATCTCGGCTCTAAACATACTGACAACCAAAGAAAAGACTAAGGAATCAAATTCTAAATGTGTTTGTTTGTTTGTATTTCTCATACTTCATATTATCTCAGAGAGGGAATCTTTACTGACAGGACACATTGCAAGGAGCAGCCTCTAGTCTTCTTTCTATTTTTCTTGATATGACAACTATATGACTACATTACACTATCAGTGACAAATTCTTAAATCATTGGCTAGATAAAGAGATGATAATCTTATCATCCTAAATCTTGCTATAATTTGGAATCCACTCCCCTGCATCAGTGGTTTATCAAGACAGTTTCTCCAGCAGCTGGGCACCACTACCTATGAAACCAAAGTGCTCAGCAACAGGAGAACATGACTTGATGTGTGCTGGTTTGTTTTCTTTTTTAAAGTCATGTAGACTCCTTTTTGAAATTCAGATTCATTTAAACATACATCTTGCTCTCAAGATAAAACAAAGGAAATATCTTCCACATACCAATGGCAGGACCTCCTTGCTTCTTCTCCTCCAATATGGCTGCAAGATCTTTGTGTCTTGACTTATGTGGCTGCCTAGCTGTTTGTTCACCCTCTGGGCCTTTCACTTTTAACAGCTGATTAGCTCTCTTAATCTTCTGACTGTATTGTCTTGCCATCAGAAAAACTCTGCTTTTGGTTTTATCTGCACTGTTAACTCTTAGGTCAGAACTCTCAGGGTCTGTATGCGATAAACTGCTATTAATTGATTCACAAGGGCTTTCTATAGAAGGCATTTCACTGGCCAGAGAAAGTCTATTAAGATTCAGTAATGAGTTTTCTTTGTAAAGCATGTCTTCTTCAAAAGGGAGATTGGTTCTACTTAACCTCATAGCTTTATTTTTTGTAGGTTTAAGGAAAACAGGGTTTTCTGGCAGGGAGAGAGTAGATATTGCATAGTCTACATCTTTACTGAGTTCAGGTGTGCTTCCAGCATGTAACCTTTCTTGGACATCATCTTTACTAACGGGAAATGCAGCAAGGAGGCGGTCCCTTGTTTTCTCATTTTTCTTTATGTAGTTTTCCAAGTCATTCCAAATTTCATCCACTTCTTCTGACAGTTTATCGGCTACAGACTTGTGAGAAAGGGAATCAGAGTTCGAAGAACTGTATAGCAAACTTAAATAATCATTCTCCAAGGGAACATGACGGTAAGGTGTTTCATCTTCACTGAACTGGAGGCTCTCTTCAGAAACAAATGGGCGCAAACTGTCACAACAGGTAAAGTCTGTTTCCAGTCCTAAAAAGCTGCTCCGCTTTGCACATTTTAGGTAGTTGCATTTAAAATCCAGGAGTGGTGGCTCTGGGAGTTGTATAGTGTCATATATATTTTCTTCAGTAATGTTGAGTTCATGCGAGCTTAAGTTGGAAGCATCTCTACTAGACAGGGTTCCATCTTTTTTTTCAGGCAGAGGGACATTGTCTTCACCTTCTTGCTTGAGGGGAGAGGCTAATAAGTCTGGGCTGCTTTGATGGTGCACTCCTTGCACAGAATCCAAGTTTGATCTCTGGGGAATATATTCAGGTCTATCCCTCTTGGCAAAACCCATTTGTTTTAAATCTTCATAACTTATATTATCATAGACATGGTCTATGTCAGGAAGGGATAACTCTGTATCAAAGTAAGCCTTCACATCACTTTCTGTTCTAGAACATCTTTCTACTTCTGTCCGTGAAGCATGCTGAACATTTTCACTGTCTCTATTTCGTGCTTCTGGTAGACAAGTATTGCTTTCCCCAGCACTGCTGGCCCGCCTAACAATCCTGTGACCAGCACTGGTGATCCCTGGATCCCTGGATTGCATCTGTCCCAAGTGCCAACTACAAGGTCGACTGGAACCATTACTCTCCTCACAAAGCCTGGTAGAATGCAAATCAGATGACGATAATGATGGCAAAAACATATGGTAGTCATCTTCATCCTCCTCATTCTCTTGAGGTGAGCGTCTACTGGGAAATAGGGCTTGCCTGATCTGGTGGTCAGTCCAGATATTTCTCACACCAGCACCACCACCTCCCAGGACATTCAAAATGGCTGGGCTATTTTGTTGAGAGGTCCTCTGCGTTGGGGGATTTCCAGCTGATGTAGAACGTGGAAGGTCTGTAATTAGTGATGAAGATGTTTCTTCATCATCCTTGGAAATCTGAAAAAGGTTTTGAAATACAACAATTAAATGAAAGTAACAGAGGAAAGACAAAATGCACTTTAAAAATGTTATTTATACTTAGTCTTCTCAAAGAATTGCAAACTCATTGAGCTCAGGGACTGGCTTGTATTTCTTTGTATCTCTCATGGTACCCTATATACCCTGCAAGCAGTAGGCACTATTTATTGCTTTTAGTTGAATTGGAAATATTTTAAATAGCCCATAGGACATGATCATTAGGAAGAATTTAGGTTAAGTTTTTATAGTCTTTAGTTTGGTCTCAACTCAGGAGCATCTAACTTTCAATACTTCTCTACTTTTTGACATTTTCAGCCACATGGCTATTTAACCTTTTTCTACCTCCTTTTGAGTCTTATTGAGAATTGTGTTGCATGCCCCATGGGAAGGAAAAAGATTAGACTATTACTAAAGAATGATTATTTTTAATGAATTTTTAAACCATTGGTATAAGTAAATAAAGCTATAGAAGAAAGGAGTAGAATTTAAGTATTAAGATGAGAACCCATATGCTCTCCTGTTTCCTCCCTGTATTTATCTGTTTAATAACCTCAAAGTTGAGACTTTAATTCTGATTACTGCTATAGACTAGTTCAAGAAATTCTTGAAATAGGTTATCTAGGGTGCTCTGGTCAAATAAACTCTCCGTGGTGTCCCCACTCCCAAGCCCTTGAGAAGGACATTATGTCAGTCAGTCAATAAGCATTTTTAATTGTTGTTTAGTAATTTTTTTCAGTCCTCTCCAACTCTGTGACCCCATTTGGGGTTTCCTTGGCAGAAATACTGGAGTGGATTTCCTTTTCCACAATAAGCATTTATTAAAGAGCTTCTACATTCTAGGCACTGTGCTAAGTGTTAGAGATACAAAGAAAGGCAAAAGGCAATTCCTGCTCTCAAGGAACTCACAATTTAATGGAGGGGACAACATGCAACCAAGTACAAACAAGCTAAATACAAGATAAATAGGAAAAAATTTACAGAGAGAAGAGGGATTGGGAAAGGCTTCCTGTAGAAGGTGGGATTTTAGCTGGGATTTGAAGGAAGTCAGGGAAGTCAGGAGATAGAGATGGGGAGTGAGAGTGTTCTAAGCATGGGACACAGCCAATGAAAATGTTGGGAGCCAAGAAATGGAATGTTCTGTTCCAGGAAGAGTAAGGAAGCCAATGTCACTGAATGAAAGAGTATATGGGAGAAGAAAGGATAAGAAGACTGGAAAGGTAGGTGGGGAGGCTAGGTTATGAATAGTTTTGAGGATTTTTGTATTTGACCCTATAGGAGGGAGAAAGATTAGATTGTTACTAATGAATAGTTATATTATGTGATGATCCTGCTTGGCTGCATGGGAAGAAGAGCTTTCTTTCTATACAAATCTGCTTTAAGAAAATAAAGAGGATAAGTAATCATATCATTATAAAATGGGTCACATCATAAAATAGGGCTTTATTTTTTAAAGATCTATAGCAATTAGATTTTCAGTGTGCTCAATATGTAAAAACCCTGAATAAATTAAAATATATTGCACTCTCTTATCTTGGGAATGTTGAGCTGTAGTAGGCTAAACCAAAAGGGGAATTCACACTAAGACTGGCATTAATATGGTAAACTTCCAGGAGTGAGCAGTCACCAGTTTGCCTAAGGAAGGAAGAGAAGGCCAGCTAGGGTCCATGTGTAGTTGCTGCACTTGGAGCCTAAGCCAGAAAGACCTAGTCTTAAAAATAATAATTAAAAAAACAGATTGTGTCAAGTAGTAAGAATAAGGGAAAATTAGTTATAATATCCTTATATCAGGAATGTAGATAGTTTCTTTAGAAAGGGTAAAAGAGCATGTACACTTTACATTCTAATTTGAACACCACAGAAATCACAAATAAAAAGTTTCCAAGGGTTCTTTAATTAACTAAATTTCTCTGCAGCCCTAACGAGGATGAACAATTCTAGATTTTACATGCATGGATGTGCTGTAGATGGAACAGTAATAAGAACTTTGAATTTTCAACTTCCAATAGCACATGCATCTTTCCACAGAAGAGACAGTGATCTCTCCTACTCCTTACTGCCTTTTCTAAGAGGAGGAACTTAAAGTAATACGACATCATATCTTTATCTCAAACTTTCTCCTAGCCCAAGTGGAAGCAATAGGAACTTGTCCCCAGAAGGTGGATCTGTGCTTGCAGTAGTGATCAGTACTCAGAAAATGCAAAGACTTCAAGATTCTTTGAATGGAGGCACTTTTTAAATGTGGTGAATCATGTCAGTATTTTATACTGAAAAAAGATAGCCACTAACTGGAGTGCACTGTGGGATACATTACAGGAATGCAGTCATGGTGGCTCCTAGAACTTGGGGCTAGCAAGAAGTGACATACAAAGATGGTTAAAAGAGATTCAAGGCAGAAGATAGGGAAGGAGGGAAAGAAGAGAAGCAGAAAGGGAGAAAAGAAGGAAGGGAAAAAGGGTTAGGGAGAAAGGAAGGGAAGGAGGGAGGAATAAGGGGAAAAAAGGGAAGGAGAAAGGAAGGAAGAGAGAAAGAAAGGAAGGGAAGGAAAAAAGACAGGGAGAATGGGGGAAAGAAGGAAGGGAGGGGGAAAGGAAAGAAGGAAATAAGCATCTATGATGTGCCCATTATGTTACAGGGACTGTGATAAGCACTTAACAAATCTTATCTCATTTGATCCTCACAACAAACCAGGGAAGTAGGTGCTATTATCTTCATTTAACATTTGAGGAAACTGAGTCAGACAGTGATTAAGTGGTTTGTTCATATTCAAACAGATAGTAGGTGTCCAAGGTCCTGACTTCAGGCCCAGGTCTCTATCCATTGTACCACCCAATTCTCTGCTTGCTACAACTTTAAAGGCAAATACCTTGTTTACTATGAAGGTAATATTGTATCCAAGCTAGGGCTTGGGTGTATGAAGTAAACATTACACAAAACAAACATGAAATGTAACAAGTCTTACCTTTTGTATATCTTGAGCTGTTTCTGGGGAGGTGGAAATTTAGAAATTAATAATTCAACAAATACTATATCTTAGCAAATATTAATTAGGCTATAGATGTCTTTAATTGTATCACCCACTAGCACCCAGCAAGGTCTTTTAAACAAAAACTTCTGAAAATACCTCAGTGACCCTGGTAATAATTCTTGTCATATAATGTGCCATAAACATTAAGTTAAGCATCCTTGGGAATCCTGAATTTTTTCTGCCTGGTTAAGTGTATATCAACTTCACTTTTTAAAGTAATCATGATATAATGGAGAGAAAGCTGACCTAGAAACCAAGAAGACCCAAAGTTTAATTCCTGCTTTTGAGAAACACTGGCATTGAGACCCTGGGCAAGTTACTCAACTTCTCAGCTCTCTGAACAACTTTCTAAGGTTCTAAGGTGCAAGGAAGGTGACTGCAGTAGTACAGAGAGTTTCCTCTTCTAGGAGGTCACTGTACACCAGTGAAATTCATAGGTCTGGTCTCTATTCCTAAGATGGGAGGCGGCATGGCTTGGCCAATTGAGAGCCAGCTTTGGAGTCAGGAATACCCAGGTTTGTCTTGCCTCGTAAATACTAATTACATGATTTTGAGCACATTAGGTATTCTCTAAATGTCCCAGACACCTCAGTAATGCAATCAATTACAAATAAGGAACTAATATGGATTGCAGGGGAGGGTGGGGGTGGGGAGGTTATATACTCAGAGTTTCCTAAGCAATGAAATTATAGGTCTGGACCAAAAAAAACCCAAACCAAACTCAAAACAAACAACTTAAGAATAAATATAATAGTTATACTTTCTGACTCACCACTGGATTTCAAAACCTTATGTACTCTAGAGGAAGGTTCTGGAAAAAAAAAGTCATTGTTACTTTCATGAAAACTCCAAATTATGTTTGTAGAAAACATAATCACTGAGCCAAAGCATTGGTCTAGTCTTTTATACCTGCATATTCAATCAATCAATAAACATTTATTAAGTGACTACTATGTGCCAGACACTATGCTAAAAGGCAAGAATACAAAAAGAAGCAAAACACAGTCCTTGCCCTCAAAGAGCTTACAATATGAGGGGGGAGAGGGTGGGATGGGGAACACACAATACATATATATAAATAAACAAAACACACATTCTCACCCCCCCCATATATATATATGTATGTGTGTATGTGTATGTGTATAATACACACACACACATATACACAGAGTGGACAACAGCTCTATACTGTCTCTACTAGCCAATTAAATATGCTAAAGCTTCCCTTTTTCACAGGGGAACCAGACAACAGAGTAGAACAACTAACCAGTTAGGACTTCCAAAGCCCAGGGCTGATTGACATACCAGTGATCCTTTTAGAACCAACATTAAGTGAACTTAAAGATGCCTGTGACTGCTGAAACCAGTCTTGATCAGCTCAGGGAGAGCTGCAGACATATTGGTCCCTAACTTATCCAAAGAGCAGCAGACACCCTCTTCCTGACTCAACAGTGTTGGGTTTCACAGGGATGACTTAGAAGTGTAATCAAATTAAGAAATATAATTTGTACACAGCTTTGTACAACCTTTCGAAAAATAAACAACTAGTTTGTTTAAATTATCTTAAATATCTACCCCAATCTGCTTACTTACAGAAGGACTTATTAACTTATCAAGGATGAATTCATTCCTTTTAAGTGTAAAAGATAGACTCCCTGGTATGGGCCTTCTGCTTTAGAGAGTTTTAAATACTCACCATTTCATGAGAATAGGTCATAACCTGGCTCTAAGAATTTCATTAAAATGCTGGCTAACAAATAAGTGCATTTTAAAAATTCTGTTTCTATTTACATATTTTCCATCTATCCTAACATTATCTCTTTGATATCTATCATCTGAAATATTGGATACTGTTCTGAGTTAATGACAGATGAGTACTGGGCAAGAAGAAGGAAAGTATCAAGTAACAGTTATTTCTAAACTTTAGACTATTTGCTTAGTGAGATTCCAAGACCTTGAATATAAAGTGTGTTAAAAGCAAAATTACCACCAATGAATATAATGTGGTTCTTAGTATCAGCTTGTGTAACATGGTTCTTAGCATCAAGCTCTTGACTTTTTTGTTTTTGGCTTTTAGGAATGCCTGAGCTCCTCCTTGTTTCAAGAATAAGCACATTTGGTAGTGAGGGCCACATGGAAGTGAACTGTTCTTCACTCACACAATTAAAGTGGAATAAACCCATCCATTTTTAAATTATTGCCCCCCCCCCCCAAACCACAAGATAGATGTTGTTTATAGGCTTCTAGAAAGCCAGGCTCACAGGAAGGAGACCAAAAGCTACAAGCTCTGGGGGTTAATTTATGAATCTTTCCAATTTATAGTTTAAGATGCAATCTTAGGCACTATCGTCTGGCTAGAATGACCACAGTTTCAAAGTCTGTAGGGGATAGAATCCTCTTCCACTAAAACTAGACCTTGCCCCATTTTGAAGGCCTGCTTGTCACTGTGAAAAATTGTGATATTAAAGAGTAAAATATCCAGTTTACCAGATTTCCTTCTCAGGCGCTGGGGAGCAGTGCCTTCTTTTGAATTGGAAAATGCCTTCATTTCTTTCTCAGGGCTATAGTAGAATCCCGGATGATCTGTAAGATACCCATATGTTTCAGTTAGAATAGAAGTTTCTGTGATACACCAAATCATGGCCATCATTAATCTGCTGTAGGATTCCATGAGTTCATTCCTATTCCACAGACAAAGAAAAAGAGAAAATGAAAATCAGTGAGTGGTTATTGTCTTTCACAGGGCTTTTCTATTTGTTCACAGTGGGCCTTTTAAGAACTTCACAGAGAATGCAAGCCCTGCAGGAAAAGTGATCACATATTTGGCTGTACTCCAAAGCTTCCTGGAGAGTTCATTAAAATGTGCAGGGCATAAAATGCCCATTCTACTGTAACCGCTGGAAGCCGCTGCAGGCCTCAGAGCACTCACAATCTCCACTTAAACAAATAAGAAAACTTGTGGTTGATATTTAAAAATAACTTTTACTAAAATGTTGCTTGGAATGAAGTATGGAAAAAAAGAGGCCTAGGATGGACAAGAGTAATGGTTCAAAAGCTGTCCTTCTGACTTTACTATTTCTGCCTGGTACAAATTATTTACCCCATCTCCCATGTTCAAAACTGTTAAATATTCTTTGAACTCTTCCTTCTTCCCTCTCATATATGATGTCCTATTACTTAGTTTAATTCAATGTATTTATTTTTCTTTTAAAATATTATTTATTTATTAACATTCTTTTCTTTTAAAATTTTGAGTTCCAATTTCTCTTCTTCTTTTTAATCCTTCTGAGGATTTTAACCCTCTGAGAAGGCAAGCAAAATAATATCAGCTATACATGTGAAATCATGCAAAGCATATTACCATAGTAGTCACATTGCAAAAAAGGGTAAAATTGATCCCACACCTCCCCATCTCTCCCATTTGCTCTTTTTTCTCTATTCCCACTGCCACCTCCCTGGACCATTGCAAAAAACCATCTCATCATCCTCTCCAGCCTCCACTGGGACCCTGGCACCCCCTATTAACATCCTTGATAAAAACGTTAGAATAACCTTTCTTATATAGAGATCTGGTCATATCACTCTGTGCAAATCTTCAGTAACTCCCTGCTGCCTGAGGAAAGTTGAAACACTATTGTCTGGCATTTTAAAACTTCTCTTTCCTCTAATCTGGCATCATTCTATTTTCCAAAGCTAATTTCAGACTACTCTCCTCCAGCCAAAGTGGATCCTCCCTTCCTCTGACTTTAGTCTAACTCAAATGTCATCTTTCATCAATGGCTTAGTTGTGTACAGCTGACCTTCCTCACTCTAATTTTGCACATAACTTTAATTCTGCACTTGCCATACAACGTATGTCAGAGTTTTCTCTGTGTGCTGGGCCATCATGAGACAGTAAGCTCCATGAGGGTTAGAAATTATATCTTTTCTAATTTTTTATCTTTTTAACACAACACTATACACTGCACACAGAAAGTATTTAACATATGTTTCTTAAATGGCGTTAAATGTCCCACCTGGGTAACACCATCTCAGTGGAGATATTATACTAGATGCAATGTTTAACAGCATCATTACGTCAAAGAGTAAGAAATTTTAAGTTATAGTCCCAAAACAGTATTTCCCCAACCAAATTATACCATGAATTGTCAAGATAGTATATTTGTGTATATATGCATGTATACAGATACTATATACACACATGTATACACATGCATACAATATGTACAATTATTTGTATACATTTACATATATTACTCATATATAAAGTTTTCTACCTCAGTCTGTTTTACCTTTCTCATAGAGTTACCTCATAGGAATATGGGGGATCAGTATCTTGGGAAATAAGAGGAATGGAGAGAGAAAGGGGAGTTAGTTTTCAAAATATAGCTAGATGGCACAGAAGATAGAGTACTGGACCTGGAGTCTAGAAGACGTGAGTTCAAATGTGGCCTCTGACACTTATGAGCTATATGACCTTGGGGGGGGGGGGTCATAACTAATTCCTTAACTGTTAAATGACGATGATAATGTCATTTAATGATGCAGGATTATGTGAGGCTCAAATGAGAGAATATTTGTAAAATGCTTAGAACAGTGCCAGGTACAAAGTAGGGACTTAATAAATGCTTACTCCCACCCCTACCCACTCAGAATGGCCTTTGGTCAGAAAACTCTGGCGTGTTACTGGTACGTTAACCCTGGACTAGTGACAATCCATGAAACATTAATGAGAAAATGTTACTCTAGAAATCACTGTTTCAGACTCCTGTGCCTCTTAACAGCTGTCAGCATCTCCAAAGGAATCATAGGTTTAGAAAGAAGTTTGAAGATAGATATGCAAAGCTCCAAAATATGAGCCAGCCGATGCAAGTGCAAATAAGGAACTGCATGAATAAGGTGATCTGTCCTAGCATTCCCACAGCAGAGTAAGTCAGGGCAACTGTGCTCAAACCATGAAGTTCCAGACTGCTGAAGCAGAGGCAGTAACTTGGGGACACATGGTGGGGTCTATGGGGGAAAGACAGAGGCATCACCAGTCGGAGTTTAAAAAAAGGACTTAAAGTGATTGTCTAAACATAATTTACTCAACCTCCATGGATGGTTTTGCTGTCACCATATCCCTATCTCCTCTTTTCAAAGTTGCTCTTTATGTTTATTTTCATCACATTTCACCTGGTCAGAAAGGGGCAGCATGGAGTGCAATTTATTTTCACCCCACATCCAATCAGTGAAGTACAATATATGGAGGGTCTTGTTCTCAGATCTTTTCCATACCAAGGAGCTTAGACTAGCAGAGATCTCAAACACACATTGGATAATGGTGGTGTCCATAAAACAAACTATTGATTTTTTTGGTGATGAGGGATGATGTGCAGCATGAACAGGAACAAGCTGATATAATGAAAAGGACACTGGCATTTAGAATCAGAAGACCTGGGTTTGAATCCAAACTCTACACCTTTAGAGTTGAATTTCTTTGAGCAAGTGGCTTAAATTCTTCGGGCTTCAGTTCCTTATCTGTAGAGTGAATAAAATATGAGTAGTACTACTTACCTCACAGGGTTGTTTTAAGGATCAAGTATTATAATACAAGTAAACCAGAAAGCAACAAGGAAATACATGTCAGCTATTATGATGGTGGCAGGGGTATAAAAATAATTCCAGTAGAATAAAACAGTGATAGCGATGCGTAGGATAAAGATACTGAAAGGATACGGCCATGACCAGAAAGCTTTAAGTTTTCTACTTTTCTTGCCTCAGTTAATCAGAGTTAATTTTCTAAGGAAAGAAGAATCTGATACAAGAAATTAAAGTCATATTTTAAAGAAAAAGGTTGAGCTAAGTCCTGAATCTGGGATATGTGAGGAAGAGGGTTGGAAACAGGAGGGTGCTGTGCTTGGTAGCCATTGACTTTTTATAGTGTACCTACATAGAGTGAAATGGTAATGAGACAGTGATCTGATTAGTGATTAATCCATCTAAATAATTCAGCAGCACCCTTTGCCCTACAAAAAAATGGCTCATTTTTGTTCTTTAGGACTCTTAAAGTATTGCCTAAATTGTTAACAAATAAAGGAACAGACACAGTTGACTAGTCATAAGCTGATTCATAGATAACTGGAAATGAATACATTTTCAGGTTTTGAGGCACAGACATACTTGAAAACCCTATTTGCCATCTCAGTGATTATAGAGCTGCCATTCTCTTCCTGTAGACATTCCACCGATTTTGAATCTGTTGTACTTATTGAGTTTTAA
This sequence comes from Potorous gilbertii, assembly GCA_028658325.1. Classification (NCBI taxonomy): domain Eukaryota; kingdom Metazoa; phylum Chordata; class Mammalia; order Diprotodontia; family Potoroidae; genus Potorous; species Potorous gilbertii. The sequence continues at coordinate 432,422,182 of CM053770.1, read as the reverse complement.
CTTAACATGCTGGATATTTTATTTTTAAGAAAATAAAACTTACGAATGGCATCCATTTCCAGAATTGCTTGTTTGGCCTGAAAAACAACAACAAAAAGGATCATTACTTAATTTGTTAATTTTTCACTTCAGTGCAAAAACTGAAACTCTAACAAAATCGCTAACCCCAATATAGATTTCAGTCCTAATGATTGTTTTACAAAGATCATATATTTCCATCTTTTTAAAAAAGCTATTCATGATGAGAATTTTAATGCAATCTTTGCATATTAAAAACCTCAACAAAATTACATAGCTTTGGTTCTTAAATATTGGGAATATTTATATCTTTATACATAATGCAAATGGAGTCAAATACTCATGAGAGTCAAGATATGGAAAAATATAAAGTATATATATGTTAATACAATGTAATACATACGCTACACAAATGATAGATCATCGTTGACTCTCCCCTTTTTTGCTCCCTCTTCCCACAGCCAAACATATTCCCTAGTATTATACTCTTGAAATGTTAGTATTTCTTTCTCTCTGGTAGAAGCATAGGCTGGATGCTATGAATGGGTGTTGCCTCAGACAATCTGAGACCTTGGAGAGACCTGAGCTTAAAAAAGCCAAGGTCCTTCACTTTATCCAGGGCCATTACTAGCTGTCCTGACCTATGTCTTGTCCTTGGACTCCAAAGACTGGAGGAAAGTGTGAAGTTGACAACTTTGCGCAGCTCTGCCTCACTTAAATCCAGTTCACTTGCAAGTCAAGATTTCACCCTCCTGATGTCATTGGCCCTCTTTGACAATGAAATACAAACAACAAGGTTGCAGATAGAAACAGAAATTTGTGTTCTAGCTAAAAGGCAATATGGGTGGTACAGTAGGAAGGGTCTTGGGTTTGGAGTCAAAGACGATCTGCTACTTAACTACCTGCATGACTTTCAGCAAGTCACTTCCCCTCAGGTTCTCCTTTATAATAAAGTTGAATTAGAAATTAGGGGCCTACCCAGTTTTAACATCTGACTCCCTTTGCTGCTAATCAATACTGGTACTAGTGACCCCACAAACAGCAGTAGAGGAGAGTGTTCTATCTAGAATACTGTTTTCTCCTTCCACCACCACCACCACCACCACTGCCACTGCCACACAGGGGCCCTCACTCTGCCCAAACCAATCCTACATCCTTCCCTCATTGCTCATTAGTGGCACTGTAACAAGTGGGGAGCAACTATGGGGCACAGTGTGACAATTCTTGACTAGGTTTTCTCCTGTTATTTTTCCAATAACATCCCCTACAAGAGGCCTTACCTGGTCCCATCAGCAGCTAGTATTATACCTATATATGTGCATGTTTTCTCTTATTATAAGGTAAGCCTCTTGAAAGTGGACTTTCAATTTTGTCTTTGTGTTCCCAGAGCATAGCACAGAGCCTGACATAAAAATCATGACATAAATGTTTGTTGAGTGATGATTTCCAGAATTTGAAGTTCAAATATGCTATCAAATATGAAGTTCAAAATATGCCATTCCCAAATTGTCCACTAGGTGTCAGATGTGAACTATCTAACTATTAGAAAAAGTTAGCCAAGGGATTTCCACTGATTCATGTCCTTTTAATTATGTGACAATTGTATGTATAGGGAAGGGGATTGGAGAAATGGTTACCCCGGAAAAAGGAAATCCTACATGAGGGAATTCAGGTCACCACTTTCTCTACAATTTATAGTCACAGAAAGTTGCCTAAAACACTTCAAGTGACTTGCCCAGGGTCACACAGGGTGGGACTCAAATCCAGACCTTAGCAGCTTTGAGGCTATCTATCCAAAATGGTACTTCAAAATGTCCCCAATATGTTCACATTTCATCTGGTAGGAAGAGAAACTTTCTGCTTCCAATATTTGCCTAAGTTATAAAAAACTTAAAGAAAGATAAGTATCAGACTGTACTAACTTTAGCTTATAAATTCAAATAGGAAGTGAGCATGAATGAGAACTTATCACATAAACTTCTTAAAATTAATTTCAGCTTGTAAGGCTAACCAGACACTTAAATGCTACTTCCTGTAGAAGGTCCTTCCTATTCCTTCACTTGCTAGAACCTTCTTGTCTACGATTACCTTAGATATTTGGTACATATTTGGTATGTATCTATTTAGTGATATGTCATTTCCCTCATTAGAAGCTTCTTGAGGACATGGACTGTCTTTTGCCTTTCTTCATATCCTCTCTCTCCCCTGAATGTAGCAGAGTGTATAGGACATGGTAAGGACTTAATAAATGTTCATTGACTAAATACACTTAGGAGCATAAGATCATAGGTCTGGAGAAAGAATTGACCTTAGAGATTTTCTAGTCTAATAGTTCTACATCATTTTACATATGGAGAAACTGAGATATTCAGTCATACTTGATTGGAACAATACTTGGAATACAGTGCAGATGCGAAAAGGGTACACGAGTTATTACTGGTTTTTGCAACAGAAGTCCGTGATTACCGTTAGGAGTTCTATGAGTAACTTTTTCTCAGGAAATACAGAAACCATAGGTGGGGCATGTCAGTAATACTATGTCATTGTTCAGAGGGATATTACAAGACATGAAATTGAAAGGATTAGCCACAAGAAAATATAATCGTTACTCTCACATGAACACCTTGAGTCTCATTATATTCTGAGGAAATGGAATTCACATTTAAAAAGTACACACTTGTGTACATGACTATAAAATGAAGGCTGATAGTTTTGAGGAACACATCCACACACACACACACACACACACACACACACACACACACACAACCAAACAAAGCTAGTACAAACAAGTACTCTCCCAAATAGATTAGAAAATTGACTCTTTAAAATTCAGGAGCAAAATTGTACGAACCATGAAAGAACTCCTAAGACCTGGGGAAACACCCCGGGGAAAAAAAGGGTCAGTGACTTCCCCAAACATAGTCCAAGTCCCACAATATTGTTCAAAATCTCCCTCAAGAGCTCCCAGTTTCCTTTGGGCTACTATCCAATTCTCCCTTTATTTTCAGCACCCTAACTCACATTAATTTTCTTTTTTTGTGGTTGTGAGTGGTTGGGGACCTCTAATTTCATTGGTACATCAAAATTCCATAGGTGCATAGCTTATGCACACTGAGAGTCTGCCCTGGGCACTGAGAGATTAAGTGACTAATTGCCTGCATCAGAAGCAGGACCTGCCTGAACCTTAGATCATCCTGACTCAAAGGCTGGTTTTGTATCCACCAAGTTATGCTGCCTTTTTAATTTTCTCTAATTAGCTCTCTAAACACTTTCTAGCAGTCTTCTTTCTGATCTCAACTAATCTTCCATCCCAAGGAAAGAAAAAACTATATCTACCATGTACCAAAGGAAAAAAAAAGGCAAAATAAGTAAATCTTTTCAATAACGGTATTGAGTGCTGTTTGTATTTCATGTGTATGTGGTTTTAAAAAATTATATCAAGTTACTATTCTCTATCATTTTTGTCAAACCTCAAGCTCCCTGAATGGACAAGTCTAATAAAACCCAAGATTCATGGAGAAGTAAATAAATAAAAGATAAAAGTAAGCCCAAGAAAGACACTATATGCATCCAGAGAAAGAACTGATAAATAGAGGTATAGAATAATTATATGTACATATGTGTGTATACCTATTTGTATCTAATGGTAGTCATTTCTGGGGTACAGAGGAGGTGAGAAGAAAAAAAAAGAAATTTATAAGATTAATTTTATTACATACTAAAAAGGAAAAAGCAAATAATATATAATAGATTTGAGGCTTCATGTGCAATCATCTTTTTTTAAATTATATTATGGAAATGTTCATTTTATCCCAGAAATTAGAAATTAAATAAATATGAAAAAAGAAGACAATCATGCTGAGTTGTAGTGGTAAAAAGAAAATAAAAGTAAGTCCAATGTTCAGGACGTTCCTACATTTGTTAAGTGTTATCTACACTGGAATCAGGCTTGACTTCAGGATGGCTCCAAGGTGGGTCAGACTCACCTAGAACGTACCACACTCGTGGGGTGGGACTAACAAAGAAATATCTGAGAGTCTTTCTTCAATCATTTCACCTCTTTGTGAATTCCCATCTGTTCTCTGGGTGTATACCTATATTCATGACTCCACTAAATCTGACTACAAGTTTTATTACAACTTATCAGTCACAGAAAATCAATTCAACTAGTTTCTCCCTTGAAGTTTCTCTCTTCAATTTTGACACACAAGTCAGTCTTGTACTTTAAACAAGAATTTTCCTGATATTGAGACAAAACATTTTTCTATTTCTTTTCATGTTTTTCATTTGAATATTTTGTTTTTGCAGAAAATATATTTTGATACTGAATATTTTATTATTGTCTAAACATTTAAACGAGAACTTTTCTGGTCTTCCACTACGCAAAGTAACTTTGGACATGACATTTGAAGGACTTTATGAAAATCACTTGAGTATTGTGTTCAGTAGGTAACATTCCTGTGAAGTAGACAGTATTCATGTCTGTAATGTGGTCACTAAAATGTTCTGTGACTTCTCTCAATCTATCATGCACTACCTGCCACAAAAAATTCAAGTCTTTTGCTCCTGAATTCAGTCTTCAGCCTCCCCATACATGCTCTCTTTCAATATTTCTTTAATTTCAAGTAGAACATTTCTTCTGATTAGGTTGTCCTTCTAGAATTTGAAAAGTTTTAAGTTACATTTTTACCTTGGCTGGAATTTTAGCAGCATGATTTTCTAGGATAAGTCTCTTCAGGTGTAGAATCCAGAGTCGTTTATCCTGTTGGGATTTAGCCTGTCAAGACCAGATTGGAACAGTGAGATAACACATCTGCAAATCCAGAGGATGCTAAGACTAATGGTTACAACTCTGAAAACATTTCTCTGCTGGGTAAGAGGGAGCAGATAAGATGTTTCTTAGAAGCCTTGGAATACAAAGCTTCTCAAGTCACAAGAGTCACTCTGAGGAAAAAAAAAAAACTAGAAGATTTTTCTTTTCTTTTTTTTTTTTTTTTTTTTTTTTTTTTTTTTTACCTGCACTGTGTGTTGAAGCTTGGGATTCTTATAATGGAAGACACTAAAACTAAGCGGTTCCTTGGGAATCATTTCCACAAGCATGAGGTTGCCACACTACAACAGAGACAGTACGAAAAGCCAGTAAGACACTTTTGGAAGGGAATGAAAGACCCGTAAATTCCTCCAGTCGCTGTAGCATTCCCAACACCCTGACATACCAGTATGTGAGCTTTGTAAGTAAAGGTTTCTTCTCTTTTCTTTGTGATCAGAAGCAGTTTGTCAAAGAGGAACAGTGTTCGTTCATTTTTAGCCCGCTGGAGGCGGAATGTTCCTTCCAACACCAGTTCCCCATAACTGTTCAGGTCTGGTCCCTTCCAGTTAGTCAGCAAACTCTGGATCTCCTGGAAGAATGGGAATAAATAGATATATACATATATACACACATATATCCACACCATATTACTAAATAGGAGGAAGAAAGTTAAACAATTGACACCAACCAATTAACAATTACTGAACAATTAAATTAATACTTCAAGCATTTGGTATGATGATAGGTGAAACTTAATAATACATCTGCCATTTTAGGGCATCACACAGACAATTAGTTTTCACTTAAGGTTTAACAAAAATGAAGCACATGGATGGTTCTTTAACTGTTAAATACTCTAGAGCTTATATTTACCTGTTATATTTTTCAAAGACTACACAAAGGGGCTAATATGTGAACTATCAGTGAAAAAAATTACTCTCTTCCTTTCTTGAACTTTTCTCCTTTCCAGATAAATGTCCTAGAGCTATTGATTTGAAAAACTTCCCCCGAAAATTCCTTATATTGTACATTGAACTAAAAATTAGAGGAGACAAAGAAATGATGTAGGGAAGTCGTCTTAAAACCTCCCCTAAAAAATAATGAAGAAGGTAAAGGTAAACTAATAATGTGACTTGTTAACAGCCATTCTTGTGAGGAACGCCAGGAAGTAAGAAGCAAGGTTTAATACTCCCTTAACATTTAGCTAGGAAAATGCATACTCTAACAATGACAACCAAAACCAATTCTCAGGAAAGTTCAATAAAACAAGGATATTTTGTGAACTCACCTGTAGCCTGATTGCATGCTCATGTTTCCTCTTCATGTCATTAATGTGCCAGGCTACTCTCTGCATTGTGTCTATGGCCTCAAGCACCACATCATAGCCATCAGTCTCCTTGTCCAGGTGGTTTTCTATTTCCTAATGAAGTCAACAAAGAACCATCTATTTTTGAAATATTTCTTCCACATACCCTGTTACACTGAGAAGATACCCATGTTATTTTGGAGGGGGGCTCAGTTTTCTCATCTGTATTCATACTACATGATCTCTAACACCCTTTCCAGCTTTAGCCTTTTATAACTTAGTATTTCATACTACTACTGCATCTCAGCACTAGAATACTACAATTTCAGTGATAAGAAAAAAGCAAGAAAAACCAAAGAAGGTAGAACATGGTATTTCCACTGTTTGAATTCCAGGGCTGGATGACCTTCTAGGATGAAAAATGTCTGGGACATGCTAGAGAAACAGAGCACTTCAGTCTCTCCTATTCTCAGATAAGTGTATGCCAAGTAACAAACGCACAGTGAGAAAGGGTAATTTTGCTTCATTTTTTTATTATTACTTTATATATACGTATTATATATATACATATATGTATACATACATACATACAATATATATCACATATAATATAGTATTTTATTATTATAACTACTATTATACTAAGAAAGGATCCATTCTATTTCAGAATAGACAATATAGTAAGGGGATTCCTTTTAAGATGGGTCCTCCCAATATGGTTTCATTATTTTGCTTCAAGTATTATGGATTTATGAGAAAGCATACACAAATCAATCATAATATGGCAATATATATGACATAGAGAAACATAATTTACTTTTAGTTTAGCTACTATTTTAAGATAACCCCTTCTACTGCTCTTTCTTCTTCATTCTTCAGTCTCCTCACAGCTTGTCAAAAGAACTTTTATCATATTAACTGCAGTAAGATTTTAAAAAAATTATTGCATTGGGACAATCCTATTTAGGTGCTACATTAATCAGGCAAGTAACACTTCTGACTGAAGTCATATGAAGGAAGGTCATAGTGAGAGGGAGCTGTTCAATGTGACCATGCTAGTCTTGGGTGATGCCATGGTGGGACTGCTGGTACAATTTGACATTTTCAAGACTTGTTTAGATGATGGAATAGTCAGTAAGTCCATGGTTGCCAATAGCCTTGCAGAGATTAATTCTGAAATTAAGAATATTTGATGATGTGTTTCGAAGGTCAGTAAAATCTCAAAAGATGAACCTTCAGGGCAAGCAAACCTAGCTGAGTAATTCCAGGTAAACTGTCTGTCTTGTTATATAACTGGCCCCAACTATAACTATATAGTTTTAAAACCACATTCTGGCTTAAACCAATATAAACTGAATTTAATAAAACCAATCCATTTAGAGGCTCCAAAATAATTTTCAAAGAAAAATTGCTAAATTAGAGTCATTCTGTCAATAAAATTAGCTTAGGAGGAAAATTAGCTAAAATTTAGAAAAAACATGGATTTTTATGTAGCATAATTTTGACCTTCCTATCAAAAGACCAAAGGAATGACAACATGCAACTGAATATTTTATACAGTATTATTACTGTTATAATACTTCTGCATAAAGCCCTTCCTCATGCTCCCAATTGCTAGTGCAGTCCCTCTCTAGACTTCCTTCCTTCCTTCCTTCCCTCCTTCCTTCCCTTTCCCTTGTCTTTTCTTTCTATTTTACTATGATCTCCGTACATTCAATATTCCTCATTTCCTACCCCCAACAGAATGTAAGCTTCATTTTTGTATCCCCAGCACTTAGCACAGAAAGTGAGAGTCAGTCAGGCAACAAAGTATAAACTAAGTACCTACTCTGTGCCAGTCATTGTGCTAAGTGCTGGGGATACAAAGAAACACTAAACACCAAACTCTTCTCAAGGAGGTCACAGTATAATGGGGAGATAATATGCAAACAACTCTGTACAGGCAATGTACATATTACATATGCTATATTTAATCTATCAAAATATATCCCAATAGCACATATTATCATAGTATAATCCATTAAGAAATATATTACTAATTAGCTAAAATTAAATACATTATCGGTAGAGTACTATATATTTGTTTATATATTATATAGAGATGTTAGAATGTAGATTTTATATACACACACACACACACACATGCATATGGGGGGGAAGGAGACACACAGAGAGAAAGAGAAAGACTGACAGACACAAACAGGTTAACGTGAGGATAATCTGAGAGGGAAGGCAAAATCATAAAGGGAATTGGGAAAGGCTTCCTATAGAAGGTAGGATTTTAGCTGAGATTTAAAGGAAGTCAGGGAAGTCAGAAAATGGAGATAAGGAGGGAGAGAATTTTAGACATGGCAGACAGCCAACAAAAATGTCAGTAGTTGGCACAATCAGTACTTGCCAATTAAGTTCAAATCCTCTCTGACTAGAACAGTCTAAATTTCCTCACATACAAAGTGAAGGGGTTAGATGAAGGGACTCTAAGATGATTCTCTACTACTTGTAGGGTATTTTGTTCTAGAGACATTTATAGTTCACTACAACCTAGCTTCATTATACCCATTTCAACCTTATTATATCTTACTCCCTTCTTGTTCATGTACTTTACAATTCAGCCATATTAGCTTTCTGGCTGTTTTTCCACATGTTTTTCCAAGGCCATCTCTTATATCTGTGCCTTTGAACTGCTTATATCCCATGCCGAGAATGTTCTCCCACCCACCCACCTTTGCCTCTTGGGGTCCCTAGTTTTTTCCAAGACTCAGCCCAAGTGCTATGTTCTGTATGAGGTCTTTCCTGTTGCCCCCAGTTACCAGTTCGTTCTCCTTTCCCTTCTAAATTTAACTTATATCTACTCCATATGTATCGTGTATCTGTGTACACACACACACACACACACACACACACACACACACACCCCTCTGTTTCCCCTATATGTTCCCTGAGGGCAAGGAACTCTTGTTTCATTTCTGTCTCTGTGTCCTCCAGTGACCAGCAGTGTTCTTGGCAGACAAATACTTGTTGATTAATTGATTCTTTCATGTCCAAAATCGTTGCACAAAAAAACCTACCTTGCCTTAGGCTTGATTGTTTTACTATTAAAATAAACTGAGAGAGAGGATTATGAAGAGCTATCTTGTATCTACAAAGCTATCTAAAACAGCGTAAAAAGTATTGAAAAATAAAACAGAGAAATTTATTTAAGCATTTAAGCATTACTGAGAACAAAATTTAATGAGTTGTTCACTACTCATCCTGTTTCCATTTTTCTCCTTGTCAGTTACTACCACATCTAATCAAACCCAGGACAAATAAATAGCTCTCCTTCCCAAACCACCCACTAAATCTGGTATGTAGGAAGGAATTGCTTTCTTTTAGATTATAACTTCCTATATGATGCAGAAGCCACACAGCAAGATCATGCCATAGGACATGCCTGGGGACCAATGACATTTAAAAAAATGTCAAGGGTCCCAGAGAGCCACTGGTAGTCTGCCAGGTGATTCTCCCAAGCAAGAGATGAATCACAGAGCCAAAAACCCATCTCATTCCTTGGACATATCAACAACACTGCATACTCAGTATCTGTACTTCTAAAATTTCTTAATGAAAAAGTATGAGTCAACTGTAAAATATGGAAAAGGAAAACATTTCTACATGTTCTCAGCTTTCTAGTGTTTTTTATTATCAGTTCAAAGTGTAAAAAAAAAACACTCTTAAAGTCCATCCCTGCATATTAAAATGCACTCAATGTTAGGCATCAAAAATTTACAATTTGGGGATACTTACATGTAAAAGCAGATGATACTTGAGGATCCGCTGAACGGGCTTCAGGAGGTAGGATCCTAAAGGCAGTGAGTGATGGAGAGTTTCCTGACGTTCTCTGAAGAACTTGGCTACCATTTTGTTCCTCATGCATTCTGTTAGCACGGCTACTGATCTGCAAATAAAACCCATGATATACAGAGCAGACTCATCAATAACTGAGTTACTTATTAAATCATTTAAGCATGTCATATGAAGATGATCATTTGTGAGACTGTGGTGGGGCATTCCACATCATGGTACCTGGATTTAAAAGAACAGCCAAACTAATTCATCTGCTAATTAGATGATGAGATCAGCTGAAATACGGGGCATCTCACAAATTAACTAAGACAGGAATCATAGGCTTTGCTACAACAAAAGGAAACACTGCCATCAATATCAAACTATGCAGTTAGGTAGTGGCATAAGGGGCTTTTTCCTGTCTCTCTATGTGTTACACCATTGACTTTCAATGCCTTTTTCAGTTCTCTCAATCTATTTTCATCACCACCTTCAAAATTCTGCTCAATATTCACCCTTAATAATTGTACCTAATCAGTTGTTCTTTCTTCACATTCTTTTTTCCCCCGCCGGTATTTATATACTACTTGTGTTATGTTAATTCGCACTTCTTATACTGCTCTGGGGAGTTATTTATTCCATGGAATCATAGATTTAGCTGGGAGTGATCTTAGCAGCCCCAGCATTCAACTCCCTTATCTGTAAAACAAAGGGGTTAAACTAGATGACTTCTTAGGTCCCTCCTAGTTCTATGAGAGAAGATGTTCCTTGTAGGCACAGTCTGTGTCTATTCCATTTCCTTTGTGTTCTTCTCATGCTTTAGCTAAGTGCTCTTCACTGAATGGGTTCTCAAATGCTATTAACTGGCTATTGGTTTGGGTTTTTTCCCCCCAACTTTGAAGCATGAGGCATATAACAAAATAAAATAAAATCTCTGTGGGCAGAAAAATCTCTAAATATAGCCACTCTATTTTTAAAAAGAAAAATTTTCATTACTAATAAGGTCACTTAAAAATATAACTTCACCACAGATAATTACTATGTTCTAAGGAATAGCAGCAGTTAAAAGTGATAAATTATTACAAGAAAGCAAATACAGGTACATCCTGCTTTAAGGAAACCCATGAGAAAGATCACCAGGTAACCCCCAATAGCCAAAACCATTGACTCCAACCTTCACTCTCTTGTCTGAGGGATGTAGTTACAGAAGCAGATATCGGTACCAAACTTAGGAGAAGAGCTGAGAGCCCAACAAGGTGCCTCCCAAGCATGTATTATGATCATATGAGATTCCTTTACAGAAGAAACCATATGGAGAAATTTGTTTAGTGATGCTCTCATTATCAGTACCAAGAGAGACATAAAATGAGAAGGAATATATTTGGCAAAGGTGTTCATCATGATTCTGAAGGATGGTGTATGGGGTGTCCTAATAAAAGAGGAATTCCTCTGGTCCTCTGGAATGCTTCTATTTAGGGATGCCACTGTATAGATTGAATCCTCAGAAGACTACCAAGCCTCCTCAACGGGATCCATCACAACCTGTGGTGGGAGCAATATCTTAACATCTTATTCCCTGCAAGTTAGGTTAGTTTTTCCTTAAAGTATTGAAAATATCCTTGAGATTGATTTTGACCAGGGGCCCAAAGACTAAGAATGTTGAAATTGCTAGTTGACCACATAATATAAAACAGTTTCAAGGAGTTCCAGATCTGCTTTGTTGCTTGGTTGGTGGACCACAGTGGTCAATTCAGAGGCAGGAGAGCTTCACTGAGCTAAATTAGCTCACGGTATCCTCAGTGCATGTGCTTGTTGAATATATTTCTCTCCCTATGACTAATAAGTCTCCTTTTGTTAACTACTGACTGAACTAAGTATCTCAATTTTCATCCAAAATGGAAGACAAACTACCAGAGAACTGGCCTGGGTCTGACCTAGTCTAGGAACACCACCCAAAAAATGGATCTAAGGGTTTACATACAAAAAACCAAGTAGATGAAGAATGCCTATTGACTAGGCTTAGAATTAGTTGGACAATTAACCCACTGATTAGTTCATCAGCCTAGTTATAGTGGACAATCACTGCAAATGGACAAATAAATTAGGCTCATACCTGAATAGGAGAGGACAAGAAGGCTGGATTGCTTTGGGGAAATTATGCAAAGCTTTCTATAATATCAAACTGCTCTCTTTTTTTTTTCTTTAACACCAATATTGCTAGGGTGCTAAGAGAGTGAAATAGAAAGATGACTGGCTTTGGAGTTGGGAAGATCTGGGTTCAGGTCCTGCCCACACATACTGGCTGTGTGTGTCTATAAGTAAGTAACTTTTCAGTGTCACAGGCAACAAATTATACAAGACTAAAAGTTACAAAAATGTTATTGATCTATATTGGTGAAAGATGTTTCTATCCTACGAATTCCCCACACTTACGAAATCACAGGCACACACACACTCTTCTCATTCAATTCAACACATTCTTGTAGGAATGCAACACAGCTATGTCACAGAATATCATGCCTTCCAAATAATCTAAATTTCAAGTTACCCAAAGGGAGATGGAGAAATGCAAAGAAGGCATGAAAGAAGAGACATTAAAGATATCAAGGAAATGTGTAACCATTAAAAGAAGTAGGTTAGATAGTGACAGCAAGAGACAAATGAAACAGCCTGAATTTCAGCAATGGAAAAGAATCTGAATGAAAGCCTATAATAGATTAAGTAGATCATAGATTCATCATAGATAAATTATGGGAAGATCGGGTCAAAAATTACACATCTTAGAGAGGTTGCAAAATGCACCACTTGGGGGCACACTCTGCTTTTTAAATATGCTTTGGGAGGGCATGCTCAGCCTCTCTAGCTTTCTTCAAAGCTCAGGTCATGTACTCTCTTTTCTTATTGCTCTCTCCTCCTCAAATGATCATCTATATATTTATCTATTTACATGATGTATCACTAGAACAGAGTGTAAACTCTTTGAGGCCAGGACCCATTTTTTTTGTTCTGTTTATGAATTAAAAGTTCCACAAACAAAGAAGTTGCTTAATAAATTGCTGTTAGCTATGTTACCTTCATGGATGTTGACAACAGATCCTTAGACTAAGTGTCCTTAGACTCCAGAGAATTGTGGACTTGATCAATTATTAAAAATCACCTTTCAACAATTTTAAAGCAAGCCACAAATTAATTTGGCTTTATAGAATATTATCACTCCATAAGATTTTTCTATCTTTAAGATTGATTTAGAAATCAGAAGATAGAGATACAGAAGAACTTACTGATGTAGTTTTGGGAAACAGTATTTTTGTTTTTAAAGTATCAGTACATTAACAAGTGATTTTTTTCATGCATTTTTAACCTGTTACCCCTTTTGATTTTTTTTTTACCCACTCTTTTAAGCCCATATCAAATACCACTCTACCCGGGAAGTCTTCCTCATAACCCTTTTCCTTCAGGTAGAGAGGGTAAATCTTATTTGTAAATAACAAATTTTCCTTGCATCTCAGATATCTACCTTGGATAATTGGTGCAATACTGTGTATAAATGTGAAAATCTTCACTCTGCAAGAGAAAAAAAGTTAAGACTTAAGTAAACAAAGACTAAAGTAATAATTTAAGCCAAAGGATACATTTCAGGTTCTACATACATACAGTTGAAATTTTCAGTGGGCAGCTAGGTGAAGGAGTGGACAGAAGTTAGGAAGACTTGACTTCAAACATGGTCTATGTGGGACACTGGGCAAGTCACTAAACCTTATTTGCCTTAGTTTCCTCATCTGTCAAATGAGCTGGAGAAGAAAATGCCAAACCACTCCATTGTCTTTGCCAAGAAAACTCCAAATAGGGTCATGAGGATTCAGGCACAACTAAGATAATGGAATAGCAACAATAAATTTCAAGAAAAAAATCATCTCACGATAATTCCCTTCAATTAATTAAAGGATGACAAATGACTCTTTCAATAGTGCTCTTAGTTTACCAGTCTTTTCTTGACAATCCCTTGAATAAGTCAACCTGATTCACCCTTAAACAGTGATGCTGTAGAAAAGAAAGAGCAGAAAAGGCAAAGTAGGGCCCTGCACTTGGAAGGAATGGGACAAGGTTTCTCCTTTTGATAGAAAATACCATGAGAAAACAGATTTTAGCAACCTAGGGAATTAAGGAATGAAAAAAATTTAAATGGAATTCCAAAAAGAAAATTACAATTTTTGTGTTATATTAAATACATTTATTTCAGACTATGCAAGGCTCTTTCACTTTCTGGTTGTACAGTTTCGTCATTCCACTTCACACATAAAACCAAATTTTAAAAATGGGTTCCTTAAGAACAGGGGCTGAATTTGTCTTTCTTTGTACCCCAGAATTTAGCAGAGTAGCTGGCACAAAGTAAGTGCTTAATAAATACTTACTGACTGACTGAGTGCTCAGAGCCAATTTTATACCTGGGATGAACTATTCAATGTCAATCTTTAGGGCTATATTTTAATCTTTTGTGTTTTAGAAAAGTCTTTTTCTGTACAAATCAATTTATGACTGATTTATCATACCTATGCCATTTTCCAAAAAGGGAGCAAATAATATATTTTTCTATCAGTGAGTTTCTCAAATATACTCAGCTGTATAAAAGTCTCAGGTTTAGCATTAGTTAACTTAATCTTGCATGCTTGGAATAATTTTGCCAATGGCAATATTTTTCATGGATGTTTACAGGTGCTCAAACACCATTCAGATATAGAGTTTTGAGTTACAACCTATTACGGAACTTTCCTGGAAGAACGGTTACAGCCCTGAAATAGACACCAAACTTAGAATTGTGACAAACTTTAATTTGCTTAATTTTCGCTAAAGCATTATAACAGTAATCAGTCTTTTGAAGTCAAGACTACAATGAAGTGAATTAAGATTATATAAATGATACTGTTCATCATCTTTAATTATAAACTACATGCAAACTATAAATTATAAACATGTATACAGGGGAACTAGCATCGGAGTGGCAAGGGACCTTGGAAGTCACTGAATCCAAACCCTTGATTTTAGGATGAAATTGAGACCCTGGGCAGTTAAATGGCTTTCCCATGTCACAGAGCTAGGTATTTATAGTAGGGTTCAAAGTCAGCTCTCCTTGATTCAAAGTCTAGCACTCTATCCGCTATGCCACCTACCTACAAATATCCACATAAATACAATAGTGTTGTGTTGTTCAGTCATTTCAGTTGTGTCTGACTCTTCATGACTCCATTTTGAGGGGTTTTCTTGGAAGAGATAATGGAGTGGTTTACCATTTCCTTCTCCAGCTCATTTTATAGATGAGGAAACTGAGGAAGACAGGGTTAAGTGACTTGTCCAGGGTCACACAGCTAGTATCTAATTCTGGATCAGGTCTTCCTGACTCCAGGCCTGGCACTCTATTCACTGTGCCACCTAGTTGCAAGAGTAATAGATTTACATTAATCCAAATTAATCCAAAAACTATTCAAATCCAGAATTTAGAGCATGCTTTAAATAAACTTGACATAGAAAAGCTCAGTTATAAATGTGACAACTTACAGGTTACTATTAAACTTTTCAACAGATTTAATTTAAGCTTAGAAGTATATCATTTATTAAACAAATTATGCATAATTTTTCAGAAACATGTCTGAAAGTATTCTATAATGAATTAAGCAAGGATGAAGTTTTCCTTTATAATTTTCTAATTGACCTAAACTACAAAGGCCCTTGAGAGTTAACACATTGACTTAACTGAACATAACTGACATTTTGGAGGGCAAATTCTATTGTAGTGGGATGGGATATGGGCTAGGGAGAGATGGGAGAGTGTGATGGCACGTGAAATGGAAGAAGACATCTTAAAGGTGGTGAGATAGCTAAGTTCTTCAGTAAAGAATTTCCATTTCCATCACTAGTCAACAATTCTACCATGGGAGCTTTCTCCTCCTTTTTCAAGGAACAGGTAAGGAACAATTATATTGTTCTCTGGTAGAAAAGGTTTCATTTAACCTAAAAATCCCTACTCCACCCCCCAAATAAAAAAGGTCAAAAATGAATCCCTGTGTAGGCATCAGTGATTCACATGAAAGTGGGAACCTGTTTAACATCTTTCATTAATGGCCTGCTCAATTTAAAGTAATCTTCTATGCCTCCCCCTGGTTAAACAGCTGGTTTGACTTCAGAAAATCTAACAGCTCCTAAATTTCAGGGTGCTGAGTGAAAAGTGTTCCATGCCAGAACCAAACTCCCTCAGTGCCTTCCTTACATGTAAATGTGTGGAGTGCTTAAGTAAGCCTTCTAATTAAACCTGGCAACATTACAATGAAGAAGAAGGCTTGGGAAATGCCAATGGGGTATATAAACAAACTTTTATGTGAATAATTAAGCCAGGGCTAAGCTTATGTTCCCACCCCTTTAATCATTGCCCCTGATTAGAGTTACCATTAAAAGCTAAATGTTTCCGAACTCTTCTGTATAGCTGATGGTCTGTGGCTCCTTGAACATATACCTTCTTTGATGGTTAAGAGCATCCTTTTTGACCTGTTTCTCTCTGTCCTCTTTTGATGCCCCAACCCTCCAGTATTTTATAATGACTAATTATGACACATAGGTAAATTGTGAAAAGAATAGTGACTGTGTTTATAGTTACCTTTTGCTTCACACGTAGCGCAACAATCATTTTTTAAAAACTGTAATAAAATACAGGGTGGGATGTTTGGATTAAAACCACTCTCATAGTTCATAGTCCTTGGATAGTGGATATGGAGAGGTCTATGGAGAGGGCTTCCCCACTTAGAATTACATTCAGCTTACTTGTATGACATTGACCAACTTGAGAAGAAGCAGGGCTGAATGCTATGCTATTATTGGATTTGAGAGCTCAAAGCTACTCTTAGTGACCTTTGCTAAGAACCTGAGTATATTGAAACCACAATTGCACAAGCTTATGTGACACCCTATTTTAAAAGTTTTATTTTTAATTTATGTAATAAAACAAGCATTTACATACCATAGTACAATAAAAAGATGATTGTACATGAAACTGCAAGCCTACTATGCACAACTTATTTCTTTCATATATATAAGAAAATTATCATGTAAATTTCTTTTTTCCCTTCTCCCCACCCTGTACCTTCGAGATGACTATCATTACACACAAATAGGTATGTGTGTGTGTGTGTGTGTGTGTGTGTGTGTGTGTGTGTGTGTAAAACTATTCTTTACATACTTCTATTTATCAGTTCTTTCTCTGGACGCAGATAGTATCTATTTTTTTAAAAGGTAGATTTCAAAGATTTTTCAGTATAATAATCCATTATTTGAAGCCAATGTAAATTACTGGAAATTTAAGGGAAACATTCTTTTTTTTAATCAGCCCCTCAAACTCCTCTGGGCTCAGATACACCAACTATAGTCTCATCTTCTCCAGATTCAAGAATTGCTTGGCCATTTCATGCTAAGTCATTCCCCATTCCCACCTCAATTTCCATCCACTACATAAACATTTTCTAGTGCCCCTTTATGTGTCATCTGCCAAGAAGTTCCTTGAGGGCAAGAATTATTATGATTTTTGGATTAGTATGCCCTGTGCTCAACACAAAGCCTGTTATAAAGTATATAATTAACAAGTGCTTGCTCTATCTGTCTGTCTGTCTATCTATCTATCCATTCATCCATCCATCATCTATCTATCTATCTATCTATCATCTTTAGCTCCATGGATTCTATATACATGAAGATGTTAATTTTTTCTATCTTATGATTTTTCACATATGCCAATCAACTGTTGAAACAAAGTCCTATTTTCTAACATTCCTCTACTCTTGCCTCTCCCCTCTCCCTCAAAGGCTTACAGTTTATTCATGAGACAAAATGAGCAATTTATTTCAATTATAAAACTGCATCTATTAAAATAATACGATTCTTTCTGTCTCTCATTGATATTTTTGCCTTGTAGAAAAATGCAATTATAAAATTTAGCCATTAAGAAACAGAGTATTATTTTAATATAAAACAGAAGCAATTACATTATTGCTGGTTACCATTGGTACAAGCTAGCAAATCATTCTTACCTTAGATACAAAACATTCTGCTATGGCCACAGGATCATTTTCGCAGTTTTCTAAATCTTGCAAAAGTCCACTAATAACAACGAAAAACAAAAACAAGTCAAAAAGAAGTTAATTTGCAATCTTTCATAATGAAGGATATTTTACCTAAGTAGATACAAGGCAGTTTGTGGTGCTAGGCTGTACAATGGATAGAATGCTGCATCTGGAGTAAGGAAGACCTAGTTCAAATTCAGACCCTGATTCTTTGATACTAGTTGTGTGATTCTGGGGCAAATCACTTAACCTTTGTCTGCTTCAGTTTCCTAACCTATAAAATGGGCTATTGTTAATAATGCCTACTTTCCAGGGTTGTTGTGAGGACAAAATGAAATAAAAGTTTTGAATTGTTTTGTAAATCATAAAACGTTACATAAATGTTATTATTATTAACTTTATGAGTTAAAATACTGCAATTGATTAATTTTTTTGCAAAATATGAGTCACCTTAAATACCATAACAAAAATCAGATTTATACTAAAAAATCACAAAGATCAGGTAATAGCAGGTTTTTTCACTCTATCACTCAGTAAATAAGTAATTCTGACCAATTGTCATGACACATACTCGAGAAAAGGGTATTGATCTTAAAGTCACAAGATTTGATGTCAAATACTGTTTTCATATTTTCTTCTTTCCTGACTCCATCTAGTACCATATCACCAATTGTCATTTGGATATTTTGGAAGTCTCATAAGCATCTCAAACTCAATGTATCTTATCTGGAGCATACACTATGATCTCACATTACTGACCCTCTTGCTCTTCCTTTACACTCTGTCTCACAGCTCATACCTTTTTTTATTATCTCTCTGCATGCCTCTCCTTCCTTGCCTCTACCTCCTGCCATCTCAGCTCAAATCCAACCTTCTGCAAGAAGACTTCCCTAACCCTTTTCCGCTTTGCCATCCTTCAGAAATTACCTCTCATTTACCCTGCTCACAGTTGCTTGCACATTGTTTCTCCCGTTAAAATAAATGTGAGATCCTCAAGGGAAGGGAACTCGTTTTTGCCTTCCTTTGTATCTGCAGCACTTAGCACAGAGCCTGACACATAGTAAATACTTAATACTTGTTGACTCATGGACTAACTTATTATCTTTCTTCTCACTCTATTCTCCTCTCTTCTTAACCTTCCTATTACTTTCAAGGGTACCAACATCCTTCTAGGCACCCAAGCATACAACCTCATGGTCATCTCCAATTCCTCACTTTTCCTCACTCACTTTCACCCCATTTGTCCAATCTATTGCCAAAGCTTGTCATTTCTAATTTCATAACATTCTCCTGTACATTCCCTCCTCTCCACTAACACAGCTCCCACTACCTAATACAGGCCCTCATTACTTCTTACCTGGATTATTATTATTTTTTTTTACCTGGATTATTTTTAAAACACTTTTTAATTACTCTTTCTGCCTCAAGTCTCTCCCTAGTCTATACCATCCTTGGGTCAGTTTCTAAACCGATTTTCCTTATGGTCAACTGGAGTAAACTCCAGTGACTCTTTATTACCTTCAGAAATAAATATAAGATCCCCTGTTTGGCATTTCCCAACCTGTGTTCTTCCTATCTTTCTAGTAGTCTTTATACAAACGCTATGATTCAGCTGCATTATTTGCTATTATGCACAAAGGACACTCCATCCCTAAACTCCTTGTCTTTGCATTGGTCAGTTTCCTGACTGGAATCCACTCTCCTTCTTCCTCATATCCTCCTTTTTCCTAACTTCTGTCAAGACTCAATTCAAATTCTACTTTCTGCAAGAGGTTTTCCCAGGTCATCCTCTCCTTTTTCCCTCCACACCACTCCTCTAAGAATACTTTCCTATTACTTTGTATGTATCTTATATGTACAGAATTTATTTTCCAGTTGTCTTCCCCATTAGAATTTGAGCTCCTTGAGGGAAGAGAGTGTTTTTACCTTCCTATTCTCAATGCATAGGCCAGTGCCTACCATGTTAATTTGGTTAAATTGGCTTAAAATGATATCTACAAAGAAACTCTAGATTGAAGATGATATTAATGATGGGAACAAAAGTCAATGAAAAAATGGCAAAGAGGAGACTTCCAGGACAGGTTCCCTGTCATGTAATTAGGTAAAAATACTTATGACCTCCTCATAACTGATAAGAAGTCAACCCTCTACCACCAAATTTGAAATTATCAAGACTATACGAAATATGAATTTACATCCTCTATTATTAACAATGAGCTTTATCCTGGGCATGTATTGTACCTTGAGATATTAACTAATGCTAGTAGGAAGCTAT
>CM053770.1:432384997-432401343 GCA_028658325.1 Potorous gilbertii | reverse complement strand
TCCCAGGACTAGACAAACAATGATGTTTTTGTACATCATGCGGGCCTCCAGTAGGGGCCAATGCCAGGTGCTTCAGAAGATGACCCCAATCCCTAACTATGCAATGGTGTCTCCTACAGAGAAACTGCTTCCAGACCCCAAACGTTGCCTGGTTTGATACTCGAATACAAAGGAGTTGGTGTTTAGGGATATTGCGGGGCAATGACACTAACTCTAACTAGATAATTAAGCACAGAAGCTGTTTTTGCCTGGCATCTGCCATTGAATGATATTATGGGTTTTAGAAACTCGGTTTTATCACTAAAGCAGTCATCTGCTAGGAGTAATAATTGCAGTTTACTTCTTGCTTATGTTTTCATGGTATCTCAGGTATCACAGCACCCACCATATAATCTAAAGTTACTATTACCATTCCATGTGGTGCGTCACCGTTCATACACATCCACATGCCTGGATAGAATGGTCAACTGATTAGGATGTAATGGTGCCAGGTGAACAAGGTGCCCACTCTTTTTCCAGGGGAAGCATGTTGGATTAGCCTTTTATCAGGGATTTAGCGAGTAAGCAGACACAAAGACTTTAACCTTTTGGAAGGTATAGTTTAGAGTAAGTTCTAATGGATCTGGCTCACTGCTCGCAATGGGATGTCTCCATTAAACTAAAAGGTGAGTTATTAACTCAGCCAAAGTTTTGTAAATTGATATAAAAATGACTTTTATTCAGTATTACTACTACTATTATTAAGATTTCCTTAAAGTGAATTTAATATCCATAGGACAGACGATTCTAAGGACTGGTTATTTTTTTGTAGTATTTGGGCCTCCTCTCACATATGGATGCCTAAAACATTATCTGAGATTCCAAGCACTTTGGGGGTCAGCTCTCACTAAAAATCTTTTCTCATAAGCCTCGATATGTGGATTTACTTTTACTGAGTCAACAAAGTAATAACCTTAGTTCATAGAAAGACATTTAATAAAAACAGTTTAGTAAATTAAGTTGTAGGAAAAGAAAGGCAAAATCGACAGGGACAGGTTATCCTATCAACAGTAGGGTGAATACCATGCATAGAAAACATGTGTCCAAGAGATATGCAAGGAGGGGCATGCATTATAGAGAACACATTGGCCTGAACACATGCATAGAAGTGCCACGTGAAGTGACATGTATGGCTAAGGCACACACATGGCCAGAGCAATTGACATCTGTTACTGCAAAGCTTAGAGGTCATCCTGCTGTTGGCTGCCAGACATCTGGACTCCACTCTTTAATGATTGTCGCATTGTCTCTGCTGGGTGTAGGCAGTGGTGTCTTGCCACTGGGTTCACTGATGTTTACTTGCTTCCTTGTGCTAGGCCTCATCTACTTAGCCTATGGGCCATCAGCTGTTCCAGGGTACTATCTCTTGGGAGCACAAAACCTAGTACTCCTCTCTTCAGCTAAGGAGAGTTTGAGGGTCTTTGGATCTGCATAGACTCTATGACAACTATACTAACTAGACAGCTGGCAAAAGTCAGTAGATGTGTTCAGTCTAAGACTACTCTATTGACCAACTTTTATCCTAGCATCACTCAACCATGTGATTTGGGTTGAGACAATTCTTTTTTTTTCCTGTCAAATTACGGTCAGAGTCAATGCCCTCAACCAATTTTTTTGGACTTCAGTGATTGAAATATTAAAAAGGGATTGCTTAGGAAATTGGCTCTTAAATAAGACTTTTCACAGACACCTTTAATGATAGTGACTGCTGTGCATGGACAACAGAATTAGGGCAAGCTAGTGGAGATTTCTACTAGATCCTCAGATTCTTTTTAACAAGTATTCCTGCCTTGGTTATGCATACCTGACAGTGGTCATTATTAAGGGATCTATAAGACATGTGCTCTGGGAATGCAAATGAGAAATTATTTCTGACCAAAGGGATCAGTATAGATTTCATAGAAGAGGTGGGAGCTGAACTGGCCTAAAAGAACAGGAAGGATCTCAATAATTAGTAAGAGCATTCTAGGCAAAGGAAACAACCTGAGCAAAGGTAGGGAGTCAGGAAAATATAAAAGGAAAGTTGAGTTTTTCTGACATGCAGAGTTCTTGAAAAAGAATTATGAGAACTAAGACCATGAAGATAGATTTGGGCAAAAGAATGGAAAGTCCTGAGTTTTGTGCCAAAGTCTTAATTTTATATTTTTGGGCAATGGGGGCCTTGGAGAAGGAAGGAATGGGGACTTTTTATGGTTATTAATGCCTGCAAATGACATCATCAAGAGCTGGTTAGGATTTCAGAATGGTTAGAGATTTGGGGGATTATTTAATCTGGACCGATGAGAAAAGTAAGTACCAGAGAGGTCAAGCAACTTGCCCAAAGTCATACATACATCTGGGGAGGGGAAAAGCTATGATAAGAATTCAGCTCTGTTTTAGGAAGACAATTCTGATAGCAATAAATAGGTTGGACTGAAGGAGGAATAGCTTGTAATCAGGAGAGACTGAAGACCAATCAGTAGGTTATTGCAAAAGTCAAAGTGAAGGATGATAGGGACCTGGATTAGAACTTAGATTTAGAACTGGAAGGGACCTTTGAGACCTTTATACATGTAAGGGAAACTGAGGCTGAGTCTGGTTATGCAACTTGCCCAGAGACATATGTCTACACATCTAAGGCAGGGTTTGGACTCAGCCTTCCTGACTCTAAGACCAGCTACTCTATCTACTGTGCCACTTATCTGCTAGGATAATGACAATCAGATAGAAAATGGTGGCTGATATGAATGTCATTGTACACTGATGAAATCAGTAGGACTTTGCAACTTGTTGGAAATATTGGTGCGTGTATATGTGTGTGTGTGTGTGTGTGTGCGTGCGTGCATGTGTGTGTGTGAGAGAGAGAGAGAGAGAGAGAGAGAGAGAGGGAGAGAAGGAGGGAGGGAGGGAGAGGAAGAGGGAGAGAGAAGGTGAGGAGTTCTGAAGCAGTTAAGCGTAACTCCAGGATTTCAAGTCTGGGTGACTGAGTAACAGAAGGAGGGAATTCAGAAGCAGTAATGAATTCAGGGAGAATATGATTTAGGACACCTTGTGCTCTAGTTTATTATTCCAACATCAAAGTCCAGATATCTACTAGTCAGTAAGAAATGTGAATCTGGAGCAAAGGAGGACAACTTATATTAATGTAGGCACTACCAGCACAGAAGTGAGCACTAGATGAAACCATGGGGGCAGGTGATATTGCTCAAGGGAAAAATAGAGGAAAGAGACAAGACCGCAGGACAGGCCCTCTGTGAACACCTGCTGTGGAAGGGAGAGGAAGATGAAGAGGAATCAAACAGAAACATAATGAAAAATAGAGAAGTAGGAGGAAAACCAAAAGAATATACCATCAGAAAACCCGGGGGAAGGTGCCTTTCAAGAAAGAGAGGGTGGTTAACAGTGCTAAATACTATAGAGACATTGACGGGAATTATGTTATCACAGATTAAGTAGGTTAATCTAGGACAAAGGCCAAAAACTTTTATTTTAATTGAATCTCTTATATTCCATTTTGCCCTTTGCTGTTTGTCTTTTTCTCCTAATAGTATCATGCAGAAAATGATTCTGGCTAATGAAGGCATCTGGTTATTTAGCCCATCATCATTTTCCTCCATTTATATCCTAGCAAGCATCAGGACTTGCCCTGCATTTTGACAACAGCAGCAACAGACCAGGCCCTTGAAGAGAGCAATAACGCACCCAGCATAATTTTTTTCCAGGCTTTAGGCTGGCTAGGAGTCTAAGAGGTCGTTGGCACTAGGCTTTGTAAGCAGGTGCTCCAGCACGTCATAGAATCATCTCCATGCTGTTCATTGTGCTGAAAAGAAAACTCATCACCCTCTGGTCTCTCCAGACACAGCCACACACAGAGAGAGCAAGCATTGTATTCTCGGAGGCATCGTTTTTTGAACAACCAAGGATAGTAATATGGCAGTAGGCAGATAATTTCTCTATATTTGGAACTTAAGGCAAGTGGGGGAGGTGGAATGATGAAGAGGAAGGCCACTCTGGGGAAAAAAAATCTCTTGCTAGCACAGAGTTTGTTGTCCAGAGAAAAATTTCACCACCTTATTACTTTTAGAAGACTTTGTCGATTATGAATGAAGGCTGTTTAGTCATGGAAATACATTTGTCATTGTTTGCCGTAAAGCTGCCGATATACCTGTCATCAGAGAACTAATGAGCTTGAGCAGCTGAGTCTTGTTTCATGGCTGGGGCTAGGGTAATATAAGTTCTATTTTGCCTCTCTAGACTTTTTCAATAAGGCAGGTGAATTATTTCTTCACTGGATGCTGAGTGCTGGCTTCTACGCTGGACGTGGGTTCTGAAATCATGAATGGTCAGTAGCATTTTCAATTTCAATTCCACAAACATTTATTAAGTACTACTATTGTACCAGGTACTTTGCCTTACCCCTTGATAAGCATCAGATTGCTGATTTGGCATCCTTTCTATTACCCATTAGTAGGGCAGATGGCCTTTAGTCTGCATTACCAGGCTGTCGTCTGTCCCTTTTCAGGGCTTTGGTTTGAAATATCGTATTTTAGGAAAGGCATTAACAAGTCAGAGTTTGTCCAAAAGAGTTCCCTTTTCTGGGAATGGTGAAGGAACTCAAAAATTGTATTAGGTGTTATCAAAAGAATTGAGGAGGGTTAGCCTGAATGAGTGAAGATTTTGGGGGGACATAATATCATGCACATACATTTACACACATATATACATATGTATGTATGCATGTACTTATATGAGTATGTATTTCAAGGTGCTAATAAGAGTAAGAGATGTGAAACTATTTTGGCTTAGCACCATATAGAAAACAAGGAGCATTGCGTAGAAGTGGATAATCATTTGTCCAGGATTTTTATTCTGGTACAAAATGGACCACCCCACTGCCCATTCTAACTCTTGAGATTTTGTGACCTTATGGCCAATTCTCGTAGTTCTTGTTGAGTAGAAAGGAAAATATTGGTAGCTAGGACAATCCATCTATCCCCTCCATTTACCCAGGAGGTGACTCCTGTATAGGAAAGAAGAGATGCTAACAGGTCATTTCTATAAAATCCTTGTCAGTTAAGGGTCACTTATTGAGTTCATCATATATAATGTAGGGGGAAATATGATATGGTGATGGTGAAATAAAATATAGGGTCAACAACAGTTGACACAGGTATGACCAAGAGAATGGAGGTGTTCAGGTGTGGTCAAGGATGGAGCTACCATTGACTTCTTGACATAGCCATGGTCATTAAGCTCTTTGGTGTTCTCTGTGCCTACAAGACTTCCGGTCTTTCAGCTTATAGTACCACCGGGACCACTAGGATTTTCCCAGGGATATGTATATAACACAGGGAACAAAAACATCCAAATGCTCTAAGCAATGATGTGTTAGAGTCAGCTGGGACCCTCTGAGAGCCAATTGTTAAATTTTCAGTTTGAGTATTTGCTCCTTAGAAATTAGCAAATGCTACAAATCATGGCTCAATAGATTGTTTAATTATTGTCTAGACTTACAGGAATGGAAAAAATGTTAATAATGCAAATTAAACTTAAACATGTGTCTTTCAGACATGTTTTCCCCCCGGAATGTCAAATGTTAAACATTTATCAGCACACACCTGATTACATATGATCAGAACTGCTAAACTGTATCTGCTTTGTTATATATCAAAGACTTCAAACTTAAATTGCTGGATTTATCTCCTAACACAATTAGTACTGATTTAATCATACAGGTCCAGAATCCTAGATTTCCTCTTTCTTGGTATGTTGCTTACAGGCAGTCTCAGAGTTGAAGACAAGGCAACTCCTTCTTAAGTTTTTTAGAGCTACTTGATGATTGCTTACTTCTATAGTTCAGCTGCACCACCTCCATAATTGTGATAATACATTGGGGGTGGGGGGAGGAGAAAGGGAGTTGGATGACTTATCCCAGGACACAAGCTTACTTAGTGCATGAGTAATAACAAGGTCTTCTGCAGACTTATTCAGTATTCTTCCCTTAGCTCTAACTGATGGCCCCATAGTGAAATCATACCCAAGCTCTGCTACATGAGAAGTGAAGATAATGTAGTTTTCTTGGTTTGTTGGACTATTTCCAAATATCTAGGATATCAACAATATCTATGATATGAGCTTGAAAAGAGCTTTCAGAGGAAAGACTTAGAGAGGAAAGGAAGAAGGAGGAGAGGATAGTAATTTTGACATTGATAACACAGTCAAGGCAGCTAGGTGGTACAGTAGACAGAGTGTCAAGCCTGGATTCCAGAAGACTCAACTTCCTAAGTTCAAATCTGGCCTCAGACATGTATGACTCTGCGCAAGTCACTTAACCCTGTTTGCCTCAGTTTCCTCATCTATAAAATGAGCTAGAGAAGGAAATGGAAAACCAGTATCTTTGCTGAGAAAACCCCAAATGGGGTCACAAAGAGTCTTGACATAGTGGAAAAAGACTGATTGGCAGGTATTCTGAAGCAGGAGCAGTTTGGCTTCCTTCCCATCTTACTCACCAGTATCACAGTCTTGGGTTCATCAGTTCATGCATAAGAAATCAGGATCTTAGAGCAGCTCAATCTGGCAAATTTACCCTGACACTCAAGTGTCAAGATAGGCCTAAATTCAGTAAGTATTTAAAGGTCACCTCCTCAGCCCCAGGCACACCTGACATATACTCATCAGATGACGGGTGAACTATGTGGAATATAGCAATTAACCTGTCTTCTAGCATCAAA
This sequence comes from Potorous gilbertii, assembly GCA_028658325.1. NCBI lineage: Eukaryota > Metazoa > Chordata > Mammalia > Diprotodontia > Potoroidae > Potorous > Potorous gilbertii. The sequence goes on along the minus strand of CM053770.1, from coordinate 432,394,594 downwards.
TGGCTACTAAATTTTCCCACAACCCTCAAAGAAGCTGAGGGAGCTTTTAAAAAACTACTGTTACAAACATGATGTTCACCCCTTTCCTAAAATGCCCCTAGCTGTTAGAACACCACCTACCCTTCCAATATGTTATACTTATTTTGTGTGTTTATAATATCCTTCTATAGGTACATGGTGGCCCCTTGATAGAATTAAGTTCTTTAAGGGAAGGGCCTGTTTCATTTATGGTCTTGCATCCCTTTGTTGGATGTTGTTAAGTGGAGGGTGGATGAACACACACTGGGGATGCTGTAGGACTTTCTGTTCAGGGATGGATGGATAAGGTGACTCGTGAGGTCCCTCCTATCCTTAATTTTTAAGCTTTTATGACTCAGGAATAGTGAAAATGTCAGGAAGGGAGTTCTGCCTACACTGCATATTGCCTGAACCAAGAACAAATGACAGCAGAAATCCGGAAAGTCTCCTCTATACTGTTTTGACCCCAGGAAGGTACACCCACTGCTGAAGCTTGTGACTTAGCAATGGGATTTCCTGCAGTTGCTGGATTCCCTCAAATTTTTGGCATTTGCATTTGATTTTTTTTCCTACTATTGTCAACACTCAAAACACTGCAAACTAGCTCAAGAGATTGCAAAGACAGCATGGAGGTAGTACAGTGTGTGGGACAGGTCACTTGATAGGGAATTAGAAAGATGAGTTCATATCCCACCTTTAGACATTTAACTCTGTGACCCTGGGCAAGTCACTTAATTTTTCTTTGTAAAATGTGGAAACAAATGCATAAGGCTTTCAGCTCTAAATATATGATCCTGCTCAGGAATTATAATCATTAGCCCCTCCCCACCACCCTCTGACCAACTCCTCTTTCTCTCTTAACATATAAATATTTCAAGGAAATGGAAGGTAGGTCATCCTTACAAAAACTTGGTAGACTAGATTAAAAGTTAGCAAAAAAGGAAGGAAGGAAGGAAGGAAGGAAGGAAGGAAGGAAGGAAGGAAGGAAGGAATCACAGCACCAGGAAGAGAATTTAGTCTCCTAATCATGACTATCACATCTAGTCATGCTTCCTAGACAGCTGAGATGCCTCTACCTTTTACATCAATTTCTTGGGTAGTGTTGTGTCCAAAGAGGTCCAAAGTCTTAGGGAGAAGGGGTAGCTACTGGGAAAAGTTAAGATTCTGTAGTATTGCAGAGGATGAAAAGAAGAAAAACATAAAGGCGAGAGAGGATCCAAGAAGAATGGGAAGACACAACCCATCATGAGAGAGAGGCAAACGGGATTGGATTAACTTTATGAAACAGACCAAATGCCCATGCTCTTAGGCACAGACAAACATAAGCGATGGTTATAAGACATTGATGGGGGTAGGGTATATATGTGGTGGAGATACAAGGGCTCATCATTTAAAAAATACCATCAATGTTGACATCAATGGTACTTATGTCTAGACAATTGGACTCTACAAAGAGAACCTCAGTAGTGACATTCAGATCCAGAAGGTAGGGACAGACTGTAAAGAAGATGGTGGTCACAGGCAGGGGAAGAATCAGACCCCTGTCTAGGTAGGTAAAAATCTTTGCTGATTCTGCTAGTAAGATTTTTTTTTCTCTTCAAATTATATTGTATCTATTTATCTGTTTAAATGTTGTAAAATCCAGGTGGGATAGAAGCTCCTCGAGGATAGGAATGGATTTTTTTTCCTTTATCTACCTAGCACCTTGTATTCGGTAGCCACCTAATGGTACTTATTAAATGGAAATATAGAATCATATGTCTAGGATTAAGAGGAACAGATGAGGAAACGGAGGCTCAGATAGGTTGACTCATCCAGGGTCACATAACTGATATGTGGCATTGGTGCGATTTGAACCCATGTTTCAGATTCAAAAACTAGTGCTCTTTCCACTCCTCAGGGGGGTGAGGGGGAGGATGAGGGAGAGGAGGATAGGTGACATGTTGGGAGGAATTAGTCTGAGGAGGAGAATTACACCAAATGCCTCCAGTAGAGAGACAAAGTGGCCCAATGGAAAGATCCCTGGGTTTAGGGTCAGTAGACTTTGGTACTGACACTAATTAGTTAAATGGGCCTCAGTGAGTTATTTTGCCTCTGGGCTTCATTTTCCTCATCTCTAATATTGAGAGGTTACCATAAATTAGGGGTTATTAACTTGAAGTCCATGAACGTATTTTTAAAAATATTTTGATAAATCATTTCAATATAATTAGTTTTGACATTTCATGATTCTAATTTCAAAGTGAGATCATATATGGTTTTGATTTTTTTTTAACCTAAATTTTTCCTCAAGACAGAGGTGGGGAGGAAGGAAGGGTGGGGATGGGTGGGACGTGGCCAGGGGTGTGCCAAAGATAAACTTTGCCTCCTTTGCCATCAGTTCCTGATGCCAGGCCTTTAGACAAAATTTCCAGGAGTGGCAAATTAGGAATAAATTCCTTCCTCCCTGAGAACCTGGGTCAAGAAAGGGGGCAGGTTCCCTCAGGGACTTCAAGGTAAGATGCCCTGGTTACCTTATCAGGTAATCTCCTCCCTGGGGTAAAGGATTAAAAAGCAGAAGGCTGCTAAGGGCAGAGCAGAAAGGAGAAAGAAGGCAATGCCACGTCCAATTTGTTCCATTGGGTGCATGATGCTTATTTCCTGGCTTGTTCTGTTGTCATTAGTTACTTCTCCCTAAGGTATCTTGACACTTAAAGGGAAAGTGGGTCTGCACCTCTCAGGCAAATCTGTGGAGCTATCTTATCGTAGCAGCTCTCCTGCAGATGAACACTAACAATCGTGATGGAAGGTAGGCTTCGAGAACTATGATTTTACTGGTTAAGGAACCTTCCTCTCCCAATTCAGTCTTAAAGAAGTGCCTGGGAGCCCTAGAAGGCTGAGTGACTTGCTCAGGTTCACATAGGCTAATGTCAGAGACAAGAATTGAAACTGGGTCTTCTTGGCCCTTTATCCACTGCCTGTCTCTAATAACAATAGTATCAATAAGAACAGCTATGTTTTAAGACTTGCAAAGCATTGTACGTGTATTAGCTTGTTTTATCCTTAGATAACCAGGGACTGACCAAAGAGATCCCAGTCCTTATTAACATGTGCAGGATGCTTGGCCTAAAATAGTCCCCCATGTAGACTGCAGAGCATGTGCCAGTCTTCTGCAACTATTTCCTTCACTTCCCTGGCATACAGTTAGTGCTTAATAAGTGTTGATTGATTGATTGGTCATGGTAAAGAATGGACCTCTTCAGTTGTCTGATACACCAGAACTAAGCACAGACACAAAGAGTCCCAAGGTACAACTTAAGCATCTCTTACATGGAGGTAATCAAAGCAAATTTCTTTCTGTTGGTGTTCTATGGATTCTAATGATCTGTGATTCTAGTGTTCTATGGATCCTGGTGATCTATCGCTTATTCATAGGATCATATCTACTCCCCAAAATATCTCTGTAATATTTCTGAATGATTTCTTGAAGTATGTAAGGTTTTTGTTTATGACTTTTTTTTTAAAAAGAAGGCTTAATGTTCTTAGATTACCTCTTTTCATCTTACCTTTAAGTTCAACAGTCTTGTAGAACATTTATATATTCTGTCAATTTCAGTATTTTATTGGATTCTTTAAAACATTCACATTTAAGGTTATGATTATGAGGCTAACTTTTCCTCCATTTATACAGGGTATCTCAAAAGTTTTAGTGTATTTGTTTAAAAGTAGTTTTAAACTATTAAAACATTAGATTTTTATTCCATGGATTTGGTTCTTCTGCTTGGTGCCTGTGTGACTTTGGCCCAGACACAGAGTCTTACTGGGTCTCAGTTTCTTCATCTATAAAATAAAGAAAGTTGGAGATTTTCTTTTAAGTTAAAACTCTAAATACTTTAATACTAGGTTAATATTTTTTCATTCACATGGTTCAATAATTATACACCCATTCAAAATCCAGCTTAGTTTTCATAACAATTTGTTAGGGAGGCTATGTGATATGGAAACTAGAACATAGGACCTGGGTTAAACAAGATCTGGGCTCCAATTCCACAACATGAGATTTGTATGAATTGATGCAAAACAGAACCACATACATGACCATAATAACACAAATGAAAAAGTTCACTACAATGAAATCGAACTGAATAGTTGAAAGGTCAGTGGAGGTCCCAGACAACACATGATGAAAAATTCCTTCCCTCCATAAAGAAAAGGGTCAGGAGACTTCTAGGAAAGAGTGTCATTATCAGACATGGTCATGATTTCACCTACTTGCTTTCCTTTTTCACAAGACAGAATTCGATCTGGATGAGAATATGTGCAAAATAACTGTGTTTCAAAGACCAAAAGAAAAAAATCAATAAAATGGATTTCTAAAAATAGAACTATAATTAGTACTGAGGTAAGCCTGGATTATATGGAAGTTGTCTTCTCTCCTTTCTCTCTATACCCCGGTCCCCTACATACACCTACTTCTAGCTTCTTTTGCTTGATTCTTCTTTTCACCAGCAAATACCATCAGTACCTGTCTATCATTGCCACAGTCTCCACAACCCTGGAGGGGTATGATGAAAGCAGGCAGGTTCTTGGAGCATGGGGGATCCAATTCTCTTGTATTCCCTACACCTAATAGAGCACTGAGCCTATAGCAGATATTCAGAAAGCATTTGCCACTCCAGCGTTGTGTTCTTAGCAAGAATTCAGTCTCAACCCTGGTCTTAGCACTGAAAGCATTCTAAATTTGTTTTGAGATGAATATCAGATTCACAAAAAATGAGCCTTTTTCCTAAACCCTCTTTTATACACAATATAGAAACCTTTTTCCATAATGCATATGAAGAAAGAATGTAAGGTGCCTAATTGTGCAATCAGATGCTTATATCAGTTTCACAGCAAGTCTAAAAGGGACTTTTTTTGAATGAACAGGAAATACATTTCTAGTAGCTTTCATTTGACCTTTAGAATGCTAAATATTATATGCCCCTAGTCTGTGTTTCTCTTTAGTTTCTGTTCAACATATATGTGGGAAATCAGCTTACTCAGAGTCAGAAGGCTAAGAAAGTCCAATGAAGAGGGAGATATACTCAGCAACCTAGGAATTGATTTTTAAAAAGGTGGGAGGATGTATCACTCCCACTAAACCAATCTTTTAAAAGAATTTTTAATTTTTAATTTTTTACCAACCTGTTGTTTTGCTGTGGCTCTTCCCTCTCCTCTCACTTTCCTCTCCCTTTTTCCTTTCTCTTTCTTCCCCTCTATTTTATCTCCCTCTCCTCATTTCTCTTTCCTCTTCCATTTTGGCTTCCTCCTTTCCTTTCCCTCATCCTCCTCTCCTTTCACCCTCTCTCCTCTTTTCTCTCCTTCCAGTTCTTTCCCTCATCCTCCTTTTCTTTTTTCTTTCCTTCTGCTTTCTTCCCCTTTCCCTCCATTCTCTGTACCTACATCCTTTCCTTCTCCTGTTCAGTGCAGACAAACCCTTTGTTTTCTTCTTTAAGAACTAAGGCTTAAGATGATGTCATAGGACAAAGGTAATTGGGAAAATTTTCACAAAAACTTGATAAAGACAAGGAAGCAAAGAATCTGGGTTGGGGGTAAGAGAGTTTAGAGTTCAACTTCTATCTTAAAACTATATGACTGTGGCCTTCAGATCTGGGCATTCTGCTTCTCCGTGTCCAATTCCCAAAGAAAAAGAGACAGAGAGAGACAGAGACAGAGACACAGAAAGACACACACAGAGACACAGAGACAGAGAGAGACACAGAGCCGGACGGAGAGACACAGAGACAGAGAGAGAGAGAGAGAGAGAGAGAGAGAGAGAGAGAGAGAGAGAGATTATTAACATAAACAAGGACTCCATTCCCTAGACTAACAGAAAAACTCTTCTAAACCAAAACCAGAGAAGAAGCTGAGAGAAGGGAGTGTCTTCTATGTGGATCCTGTGGGGCCTGTTTTATCCTTTATCAAGGGCACATCTGGGTTCCCTCTGTTATACGTACCTCCCATGGACTTTTAATCATAATTTTCAGTAGTCTGATAATTCTTAGATTATCTTTCCTTGACCTGTTTTCTAGCTCAGCTGTGAGGTTTGTTTGTTTGTTTGTTTTTTTAATAAGAAATACCTTATATTTTCTTCTGTTTTATTCCCCAGTTTTTTAAAATTTCGTTTTAATCTTTCTTCTTGCTTCACATGGTTTTTGTTTTCAGTTCAGTCCATTATAATTTTTAAGGAGTTAAGTTCTTGAGTAAGGTTTATCACCATCTTTTCTAAGATAAGGCACCACCATGTTTCCTTCCACCACCCCTTCCCCCCACTCCCCACCCCTCATTCTTGTCACTCTAGTGACTAGGGTGGTCTTTCTTTGAGAATCTACTTTGATTTGTTGCAGTTACTTTCTTTTCCTGGGTTTCACTCCTGGACTTCTTTCCGTTCATAATATTCCTCACCACCACCAATTGCAGTTGCTGATTAATTTGGGTAAGTAAGTCCCAAGAGCCCTGGGAAAGGCTCAGCCCCCCCACCCCCAGCAAACAGTCCTACTTTTAATACTGCCCCCATTGCCATCAACCCAGAAAGCATGGGGGGGGGGGAGATATGTCCTGGCAACTGCTTCTCTGGGTGCTGTAGCCCTATGTAGCTACTGAAGGTCTGTAAAAGAGAGATTTAACCACCAGCATCCTTGGTACTGGCAAATGGCGCACCATCAGAAACTGATATTCTCACTGAAAATGACACTACGGAAGATGTATTACCTATCTGTTTTGTCACTGAACCCTAAGCATCATGGGACCTTTGTATCTGACTTATAGCTAAAACCTTCTGTGTGTGTTAGTTTATTAGAATCTTTATTAGAACTCCAATTAGTTTATTAGAACTCCATGACAGCAGAAACTTTTTTTTTCTGTTTAGTGCAGTGCTTTGTACAAGTAGCATTTAGGGAATGCTTTTTCATTTATTCTTTCTTCATTCTTCACTGTTCCATATTTTCTTCTATTTATATCTGCAGCCTCATTTTCTGAATGGGGGGTTTGTACTTGGATCAAGTTTACTCCCATACTCCTGAATGGTATGGACAAGTTCTGCCTTAACCTGAGTTTGGTGGCAAAGAGTAGGTTTCCCCTTTTGCATGAATTATCTGGTATAATCCCTTGTTCTGGTTTAGGTCCAAGCTTCCTGGATGCCAAGTTGGCCATTCAGTGCTTAAATTCTGGGCTACCTAGATGCTGGCCTGTCCTGTCTCTTACTGTGGCTGAGGATCTGAGGCAATCCTACCAGAAAGGCTGCTCTGGCCCTGACTCCTGCTACAGGACCTTGCTCTGGGGTTCTTCAGTATTCTGGTATGCATTTTATATAGTCCTGGACTGGATGGGAGGGTTTTTTTTTTAGCTAATTCTCATTGGTTTTCTTTGTCATTGTTCCTTCTGGTACACTTTTGAAACTTTCCAGGGGTGTTTGTGTGGGATCTAGACTACTTTAGGGTCTAACATGTTGCCATTTTTCCTTCCATGGAATTATTCTATTTCCCCCCAAATTAATTTATGTCCAACATAGATGTGGGAAATCAGAAAGAAGCCCAGATCCCTAATTTTCCCATTTTGTGTTACCCACGGAGGGCAACATTCCTTTATTACTTGTTCCATATAATTTTCTTTTCACGTTGTATATGTCAAATTCTCTTTCTGTACTATAAATTCCTTAGGGACATAAATTTTATTCCATCTAATCATTTTATCTTTCCTAGTGCCTACTTCATGTTTTAGTTTATCGTAGGTACTTAACAATTGTTAAGCAGGATTTCTAGAGCTGTGGTTTATTTGAATTGGTACTACTACCAGGATAATCTCTTTGCCCTGTTTTTTTGTCAATGTGATGCATTCTGAAAGCAAACCCAGGACCACACAATTGAATGGTCAGTTGAGATACATTTTCTTTTTCTATTGTGTCCGAGCTGTAAAAGGGAGGCAAATAATTCTCCTCTCTTCCTGCTCATTGGAGCATGTTTTAAAAGTCTCTTTCACTCCACCAACCCCACCTTATTTGCAGCAATAAGCTAAAGCAAGCAGATGGGCCATATTGTTGCATGTCAACTAGAAATCGCACAGAATGTAGGTCAAACAAACAGATCTGCTGGCCCCAATTAGAGCTGGCACCAGGGAACCCTTCCGGTACATTGTCTCAGTGTTAGTTAAAATCCAAGGCTTGGCCCACTTGTACAATTTCTCTTCATGACCTCAAGCAAAGCAATTTGGTTGTGAAGTATGTGCCCGTTTTGTTTCTAGGATATTGCATATGATAACACTGAAAAGTCCTCTAATTTTCTCCATGTGAAACAAATGCTGGATTTAGTATCCACATTAGAGAGCTTCATCTTTCATTGTTAGTATTAGAATTCCTATGCCCAGACCCTTGCAATGTGGTGTGGTGGAGGAAATCCAGATCCTCGTCACAGCTCTTCTGCTAAATAGCTCCATCACAGGGCAAGTCAATTAAGCTCTGCTCCTTAGGAGGATGAACAACACTGAAGTGTTTAACTTCAAGATCTCTCGGGTACCTCCCAAATCTAATATTTGGTAAGAATCATAACGAAAAAACAAATGGATTTTCACAACTTTTTTGATTCTTTTCATTTGTGCTTTCAAAGCATCCACTTCTTTTGGAGTTCATAACGAAACAACCAAATCATAGTAAGAATAAAGATATTTTCATTTGTTCTTTCCAAATGGAAAGAATGGGTAATGAGTTAAAAATATTCTGGTTCTGTAAAAGTTCCCCCCGCCCTTAGGCAACAATCCATAAACTCCCATGAGATCTTTCTTTTGTTTTTAGCTAACATTTCTCCATTTTCAGGTCCAAAGATGTAGCCAATGAGTTGCCCATGTAAAAGTCTCACAGCCCATGAACGTAAACAAACAAGTGACAAAATTGGAAGCGCATCTCCGTGAACTGTATGTAAATTGGGAAGGCTGATAGAGATGAGTAGGCTACTCTATACTATTAAAAAATAATTATGTAGGACACGAGGCATAAATGATATCTTCAGAAAGACACAGGAAAGGGTAAGTTCAGCCTGTTGTTTGTTCTTCATTTTTGAGGAGGACTATGATGTCAGGGAAGGTGATGTCACGGCTTGCAAGTGAATTGGATTTAAATGAGGCAGGGTGGTGCAAAGATACCAGCCTCATTTTCTCCTCCAGAGCCATCTGGTTCCAGTGGCAATATCTATAGATCAGGACAGCTGGAGATGGCCCCATGCCTGTCATATAGCAAGAACAAGGAATAACTGATAGACAGCTATTTGTTTGAGTAGGATCCACAGCAAGTAATTTAGATGAAGACACCCAACATGTTGAGCAGACTGCCTTGGATGATTTCTGGGAGGTCATGAGTAATCATATTACAGAATTAAAAGGCATGGATGGACTGTGAGCAGCAACATTGGAAGAAGATAGTACAAATGAGAAAAATGAGATTCACACAGGTGACTTGTCCATAGTTGCCTAGTTGTACAAAAGCCAGTACTCAAACTGAAGTCTTTGTCACCAGTTCCAATGCCCTTTTCACTTCACTCTGCACATATTCCTCATAAAATTGTTTCATTTTTT
>CM053770.1:432364009-432384497 GCA_028658325.1 Potorous gilbertii | reverse complement strand
CCATCTCCCATCTATCTGCCTGTCTGTTGATCTCTCTGCCTATCTATCTATATCGTCTATCTGTCTATCTATTGTTGAGTCATTACTTTCCTATCCACTATCAAAAAAAAAAAAGAATTATCAATAGTGGCTAAAATAGATGTTACCGAAGTAATTATAAGTGAAAAGACTTGAGTTCTTGTCCTAACTCTGCCACAAATGAATTTTGTGAACCTAGTTAAGTCTTTATCCATTTCTGGGTCTAAGTTTTCCTCTTTTTTTAAATGAGGAGATTGTACTAGATTATACTGAGGATTATTTCTGACACCCCAGAATTTCTTGAGTAACACTTCCAGCATGCAGAGGCCCTTTATTCGGTAACTATAACTCTCCAGAATAAGTAAGAGTGTAACATACTACAGAGAAGGAACTATGGAAGTGGAAAGACCTCAGTTCAAGTTCTATCTCTGACTTATACCAGATGTGCACACAGTGGGCAAGTCATGTGGTATCTCAGTGCTCTAGTCACGACTCAAAGACTGGACTTTAGAAACTAGTTGTTAATCTGCATTAATGATTGTTTCCACACAAATTCCCTACACAAATGAAATCACAGATGTAGATAAAACAACCACACCACCAAAAATTATATGAAATACAACCAGGAACTAAGAAGCAGTATGCTACAGACAAAAAAAAAATTCTAAGCAGAAATACTGTACGTGTCACAAAGGCTCTACACTAAAGGATTTATTTCTAGGAGAGTTTCTCAAGCCCTTGATCAGATCTTGTTTACTCTTAGTTTAGACACAATTTAGTTTCCCACTCTGCACTAAATCACTGGGAGAAATGGGGTCATGGCTGATTTCTGGAAGTTGCCATGTTTGCTACAACAAGAAATCAAAATAAAACTCACTAGCATTGAACCTGGAGCTCTTGAAGACATCAATGTACTACAGAACAGTTACAGCTATTAACCATCATGACAACTATTATTTCTCAAGAAAAGGTGCAACATATTCAAGTATGCTCTATTTTTAAAATACAAAAAGTATGTAATAGAGCTTAAATCTTTTTCATTTAAAATGACTAATTTTTAAATGAATTTTAGAATAGAAAGAAATAAGCATCAGTTATCCAGAAAATTCATTAATGTGGTCCAGCAATAGTAATTCAATTTAATCTCATGAACTCTTAATCAGGTCTCAGAAGTCTCTTTCCATACAGAAATTTTATGATATCAATCTCCTAATGTTTGTGTAATAGAGTATACATGGAGTAAAAAGTCAGAAGAGCTGGGTTCTAGTTATGAACAAGTCAGAAATGCCTACCTGGCAAGGTTATTGTGAAGTTGAAAATAGGGATATTGTGAGTTGTAATAATAGTTGTCAAAGCTCTTTGTAAACTCAAAATATTATAGTCTGTTCATCATATGTGAGGGTATTCTGCAAAGTGAGTCTTACAGGTATTCCTTCAGTGACCCCAAATGAGTGAGGGCCAAGATTTTTAACAGGCTTTTTTTCTTACCATGGATAATAAAGGGGTGACATGGAAAAACAATCATCTTTCTTAATTGTTAAACTGAATTCAGAAACCTACATAACTTATCTAGTAGAAATCAATCAATAAAGCTTTTTATTAAGTGACTTCTCTGTCCCAGGTCCTGTGCATAATTTTTTTGTTTACTTGTGTCCAACTCTTTGTGATGCTATGTGGGGTTTTCTTGGCAAAGATTCTGGAGTAATTTGCCATTTCCTTTCCCAGCTCATTTTACAGATGAGGAAACTGAAGCAAATAGGGTTAAGTGACTTGTCTACTGTCACAAGGCTAGTAAGTGTCTGAGGGCAAATTTGAACTCAGATCTTCCTTGACTCTAGGCCCAATACTCTACCTACTGTCTATACTCTATCTGGCAGCTAGGTGGTGCAGTGGATAGAGCACCAGTGCAGGAGTCAGAAGGACCTGAGTTCAAATTTCACCTCAGACACTTGACACTCACTAGCTGTGTGACCTGGGGCAAGTCAACCCCACTTGCCTCATCATGGGTCATCTCTAGTCATCCTAATGAATATCTGGTCACTGAATTCAGATGGTTCTGGAGGAGAAGTGACCTGCACAGCCCTCCCTCACTCAAAACAAAGTCAAGTGCAAATCATGTCATCATTTCTCTGATAGCACGGTCTTTTTCGTCAATGAAGGACGAACACACATACATCTATCTATCCATCTACACACATACACAAAATAGAGCACAATTTTGGAAAGCCCACCGAACCTAGACTTATGCACCCTGGTTTGGAATCCCAACTGACACTAAATGACTGTGAGCAACTCATTTAAATTCACTGATCCTCAGTGTCTTCGTATGTAAAATGAAATAATACTGTTTCTCCTTATAGGGTCTTTATGGGAAAGCATTTTGTGAACCTTAAAGCCTTACCTCACTGTGAATCATTTTGAAATAAACTGATACAAAAATAATTTGCAATTCCCAAGCTTGGGATGAAGTTGGCCAGACCACCTGGTAAATGAGACAAACTGGCTATCTAGCTTCACTTTCATAAGGCAAAATTCATTTCTGACTTTTCTACAGTAGTGACCAACAAATACTCCCAGAAGACATGAATTGTTTGAAACTCCATTTAGAAATATTTTCTTTTCAACGTCACAACTTTTGCTCTTTGAGTCAGTAAGAGATGTTACAAATATGTCTAGTAATAATTGAGGCTTAGGTTTATGTTGTTAATCTTTGGAAAATTTGAGGTAGAAGATGGGGGATGAGGGAAGCCCTCTGGCTACAGTACACTAGAGCTTCTGAAAAGGGTTGCTTTTGTCTGCTGTTCCCGGGAGCTGTGGGTGAATCACTCAGCCAGCAGTGTTTACAACCCAGCAAATGGGGCTCTCAATGCAAATGGTCGAAGATAAAAGGGAGAGAGTTAATCTACTTTTGATCTGAAAAGCTTTTGATTCTTTTCTTTTTAGAAAGTCTTGGGTAAGGTGGGTAGGAGGGTAGTTAAAAGTGAAATGCCTCATTTAGGACCCCTTGTCCTCCCAGGGAGTAGGTTGTGTTTCTGACACTGAAGAGTGATGGGGGAGGGATCTGGAAGTGTTGTCAGATTGAGTTGCCATTGAGCAAAATGCATTGAAAATCTTTGTTGCTTAAAGGGCTGGAGGATAAGAGCCAGTGAATCTGTTAACCCTTGCCCTCAACTTCAAATTTATTCCCCTGTTAGCAGATGGACAAAGCTTGCAGGTGTTAACTGTATTTTTGTGAGAAAGGGCTTATAGCAGTTCTGGGAAAGTCAATTTGCAGTAGGTGAATATTGGATCTTGTCCAGAGAAATGGCATAGACAGCCTACTTGTAATAGAAAGAGATAGAAAGACTGGGAGAGGTAAAGTAGAATCTCTCTTTTGAAAATAACTAAACTGATCTACGTCATGACAAGTTCTCTAAAGGTTGTTTTTTAAAAATTAGCAGGTGGATATCGCTACTGCAAATCAGTTTGAAATAGAGTGTGTAAGTTGCTTCTGGAGGAAAGGTACAGCCTATTTGTAGCCTCAGCACCCAGTTCGACTGTTGGCACATAAAAGGTGCTTCATTGATGTTTGATGGATTGTAAAGCTGGTAAAAAGGAAGTCCCTGATTTTTACTATACTGACCCCAGGCTCTTAACTTCAGCTTTGTGATTCTTTTACTGTTTTGATGAACTTGTCCCTCTTTTCATTCTGTGGGAGAAGCTATGTACATACATATTTGGATAAATGTATTAAAAGTAATTATAAGGTAAGAGAGGCACTAGAAGCTGAGGTCAGGAGGGAGGATTAGAGATGTGGAAGAAGTGGATCAGGTAGAACCTTATGTGGGAGGTGGGCATGAACTATGAAGAAGGCTATAACTACCTTCTTTTTAATGCATGTTAATACCTCTCTTGATTTTTCAATTTGATTCAGTCAACTTAACTAGAATCTTAAAATTTTTCATTCATTCATCAAGTATTGATTAAGTATTCATGAGCCAGGTACCGTGCTAGACTCTAAAGATACAAAGAGAAGAAAATTCCTGCCTACAGGAACTGCACATTGTATTGTGAAGAAATATATATACAGATAAGTAAATACAAAGAAAAGGGGAGGGGAGGAGGAAGACCTCTTTAAGAACTTGGAAAGATGCTGGGACTGAACCTTAAAGAAGTTAGGTATTATAAAACAGAGGTGGAGTCCACATTCATTAGCATCGAATGTTAGGCAGTGTACTAAGATGAAAGATACAAATTGAGACAAAATACAGTCCTTGACCTTGACAAAATCATAATCCTACAGGGGAGACGAGAAATAGACAGTTATGTCCAAGCAAGCTAAATACAGGACAAATAGGAAATGATTTACAGAAAGAAGACAATAGAGTTAAGAAGGATTGGGAAAGGCTTCCCGTAGGTTAGATTGTAGCTGGAACTTGAAGGAAGCCAAGGAGGCCAAGAGGCAGAGATGAGGAGGAAGAACATTCCAGGCATAGGGGACAACCATTGAAAATGTCCAGAGTTGAGAAATGGAGTGTCTTGTCTGAGGAAAATAAGGAAACCAATGTTACTGGATTGAATAGGATGCTGGGGTGGGGGAAGGGGGGTGTGTCTAAGGGAGAGGGAATAAAATATAAGTAGACTGGAAAGGTGGGGAACTAGGTTATAAATTACTTTGAATGCCAAACAGAGAATTTTATATTTGATCCTGGAAGTGATGGGTTTATCGAGTAGGGGGGGTAATATGGTCAAACTTGTGCTTTAGGAAATTCACTTTAGCAATCAAATGGAGGATGAACTGGAGTGGAGAGAGACTTGTAGCAGGAAGACTAGCCATCAGGCTATTGCAGTAGTCCAAGTATGAAGAGATTATGGTCTACACTGGAGGTGGCAGTATCAGAGGATAGAAGAGGCAATATTTGAGAGATGTTGCAAAGGTCAAACTGACAGGTCTGGGCAATAGATTAGATGTGGAGAAAAGGCGGGGTTAGTAAGAGATAGAAGGAGAAAATGACATATAAGTTGCAAGCCTGGGTGATTGCTTTTGATAGCAATGCCTTTGATAGCAACAGGGAAGTTTAGAAGTGGGAAGGGTTTAAGGGAAAGGAAAATGAATTCATTTAGGTTGAGTTTAAGATGTCTACAAGACATCCAGTTTGAGATGTCCAGTAGGGAATTTGAGATGCAAGACTGAAGGTCTAAAGAGAGGTTAGGGCTACTTGATAAGTAGATTTGAGAATCATCAGCATACAGATGATATTTGAAACTACGGGAGCTGATGAGATCACCAAATGAAATTGCATAGAAGGAGAAGAAAAGAGGACCCCAAGAAAAAGTCTTATGGTTAGCAGGTATGACCTGGAGGAATATCTCAACAAAGGAGACTGAGAAAGAGCAGTCAGATGGCTCAGAGGAGAACCAGGAGAGACTATTGTCTTGCAAACCTAGAGAGAAGAGAATATCATGGAGAAGGGGGTAATGGACAGAGTCAAAGACTTCAGAGAGGTCAAAAAAATTGAGAATTGAGTAAAGTCCATTGGATTTAGCAATCAAGAGGTCTTTGGTAACATAAGAGAGAGCAGTTTCAATGGAATGATGAGACTGTAAGCCAGGTTGTAGAACATTAAAAAAGGTAGGGGAGATGAAGTAGAGGAACCTATGGTAGATGGTCTTTTCAAGGAGTTTAGCCACAAAAAGCAGGAGAGATATGGAAAAGTAATTGGCAGGGATGGAAAAAACAAATGAAGGTTTTTGAGAATCAGGGAGATATGTGCATGTTTGTAGGCAATAGAGAAAAGTTAAGTGAGAAAGTGGGGATAATAGCATGGGCAGTCTACTGGAGGAGATGGGATGGAATGGCATCAACTTATACAGGGAAAGGGGTTTTCATCTAAAAGAAGGGTATTCTTCATATAAGATATGGGTGAAAGAGAAGCTAGGAGCAGAAGGAACTTAAGTGATATGAGATGAGGAAGGGAGAAAAGGGAGTTTTTGGCAAATAACTTCACTTTTTTCAGGAACCTGTGAGGTAAGGTTCGTAGTTGAGAGGGTGGGGAAAGGAAGAACTATAAGAGATTTGATAGAAAATGAGAAGATTTGGAAGAACCACTGTAGTGAGTGGTTAGTTATCCTGGGTGATTAACTCCAAGAGTTAATTAGGAAGTTGCAAAAGGATTGCCTAGAAGCAGTGAGGGGCCAATTGAAGTTATGTAATACATTTGTAGAGGACCCAAACAAAATGATTGTGTAATTTTCTAGACAAAAATAGAAATTGATATTTTAAAAGTGTTTAATATTCTTCAACAATTTTAAAAATTAATTTAATTAAACTTTGCATTCTGAAGTTACCAGTTTTTACAGACAAAAATATAGTATTCTAATATTCAGCTGCAAATTATATCCAGTAAACTGTCAATAAATACAAATAAAATTAGACCTAATGCAAAGTCAGTGACATTTTTTAATTAGCTGCATTTTTGTCAACACTATACTGAATGGTATTGGCCAGGGTTTGGAAAGATGAATGTTCATTTTGCAAAACTACCTCAAGCAGAGAGAGAGCACATCAAAAAATTGTATTCTTTTCTTTTTCTTTCTCAAGTTAAAAATGTAAATTCATAGATCCTGAGTTAAGACCTCTTGTGAATATCAGCAGAGTACTCAAGTTGTCCATCTGTTAACCTTTGCTATCATTGAATGGCCATCCTTCCCCTTTCCTAAGTAATGTCCCTTATGCTATTTATTGAGTATAGACCATCATTGGAGATATGCTCCATCCTCCCTGAACCCATTAGACCCCTCTGCATTACCTTTTGGGTCCCTTATATCTTTGACTATGATACCCAGGAAGATATGTGTTATGAAATATCAGGAGTAGCTTGGAATCTTTAAAAGCAATAA
This sequence comes from Potorous gilbertii, assembly GCA_028658325.1. Classification (NCBI taxonomy): domain Eukaryota; kingdom Metazoa; phylum Chordata; class Mammalia; order Diprotodontia; family Potoroidae; genus Potorous; species Potorous gilbertii. The sequence goes on along the minus strand of CM053770.1, from coordinate 432,377,600 downwards.
ACAATTTTCCCAAATCTTCCTTCTATTTACTTCTGTACTCAACTCATTGCAAAGAATGAATTTAGACTTAGTATCAGAAAAAAATTTCCCTCACAATGAAAGCTTTCCAAAAATAGAATGTAGTTCCATAAAAAGGAATCCTCCTTCTTTGGAAACTTTCAGGGAGAATTAGGATAACCACTTCTCTAGTGTGGTTTTGTGGATATTCCCTTTCAGGTATGAGTTAGACTACATGGCTACTACTAATGAAAAATCTGTGATTCATTGTGAGCAGTTCCTCTTTAAAAGATCAGGGTATACACTCAAAACTGCCCATTTAAAACCCTATTTTAAACTTGGGGCTTTCTACCTTTTGAGTCTTTTTACACCTTATCCTTCCTGTATCCCTCTAATGTGATCCGATGACACTAGCTTCCTTGTCATCCTCTGGCTGTCCCCATGGCTGGAATTTTCTACCTCATCATCTCTCGCTTTAGGAGTCTCTGGCCTTCAAGTCCCAGTTAAAATTTTACCCTCATAAAGACTTTCCTGATCCCTCTTGATCCTGGTACCTTCTCTCCATAATTATCTCCAGTTTATCCTGTATAGATCTTATTTGTATGCAATTGCTTGCATGTTATCTCCTCCATTAGACCATAAACAGGATCCTTGAAAGTAGTGTTTTGTACTTTTCTTTCTATCCCCAATCCTCAGCACAGTCCTAAGATACTTAATAAATGCCTATTAAAAGCACAATAGTCTAGTGTTTGATAAACCCAAAGATTCCATTTGTTGAAGTAAGAATATACTATTCAACAAAAACCATTGGGGAAAATGGAAATTAATCTGGCAGAAAACTAGGTAAAGATCAACAACTCATACCATACCATATACTAAGATAAACTCCAAATGGGTACATGATTTAGACATAAAAGTAACATCATGAGCAAATTAGAGGAACATGGAAGAAATGACCTGTCAGGTCTATGGATAGAGGAAGGACTCTTAACCAAATAAAAGAGAACACTTCACTAAAAGTAAAATAGACAATTTGGATTACATAAAATTAAAAAGTTTTCCCACAAAAAAAATAATTCATCTAATATTCAAAAATAAGTAAATGGCAAAAACCTTGCACCAAATTTCTTTGATAACAATTTCATATCTAAGATATATTGGAAACTGATTCAAATTCTTGAGAATGAAAAATTTTCACCATCGATAAATGATCAAAGGATTTATAAACAGGCAGTTTTCAAAGGAGTCACATTATCAGGTGCAATATGAAAAATGCTCCAAATCACTAATAATTAGAAAAATGCAAAATAAATTCTCAGGTACATTTTACAATATCACATTGACAAATATGACAAAAAGAAGGAAATGACATGCTGGAGGACTATGGAGAAACGGGTTGTTTCTGTTGGTAAAGCTGTAAATTGGTCTAGTCATTCTGAGAAGCCTGAAAAAGTATTAAACTGTGCATCCCTTTTGAACTAATGATACTACTACTAGACCCCTATTCCAAAGAGATCAAAGAAAGAGGAAAAGACCCCATATGAACAAAAATATAGCACCTATTTTTGTAGTGGCAAAAAAATTGGAAAATGAGAGGATTCCCATCAAGTGACCAAGTTATGGTATTTATAAGTGATGTTATACTATTGCACTATTAAGAATTATCTAAGGGGATAATACCAAAAAATCTGGGAAGACTAAACTGCTGAAGAGTGAAATGAGTAGAATCAGGCAAACAATATATAAGTAATATAATAATTATAAGATTGTAAAGACAAACAACTTTGAATTACTCAGGAACCATGACCAACCACATTGAGAGAATCCATGATGAAATGTGCTATCCATCTCCTGAGAGGTGACAGACTCAAGGTATAGATTGAGGCATATTTTGGGGGAGATATGACCAATGTGGAAATTGTTTTGTTTGATCATGTTTATTTATAATGAGTTTTATTTTTCTTGCTTTCCCAATGACAGGGAATAAGGAGGGAGAATATTGAAAGGAGAGAATATGGATTTCAAAATAAAATAAATTTGAATTAAAAAAAGAAAATTAAAAAAATAAAAATAATGACAAGGAAAAATGCTTATCAATTTGATTTGACAACATTTAAAATTTGATTGTGATTAATGTCTGAACAATTACAATAGATGGTTGGTCTTGATGCTTTAAATCTCTCCATTTTGCGAGCCATTTTCCATTGAGCAGTCAAAATGATCTTCATTAAAACACAGGTCCAACTATTTCATCCCTCTGTTTAATAACTCCAGTGGCTGCTATTACATCCAGGATTAAATATAAAATCCTCTCTTTGGCTTTTAAATCCTTTCATAACATTGCCCCTTTCCTACTCTTCTAGTGTTCTGACCCTTTACCCCCTTCCACATACTCTGTGATGCAATGACATGGCTTCATCTCCCACCTCTGAGTGCCCACCCCTGTTCCATACCTGGAACACTCTCCCTCCTCATCTCTGCCTCCAAGCTTGCCTGGCTTTCTTCAGGTCTCAGCTAAAGTCCCACATCTACAAGAAGTTTTTATTAGTGTCTTAGTACCTTCTGACTGTGATTATCTCCAATTTATCCTGTATGTAGCTTTTTATGAACAGTTAATTTGCAAATTGTCTCCCCCATTACTCTGTGAGTACCTTGAGAGCAAGGATTGTTTTTCACTCTTATTTCTATCCCTAGCTTTTAGCACAGTGCCCGACACAAAGTGGGCACTTAACAAATGATAACTGATTGACTATTAATTCCTTAATGTTCAAGGCATCTTCTCTTATTAAGTTAACTTGAATATAGCTACTTAACCATTTTGGATGGCTAAGCTTTTCAGAGGAACTAACATAATATGAGTCACCATTCCCTAATATGTTTTGTGAATCCATATTTTTACATGAGGTACGCAACTGTACATAATTAATTACAGCATTTTTACACATTTACATTGTAAAGAGTTTATGAAAGTTTTGGAAAGTCACATAGTCATAACTAGGAATTTTTAAACCTGGGGCAAAAATAATTAAGTGAGGGTCAGTGTGGGTTTTCATGGGTACAGTCGCATTGGAAAGAAAAGTATTCTGGTCCTTTTCCCTGCTAAGAGTGGGAAGGAAGTTAGGTTTAGGATAAGGATGTAGTAGTGATGGAACCCAAGAGGTGGGATCTCAGCAGTGGTTGTGCAACATGTCAGCACTGCAAAATGAGCAGGAGATTGAAATCAGAATAGTGAGAAACACTCCTCTCTGTGTCATCACTCTAAGGCAAAAACGCCACTTGCCAGTTCCTAGTTATGACTCTGAGTCACACAGTGAATATAATGACCAGGATATTATACTGAAGTGTGCAGAGAGTTTTGAGAAAGATTTCTTTTACTGGAAAAGAAGACAAAGAACGAACGCAAACATTTAGAAGAATAAGAAAGCAATTTTGTGGGGGTAGTAATAAACAGATATGCTTAGTTGGAAAGAGGACTGAAGAACCAAGTTATGCCTTTTACTGGGTTGTATTTTTTACTGAAAGAGGTCAGAGAGATTAGAGTAATAGATTCACACATTGGAGTGATTAGACAAAAAAAAATTTGTTACCTTTACTCTGAGGCAACTAGGTGACATAGTAGATAGAAAACTGGACCTGAGTCAGGAAGACTTGAATTCAAATCCAGCTACTGACACTACCTGTGTGACCATGGGCAAGTCACTTAACCCTGTTTGCCTCAGTTTCCTCATCTGTAAAATAAGCTGGAGGAGAAAATGGCAAACCACTTTGGTATCTTTGCCAAGAAAAATCTCAAATGGGATCACAAAGAATCAAACAACTAAAATGACTGAACCACCACAACAAAAATCTTTACTCTTCCACATTTACTAGAAATTTTCTAGATCATGCCCAACAGAGAAGGAATTGGACTAATGTCCACCAAGAGAGTTATTGGCAAAGTTCTTCTAATTTTTTTAAACCTCTCACTGAAAAATAATACCTTGCATAAAGAGAGTGCATCAAATTTTAGGAGCATTCGGTGGTACAAACTGTTTTTATAGGGCTTCTGTTTTTTGAAAAATGTTTCTCTCTAATGTATGCCCATCAGAGGTTTTATTTAATTTCTCTTTAATCATCATGTTTCAAGTTATCCTACCAGCCTCATAGTTATAATTGAGATGATTCAGTTCCTGATTTTCTGTTGTTTAGAATTTTGCCAAGACATTACCTCTCTACCTCTGTAAGGGGCACCTCTCTTCTCCCCTTTGATGATTATGGGTGTCTGTTGGCTTCGGTGAATTTTGAACTTCATGTTAGATAAGGAAACAGTTCATATGAGATTTTAAACAGAACAGAAATTAGAGCTATAGCAGGATGAGGTTACTGTGCTTCCTGACCATTACAGCCATTATTTTTTATTTTTGACCCTAACAGAAAAATGGGTCATCAGATGGCAAAAGAGTAGATAAATATTATACTCGTTTTTGACTGCCCTGCAGAGTTAGAAAACCTCAGCATTCCTCTTTGAATACAGTTTAAAGTTGCTGATTACGAATCAGTAAAGGGAGGAAAGGTTAGGTCACTGAAAGCAACCAACATGCCCAGGAGACAAGATATTAAAACCCACTTTAAGAAAAACACCAAAAGATGGCTGGAGAAAAAGAGACAGGCCACAGCAATTGTTCCCAGAGCAATTAGGGCAATTAGTGAGTGGATGATGTCTGATAAATGATTTTTTCCTTCCTTAGTGCAATCATGAAATGCCTAGTAGGTGCCAAACACTGGTACAAAGGATTTTGCTTCATTTCTTATGGCTGTTTTAGTAACAAACTTTTCATAGAATCATAGGAATTCAAAAGAACTTTAACAATGATCTGCGTAAGTCTCTCCATAGTAGACATGAGGAGACTAAAGCTTCTATAAGTTACCCTTACAAGGTTACAAAGGAGATGTCAAACCCAGTCTAGTGAAAAGAACACTGGGCTTGGAGTTGGAGGATTCCAATCCAACCAACTATTAATCAGTAAATTGGTGATTCCAAACCTACTGCCATTCCAAATCGATGCGTCCTTTCAGTTCTGTTCATTTGGCACTTAATCTGAGTTTTCCCCAAATATGGTGTTGCTTTTATAATACAAAATAAATAAAGATGGGAGATTAGGATGCCTTTGTTATAACTATTCATCCAAATATCACAAAACATTTGTAATCATTTTCTTATCTTTCTTAAAAATAAGGTCAACAGTAACAGAGCATAGGAGACTTCCACCACAGAAATGCAGATTTGCGTAGGGTCAAATAGAATATCAGGAAAGGCTTCTAGCCTGAGACTTGCTGCTAAAACACACTGACAGGAAGATTTTACCCTGTTTGCTACAGATGGTATTCTCAATATAATTCCCTGTGAGATTCATATTTTGTGTATGTGTGTGTGTGTGTGTGTATGTACAGCAATATTCTCACACACATATGCAGAGAAAGCAGAGTTTATATACAGAAAACCTTTGTATTCTGGCAGAGGGATCAGGCACCCTAAATCCCCAAATTCTTTTTTGTGTGACTTACTCTTTCTCCCATTTGCATTGCTATATAAAGACCAATGGGAAGAATGACTGGAGGCTGGATGTTTTTCCAAAGACTAGAGAAAGGAAATTCACCTATGTGATTTATTAGAGGGGAGTAACTAAAAGATATGCTCTCTTTTCTTTCATCCTATATGCTTCCTATCTCCTTTTTTTCCATGAAATATTAAACATTCTTTAGTAGGTCTATCTCCAAGGCTAGTTTTGACATTTTAAAGGTAGAAGGAAGTTCTGTAAACCAGAGTATTTACTGAGCATATTCTATGTGTTATAATATATAACATAATATTTTATATTATATCTTATAATACACTTATAATCATATATAATCTTTGTTCTTTAAAAGTTCCCAGTAGATTGAGATGAGCTCTTCTACAACAGCAACTGCAGCAGCAATAATGACTGGTCTTTACAAAATGCTTTAAGATTTGCAAAATACTTCACAAATATTCTCTTATTTGCTCCTATATGAAACGATTAGCTGAGTAGTAGATTAATGCATGCTCAGTGCTCTGGGAACTAGGAATCCAAGATAACAAAATAAATTTGAACTGAAAATTGGGGGAATATGATAGGATATTAGGTCCCCAAAACACACCAGCAACATTGTAAAAATGCACACAGTTACAATAATAAAAACAAAGAGAATCTGCTATAAATTGTTCCAAATTGTCTCGGTTTGTATTTAAAAAAAAAAACTACCTGATTCCTGCAGGATCCTAAATTAGAGAAAAGCTAGGGTAGTTGGAAGGGGTAACTGAAACAGCTTATTTCCACCTCAAAGAAATGGCTAGAGCAGCAGGCAGGCCCTCTGTGAGGAATACAAGATCTACTTCAGTCCCTCTGTCATAGACATGAGGAGACTAATGCTCCTACCAGTAAACTATGTAAGGTTATAAAGAAAGTGTCAAATTTGTGAGGATCACAAGAGCTTCATCCCTATTCAGGCAGGAGATAGGTCTAGACCAACTGGGTATTGACAAGTAGGAGGTCCCAGTCTACTCCAGACTAGCTCCCAGTGTAGGTAATCCAAAGGTGTCCCCTCTTTGGTAGAAAATAGGACTAGACCAGGGCCTCAGTCCAGTGCAGGGCTACCAAAGGGTCCCCTCTCTAAGGCAGGAGACAAAACCAGAACAGTATCCAAAAGGAACCTGGATCAGTCAGCACACCATCCAGGAATATAAGAGTAGAACTTGACATAAGCATATGCCCCAAATTCAGAAACTGAGGGTAAAGATATGAGTAAACAGAAAACAAAGAAACACTCAACACAATGAAGAAACATCTTGGATGGAGAAAAGAAGAAATTAATTTCACAAGCCCAAGTAGTACCTCAGAGAAAAGCAAATCCTAGCCATAAGGATACAACAATACCTGGGAGAAATGAAAAAAGAGATACAAAATGGAATAATTAGGGAAGAAAAAGTGGCAAAGAGAATTAACATTCTAGATGACATGATGGCAAATATTATTAAAGAATTGATTATCTGAAAATTAGAATAGGCAAGCAGAAAATTGCATTAACAAATCCTCTTCAGTTATTTGTGGGTTTAACCCAGATCTTTTTAGGTGATTGTGTTATTGATTATTGATATTAGATAGCATGAGATAACAATAAATATTAAAACAAAATCCAAAGATATTAAAAACTAAAAGATATGCAAAATATGTGTTGTCAAAAATAATTGCACTGCAAAATAAATTGATAGTCATTAGACTACCTGAAAATTATGACCTACTTCCACAAAAGGAGAAAAAAGCTTGGATGCTATGTTTCAAGAAATCATAAATGACAACTGTCCAGATCTCCTAGAACCTGAGGGCAAGTTGAAAAGTAGAAAATCAAAAAAGCAGCCAAAAATAAAATATTTAAATACTAAGGAGCTGCAATCAGGATCACAGAAGATTTGACTGCTACATCTTATAGAAGAGAAAGATTGGAAATACAATCTTCCAAAAGATGATGGCTTAAAACCAAGAATAATGTATTCAGTAAAAATGAATATAATCCTATAGAAGAATACATGGACTTTAATAAAATGTAGTATTTCCATGCATTCCTGATGAAAAGACCGGAACTGAATAGATTCTTGGAAAAAGAAACACAGGAAACAGGTTCAATTGAAAGGGATTGTGTGAACACAAACTGTTACATGCTAATGGGGAAAAAGCAAATGTCCTCTCATAACCCTAATATTTTCAAAGGTCCTAAATTCAATAAGATAGGTACAGGCTCTGGAAGTGTATTATTTTTCCTTGTTCTTATAATCTTAGGAATCATAAATGAGAAGGAAAGGAGAAGAAAGGGAACAGAACTTACAATCTCATACGATAGTGATGTATAAGATGACAACTATGCAAACATGGAGAAGGGGATGGGTAAATGAATATCCCATGAGCATCACTTTAATCGGGATAAAAGATGACTTAAAACACTAACATAAAAGGTATATAAGAAAATGGTATGGAAAGAAATATTAAAAAGAAAAATATTTTTAAAACAAAATCGGTTTAAACTAGGTTAGTATAAGAATTATGAAAAATTTGAACACGTAAAACTTACTGTAGATGTATTTAGTATAAACTATAAATGGTTCTACTATATGGACTACATCCTGATTAAAAGGTACTTTCTCTTAAATCTGTTCATCTAAAAAATTCAACAATTATTTAAGGCTTTAATAATGACAGCATATTGCTTCAGGGAAACTTTACACACAATAGTAAAAATCAATAATGAAGTATCAGTAATACAATCACCTAAAAAGATCTGGGTTAAACCCACAAATAACTGAAGGGGATTTATTAGTGCAGTACTCCTGGAGATGCGGTACAGGGGTAAGTACGTTTTGGATAAAACAAATGGCTTAGCACTACGGAAAATCCTTGAGTGCAGAGCAGAGATTGTCTCATTTTTATATTTGTATTTCCAGCACCTATCATAGTACCTGACTAAAGTAAGTCCTTAAAAAAGTCTATTGATTGCTTGCTAGAGCAAATATTGTGACTGTAGACATACAGACTACTTGAGCTTTGAGATCATCTTATTTATGAAACTGAGGACTTGGGTAAGAAATTTCCTAATTTGCCAAAGGTCATACCTAGTTAAGTAACCATAGGAGGACTCAAATCCAGGTCTTCCAACTTCAAGTACAGTATTCTTTCCACTGCCTCGCATTATCCTTGAAGAATGAGTGAATCCTCAAGAGTGTCTCAGACATCAGAGCCAAAAGATCATTAGTATTGAAAACTGACCCCACAGAATTAATGAATAAAATGAGAATCCTTTAACAACCTAGTCTCAGTGGAAGCTTGTCTGAAGGCCAAGGAGGGAAATTATTGGGGGAAAATGGAATGAAGTCTTCATGAATATGGAAGTAAATGAAAAAAGAGAGGATTTAGTAATTTACATTTTTTAAAAGAGATGAGAAATTTACAAAAGGAAGATTCAGAAAAGTTATCAAGTGGGAGAAAAGATAGTAGACCAGGTTTATAATCACAAATTGCAAGCATATTAAGTAGGCTATGCTCTGTGTGCATTTATCTTTCAGTCTCTTTGTGTAGTAGTTTATTTGTATTGGTTTAACTTCTGGATGAATTTATAATCAGTATCAATGTCATTTCTGTTGTCCCCAAATCCCCAAAGTAATATAACCCACTCTCCTACTCCTGTTTTATTTTAATTTTTCAATAGCTTATTTAAATAATTCAGAGTTGAATCATCTTAATTATATTCCATGTATTTTTCTCATTACTATTGTTTTTTCTTGTTTATTATAAATTCTGATTTTAGCTCTTATGAGTCAATGGTCTGACTATGAACAGACAGCTCACTCAAGGATAACTCCCACATGAATAGTAAGTCTTTTCCTGTCTGTTAATGTTCCCAAATTTCATTCTTTGTGAGTTATTTGGTGTGATCCATGGTCAACATCTACTATTCCTTTTTTTTTTTGAAGAAAGTATTTGCAATATAAAGGAGAGAGTCTTCTGTGTCATCTACAAATCTTTGTCCTCTCTTTTTACTTTCTCTTGAAACATTTATGCTTTTCTGCATTTATCTCCATATCTTTGCCTTTTTCCTTTCTTTACATTGAAGTTGCCACTAATTATCAGAGTGTATGCTAATTTGATTTGCAGAGTCTTACCAAGTTTTTCATATAATTTCTCTACTATTTTGCAATCAACAAACAATGTTGGTAATTTTGTAGTTGTCTTTTTGCAAATATTTGTTGCTAATATTTCAGTATAATAATCAATTATCAATCTTCATGAGGGTCAACTATATACATATGGAGGACAACTTTGATGAAGGTATTTCTAGGGAACAAATAGCCTTTCACAAATAACATTCAATCATGGACCATGCCGGTTTACTATATGTTAGAGCCTGCTCATGTTCACTATGGGTATTCCAGACTGAGGAGCGATTAATTCTCCATGGATGGTGAGGTCCTCTGGATACTCCTGTATGCAGGTAATAATACATTGATTTCATGAAGCCCCCAAGAGCAGAGGCTCCTGGTAAAGATTTTTAATCACTCAAAAAGGTCTGACCTGTCAGATCACTCAGAAATGAAGAATGTCTGTTGCCCACATTTCAGCATGCATCTGAATAAGACAACATAACAAACTTGTTCAGCAGCATATTCTTTCTGGGACAAAAAATGAAGATGGACAATGATCTGGGCCCAGAGTTGGACAAGAATATATGAATAAACTAGAATGCTTTCAGAAAATTGCAAAGCTCTTTTACCTACCCCAAAGTTCTAAAGACAACAAAGCCTCATCTTTTCAAGTCAGACATTTCACCAGTGTTGCTTCACAGCATCAAGACTTGGGATATCACCGCACTTGCAGACTTTAAAATGCATCATGCAGACAACCGTGGTGAATACCCATAGGGAACACAAGCAGGCTCTAACATATAGTAAACCAGCAACTCTCAGGAATAACAAGTAAAAAGGGTGTTATCAAGAAATGGTAGGAAAGAGTGACCAATCATATGACAAGGGAAGGGGCTGACAGCTGGAAGCAGAGCGTGATTTGGGGAGAAGGGAAACAAGACCTCTAGCAGGTTCAGTCATTCCCTGTGGCATGGATGAAAATGATACAAGAGGAGTCATCACAGATGGTTTGTGATTGGCATCATTGGAAGAAGCTCTAGAATTTAGGAACTCGTAGAGACATTGTACTATTTCAATCCACACATATGCATACTTAAGTATGATTTCAAAATAGAGTGAGAAAGCAAATCATTTCAGAATGAAATGTCATTAGAATGGTAGAATTGGAAGGAACTCCGAGTCCTCTTAACCTATTTAACTTTTCTATATTTTACTGGGGCTTTGGGCTTATTGTTTTTGTGCAATGGATGATTCCAATGAAGCAGAACCAACCAACACAACTGCTTCTGACAGAGTATGCTACATTTTGGTATCTCTCTACTGAGAGGAAGAAAATATATTTCGTTTTTTGTTGTTGCTGCTAAGTTGTTTCAGTTGTGCCTGACTCTCGGTGACCGAATTTGAGGTTTGCTTGGCAGAGATACTGCAATGGCTTGCTATTTCCTTCTCCAGCTCATTTTACTGATGAGGAAACTGAGGCAGACTCAAATAAGTGACTTGGTCAGGTCATCCAACTAGCGTCTGAGGCTGCATTTGAACTCTGGTCTTTCTGACTCCAGTCCAGCACTTTACCCGCTGTGCCACTTAGCAACCCTAGTTCATTATTGATCTTTTAGAAAGAAGAAAAGACTTCTCATGGCAATAATCTGATTTTTAATGTGTCTTGTGTTGTTTTCATGTGCCTTGTTGTGATCATTATATAGTTATATATTATAATATATATTATAGAGTTATCCTGGTTCTGATGTTTTTTTACTCTGCATTCATTCAGTCAAGTTTTTCCCATATTTCTCAGAATATCTTATACTCATCGTTTCGCACAATAATATTCTATTATTTCACATACCACAGTTGTTCAGTATTTCATCCTAAATTGTGTACTTACTTTGTTTCCAGTTTTTGTTATTTTGTTTTTGCTACTACAGAGTGATAGAAGGAATATTTTGGTACATATAAGATGTTTCTGTCTTGTCACTGACCTCCTTGAGTCAAAGGGGGTGGTGACGCATTTTGGCAACTTTTCTCATAGAATTTTTTTCTACAAGGAATATCTTCTCTAGCACCCCTGACAGGTGGACATCCAACCTCTGCTTAAATATTTCCAGTAACTAGAAGTTCCATATTTAACGAAAAAAGTGGTTGACAAGAAAAAACAGGGAAATTCGTTAAGATTTTTCATAGAATTTGTTCCTGAAAGTGAAGTAACCACAAGGACTGACAAGAAGCAATGAAGTCAATAAGCAATGTGACTTTGGGCCAATAAATTTCCCTGGTTTCTGTACTGTCATTAAGCATACAGCATGGACTGTTATCTGGGAGCTAAAACCTTTCATTATGGTTTCAGATGATTACAACTGTTAATATAGTATGTTCTGTAGTAGTTTTCAGTAACTGATTTAGGGCTAAAGTATCATATTTAAAAGACTTAATTAGGATTGGTGAGGGGAGCAAGTTGTGACCATACAACTTTGATCTGCTTTCAGCTGTTGGCTTGCATAAAGTTGGATTCCTAGCACTCTAGGTTGTGAACAATTTCAGAAAATAAGCATCCTTTTAATACAGTTTCTCTATACTATAGGCTTTGGTGTTTTGAAGTCTTTTCCCTTGGAGGTGGGCCATGATTTGTTGGAGGGGAGCCATGGTTCTTTGTCCCTAGCCCTGTTTGAAATTCTCAGTACTCTTTAACTCAATCCTTTCTTCACATGAGGAATTTAGTATCTGGTTCCTACAAATCTAGCAAACCTTGAAGTTCAAGTGAGGAGGGAGGATTAGTTTTCTATTCTATAGCTTTCTGCAGCTGTTCTGGGACCCCGGCAGTGGAATTCAATATAGCTAGATCAGGGATTCTTAACCTGGGATCTGTGGGCTTTTAAAAAAAAGATATGTATATTTTAGTAACTACATTTCAGTAGAATTGGTTTTCTTTGTAATGCTATGTATTATTATTTTATGCATCTAAAAACTTTATTCAAAGAAGGGAGACCACAATCATCCTCAAACTGATGAAGAAGTCCATACTCCCAAAAAGAACCTCTGAACTAGACCTTGTTGTGTCTCATCTTGTCTTGTGATGTTTGTACTGGCCCTGCTTAGCTAAAGGCACTTTGTATTTAATTTTGGGGAGTCATAAAAAAAGTCAAACTTGAAAGAAACTAGAGAGATTAGTCAATCTGAACTTTCATCTTATATTAATCAGCAGACCAATGAAATCTTTAACAGACCTAAACTTGCTGACTCTATCCTGCTCACAGCTAGTCCAAATACCAGCCCTCCCCCCAAACTCTTGGAAAACACCCCAGGTTTGAATGGCTAGGAAATATCTGAAAAACAATTAAGGCCATTTGGTAAAGTGAACTAACTTGACCTGGTTAAAAAATAAAATTTGAAGCTTTCAAATGATGATGTAGAGGAAATAGATTATGCAGTTTTTTTTTCCTTCTGAGATTACTTTCCATTTATATAGTGTATGTCTTGTATGCCTGTTGTCTCTCCTATTAGAATGGGAGCTCCTTGAGGGTTGGGATTCTGTCTTCATCTTTCTTTACCTTCCCAATGCCTAGCACAGTGCCTGGCACAAAGGAAGTGCTCAGTAAATCCTTATTGATGATGATGAGGAGGAGGATGACAGAGACATTCATATTGATCTGTATGTGTTATCCTACAAGCTGTTAGTAAGCTCATTAAAATAAGATGCCATTAAGTTAAAATTTAATCATTTGCTTAAGCTCTAATTTTCTACCTTATATCAATTTACCATTCAATAAAAGAAGACATTTGGAAGTATGCTAAAATTTCACATATCTTGTGTTTTTCAACAAACTGTCATTCAATATTTATGTTTATTAACACTTAGACTCAAAGCCTTCAAATGATGGTGCCTTTCACAGTATAACTGTACACACCCAC
>CM053770.1:432246683-432363509 GCA_028658325.1 Potorous gilbertii | reverse complement strand
TCTCTCTCTCTCTCTCTCTCTCTCTCTCTCTCACACACACACACACACACACACACAGAGCACAGGGTGAGTTGAATAGGAAGGGATCATATCTAAAAAAATAAAATTACGAAGTGAGAGAGGAATATATTGGAAGGAGAAAGGGAGAAATGGAATGGGGCAAATTATCTCTCATCAAGAGGCAAGAAAAAGCTTTTCTAATGGAGGGGAAAAGGGGTGAGGTGAGAGGAAAAAAGTGAAGCTTACGCTCATCACATTTGGCTTAAGGAAGGAATAACATTCACACTCAATTTGGTATGAAAATCTATCTTACACTACAGGAGAGCAGGGGAGAAGGGGATAGGCAGGGTGAGGGGGATGATGGAAGGGAGGGCAAATGGGAAGAGGAAGCAATTAGAAGCAAACATTCTTGGGGAAGGACATGGTCAAAAGGGAGAATAGAAGAAATGGGGGCAGGATAGGATGGAGGGAAATATAGTTAGTGTTATACAGCATGACTATTAGGGAAGTCATTTGCAAAACTACACATGCATAGCCTATATTGAATTGCTTACCTTCTCAGTGGGGATGAGTAAGGAGGGAGGAAGGAACAGAAGTTTGGAACTCAAAGTTTTAGGAACAAATGTTGAAAATTGTTTTTGTGTACAGCTGGGAAATAAGAACTACAGGTAATGGAGTATAGAAATTTATCTTGCCCTACAGGACAAGACAGAAGATGGGGATAATGGAAGGGAGGAGCGTTAGAAGGAAGGGCACATTGATGGAAGGGGCAATCAGAATGCAAGGCATTTTGGGGTGGGGGGAGAGGACAGATGGGAAGAAAATTTGGAACTCAACATTTTGTGGAAACGAATGTTAAAAACAAATAAATTTAATAAAAAGAGAGGTTTAAAAAAAAGGAGATAGAAATCAAGAAATCATGGGCTTAAAGGACATAAGAATATGTCTAACAAAAGCAATCATTCTGCTTTTAATCTGAAGGAAAGATCATATCTCTCTACAGAAAGCAAACTGTTTGGCTCTCAATTTGATAGTAGCAAGAGGCAAAAATCCTGTTTGTAAAATGTAATACTACTCAGAGGAAATTGTAAAAGCTCCCAGAAACACAACTGTATAAGTTCCTAGAAACCTGCATCCACCCTTCTCTTCCATCAAAGGTATCCACCATCCTTGGTTGTTTGCTCTTAGAGAACAAGAAAAAAAAAGGATGATTCTTTTCAGCAATATTTCACAACTCATGTTGTCTTGAACAGAGGTATATATAAGCGTTTTCCACATTGAAGGCAAATTTCAGAAAAGGGACAAGATGCACAAAACACCCTCAGATTCAGTTGGGATGCTGTTGGCTACAAGAATCCCAGAGGATAGCAAGGCCATTTTTCTGTGGTAGGATAGGGATGAGATCAACTGGGGTGAGCAGCTGAGGTCTACAATGCTGAAAGTATATAAATAGTCCTTTAAATTTCAGTGACCCCCAAACTAAGCCCCAGTTGTCCCACCCTTGTTATAGCTTTCTTCTCGAGACTCAGTAAAAACTTCCCTAAAACCTCTACTACTATACCTGGGACTTCATAAGCATTCTAAGGTGTTTACACTGCTGGCTTACTCATTGTGATTCCATGTATTCAACAGTCGAGTTTGTCAGTTTCAATCCCAGGGATACATTAGTATCCTCTTGTAACTAAGACATCTTAATAAAGAGACACTTAAATCCAATTCAAGAAATGGGCCTGGTTAACATTTTTTAAACTCTAGACACTCACATATGAGAAAGATCAAAATTTAAGGGGATATTTTGGAGTTTCCATTGGTTATGTGAGTCTCTAAAAATGGTTCCAAAGAAAGATCTATGAAGGGAAAAAGGGGAGGAGGAAAAAAAAGCCCAGCCATTTGTTTGTTGTTTGTTATTCTCATCTATATAAATGCCATAAATATGGCAACAGCCTAAATAAAATAATGCTTTGGAGCTTCAGGGTGAGCAGCAACTAGCTACGTTTGTATAGTGGGTTACTCATCACAGAAAGACTAGCAAGGGATACATGAGCTATTTTTGCACAGGGACAGATTAGACTAGATGACCTTGGAGGTCCCTACCAGCCCTGAGATTCTGTGAAACTATGACTTGTCAGATTCCCTTTCGCCTACTTAAGCCTGCCTTCCCCCAAACCTGTGGCACCTGCTGCCTTCGAACTTGACAAGACTCTGTAATATTTATCCATGAGAACTAATAATACCTCCAGTTCCCACGTCAGGTTTTAGGAATAGGTAGACAGGGAAGAAAAAAAGAAGAGGAAATCTGGGAGAAAAAAGCAATGAAAACAGGTGAGACCAGAGGGGTGAGGGAAGGGAGTGGTGTTGGCTTTGCAGGTGTAATTGGATGCCAAGAAGACCACAGTTGCTGGGCTATGAATAGCTACTTAGTACAGAGAATGTATAATAATAATAAATAATAATAAATAGCATTTATATATTGCTTTAAACATTGCAAAGTGCTTTGAATATGTTACCTCACTTTATTCTCATAACAAAACTGTGACGTTCATGTTGTTATCCCCATTCTACAGATGAGGAAATTGAGGCTGAATAGAACTGAGGTGACCTGCCCAGGATCACATACGTTGGCTCCTCTTTTTCCAAGTTTCTCCTAGTGCCTTCCCTCAAAGATGATCCCCCATGCCTGTTCACAGCTGCTCGCAATTTGTTTCTCCTGCTAGATAGTATGCTCCTTGAAAGTAGACATGAGTCTTTCTTTGCCTTTCTTTATACCCCAGGCATGTACAGTGCTTGGTACACAGCGGAGGCTTATCAAATGCTTGTTGACTTGACAAAGCTAGTAAATATATGTGGCAGAATCTGAACTCTGAGCTTCCAGATTCCTAGTCCAACATCTGACCCACTGCATTACTAGCTGTTTCCAATTCTAAAGATCAAACGAAGTAACTAAATGTGTATTTCTGGAATGACTGGGACTGAAAAATTGGGGCATTTTCCAGAAGTTCAAGAGGGGCATCTGCAAAGAGAAACAGATGTAACTAATCCTTTATCCCCAATTATTCCATTGGGAACCATGGCAATAAGGGGTGAGTTACTCTCAGTTACTCCTATCATACTTTGAAGTTCTAGTTCAGGGTTTGTCAAAGACATAGCCCACCTGCTGCATGTACCAATTTCCAGTGCTGCCCAAACAAGATTAAATGCAATTGGGAGATTTTAACAAAATAAATATATGACAGAACATAGGTAATGTTAATATGTAGTTTTCTAAGTCAATATTTGGCCCATAACAACCTTTATGGATGATGCAGTAGCCCCTACTGCTGTTTGAGTTTGGCACCACTGATGGCTCAGCTCTGTAGTCAGGAAGACCTGAGTTCAAATCCAGCCTCAGACTCCTGCTAGCTGTGTGATGTTGGACAAGTCATTTAAACTTCTGTTTGCCATTGGAAAAGGAAACTGCAAACCTCTCTAGTATCTTTGCTAAGAAAACTCCATGGAAAGTGTGGGGTGGCAAAGAGTTGGACACAACTGAATGACTAATCAATAACAGTCACAGATCTAGACCCTACTCTTTCCTTACCTTCTCTTGCAGTAATACAGCTCACTCTTAATTATAGGGGTAGGGGAGGACAGCATAGCATGCTTCATGTATTCTACAGGAAACTTTAGAATCTTACTTTATTACTTTTCAACTTTTCCTCCCTCTAGCACTGTGTAGAGAGAGTTGGGTCTGGAATCAGAAAGATCTGAGTTCAAATTTGACTTCAGACAAATAGTTGTGTGACCTTGGGCAAATAATTTAATTTGTCTTTGCCTCAGTTTCCTCATCTGTAAAATGGGGTGATAGTAATAGTACCTACCTCCCAGGGTTATTATGAGGATGAAATGAGATAATATGTGTAAAGTGCTGAGCACAGTACCTGGCATATGGGAGGTACTATACAAAAGCTTATTCCCTTCCTGAAGTTTCTAGCAGAGTTGTTAAAAGGAAGCAAAAAAAAAATTGAGTTGTTCTTTCTTTGTTGATCCGTTGCTAATGCCCACTGAAAGGTCTTAAACGGTAGAGAAAGGGGTGGGTAGAAGGAAGAAATGCCACCAGCTGCTGGGATCACCCAGTTGAGAGCTGGCATTACAGGAGGAGCTGGTCTTACATAACCCCAGGAATGCAGAAGTACTCCATGATTAATGGCCCTTCAGATGATTCACTGCAAATCTTGGTAATACTTTTAATCAAAACCGAGAAGAAATGACTACATCCCAAACAGCAGCCCCAAGTTCAGGGTTAGAAATGGATCTAGGAGTTTTAAATCAATTTGTTGTCTCGCTCAGAAGAAATGGACCCGGTTAACATTTTTTAAATGATTAGATTGGATAGTTGAGAAATAACTACTAGCAGTCTTAGCTTTGGGAGTTTGCTCCTTAAATGGCAAACACACTTAAATTGAGCAAAATAAAGATCTCATTCAAATGGCTCAATGAAAAAAGCTTTGGAGGAAAAAAATGAAAATGACACACTGCTATGAAAAGGGTCTAAATGCCACTGAGAAGACAAAGCCCATTAAAATATGCCCAGTATGATAATGTAAGTTTTTTATGTGAATGACCCAAATAATAAGCCTTATTCAAAACAGTCTCCTGCCAGGTGGTACAGTGCAGCATTGACCACAACCACATTCTTCTCCTTGTTATTCAAAACATCAAGGTCCCTGGCAAACCTTATAAAGAAACTTCACAGACTGGGAAGAGAAGTCTGGAGGGAACACTCCTGAAAACAACATACAATTGATCAGTATTCTCTTTACTACTTCTTACCCTTGAGTCAAAAACCTTTTATAACATTTGTGCTTTACCATGTCTTAGGTTAGGCATGTACACAAACCCTTCTTCATTTATTTGTAGTTTCTCACTACCCTTTTCCTTAAATATAACAGTCTAGCAATTGTCTTTCATCTCCAGTCTCATGATATGGGGAAAAATGGAAAATAAAAACATACAAACTAACTGCAAGTCAACATATAATTCATTTTGTTATTCTACTATACAAAAGTAGTGCTTTTTATCCTGAAAGGGGTAAGCTATGGGACAGTGAGGGTCTAGGGCAGAGGTTCCTAAACTTATTTGACTTACTGCACCCTTTTCAAAAAAAATTGCTCAGACCCTCCCCAGAAATCTTTTTTCTTTAACCCTTCAATGGGTTTTTTTTTTTAAAGATTATGTCATTCAAAAAAATATTTTAAAAATTATACGCATCTTAAATTTAATAATTTTTTGGTAAATTTATGGGCTTTTTCTGCATTGAAATTTTGATGACTCAATATTGCATCATGTAATCATATAGTATCATATTGCCAACAAGTCATTACATGCACATATTGCTGGATGCATGCTGGATTTCCCGACAATGCACAACATGCTTGACTACCAACACTTTCTTGTTAAGACCTGTAGGCAAAGACCACTGATTGATTATAACTTGCATTTTATGTGTTTATTTGAAAAATAATGAAATTACTATGACTTTAACTCCAACACATGAAACTTTAACTCTAACAGATGAAGCATGTACAAATGGTTTTTGAAAGTTTTATTCTCTTCTTTCCTTATGCTTCTACCACTCCCTTATTTTTATTCAATGTCCAATGGCAGCATTCTTCCCGCCTTCCCCCACCATTGGTTCTCACATCACTCCCAGGGGGTAGGAACTTTGGGAACCTATGGTAGGGTCTTCTACAAAAGTCAAGTTCAGAGGCATTTTCGTATCTGTAAAATGAGATGGCTAACCTTAATTGTCTCTATAGTACCTTCCAGGTCCAAATCTACACTCCTATGAACTTGGGGCTAAGTTCTCTCTGTCCACTCCAAAGTGTCATATTAAGTCACAATCACTCATCACAAAAGTTTTACTTCTTTTAGTTGGTTAAGTCCTCTTTCATTATTGTAAATTAATTGTTTTAAGAAAACAAAACCATGTCCTTTTCACATTCTGTAGTGTTGAAGACATCATCCAAAGTTGGGGAATTTTTTGTTTGTAGTACCTTTGTACATTATTTCTGAGCATTGTCCTTCACTCCTCAAAAAACAGGTTCATTTTTTAAAGTGGCTAAACACATTGAGAAGAAGTGTCTTCCCTTTATGAGAAATTAATCTCTTGATGCTATCTGTTCTTAGTCTCAAAAGCGAATGGCATAGGAAGTCCCATTTCCTCAGAGCAAAACTTTAACTTTCAACCTCAACTCCACAGCCCTGCAAGTGCCAGAAACTCAGAAAATATTGTAGTTACATTTGTAAGTCTAAATCAGTCACAAATAACAACCTTACAAAGGAGCTAAGATTCTAGATATCTTATTAAATTTTTTCTTAAAAAACCCTAACTTTGAGAACTAAGTAAGCAAAGACACACTGTACAATCACTGGATAAACTCAGGAAATTCTGTTACTCCTTTCACTTCTCTCCTCTCAGGTTACACTCCCTACAAATTTAGGAGGCCTGACTCTCACAATTAAGATTTTCTTTCTTTGCCTCTAATTTGGTATCTCCACAGTTAAGACCACCTGCCTTTCAAAGCTAAGCCAATGACACAATGGCTTTCAATTGTTTTTCAAGCGACTGAGCTTATGAAAAGCCCTTTTCTCCTTCTCCACCCACCCTATCAACTTTCTATTTGATCATGTAATAAATGGGAAACTGTTGGGGCTTTCTTCCCCCTAACTCCCTCAGACACTAAAAATTACAAATGTAAAAAGGACACACTTGAATGCAGTATAACATCTAACTTGAATCACTATAGGTGGGCTGAGCATAGGTTTTCTCTGACATTAGTCAAAAACATTTTTCAACAGGTTGTCAGATTTTTAACATTTATTGATATTTTTATTCTGACTTTACCCTAATTTCCAAATAATTCATATTTCCTCAACTATCCAGAAAGCCATCCCTTATAGTATGTCAGATTTATTTATCTATTTCATTCACTCATTCATCTCTTTTACTATATTATTAATATAATTCTGATTTGGAGGTTACAAAATGCATAGGAGCTGTGGTTGTCCATTCCTACCGTTTTTTAATTTAACATAGTCCCACTGTGATCTAGCACCAGATATCAAGAACAGTATGTCTACCTTTGGATATAAAGCAACTCACTGCCATTAAGGGATTGGTGTAATTACTGTCCAATGAGGCCCTGAATTAGAGATGGGGGAGGATAGGTCAGGAGAGGGTAGCTAGGTGGCCGTGGATAAAGTGCTAGGCTTGGAGTCAGGCCAACTAATCTTCCTGAGTTCAAATCTAGCCTCAGATACTTACTAGCTATGTGACCCTGGGCATCACTTAACTGTTTGCCTCACTTCCCTCATTTGCAAAATGTGCTGGAGAAGGAAATGCCAAATCACTTCAGTATCATTGCCAAGAAAATCCCAAATGTGGTCATGAAGAGATGGACAGAACTGAAAATGACCAAAGGCCAGGAGGAAAAGGAATACCCCTGAAAAAGGGAAGCTTTTTCTGATAAAGGTTAGCTTATTTGCCAATTTACAAAATCAGGTAAACTTAAAGTGGTCATCAATGAAACTAGTTTTATCTTAATTACATTAACAGTCACTTTTTAGGAATGTTAGGTTAACCAATTTCATAAGAATGAAATTTTTGATCCTCATTTATGTCAGTAAATGTAGTGTGTGGGGGGGCAATATTATTGTTCAACCAACGGGACAGTCTCATCTTGTGCCATTCTTTCACTGGCTACATGCTTCCTCATCTGCTTTACTAGCCTCCATCAGTCTCATGTAGTCTGTGTTCATATCTTTTATGTACCTAGTCAGACTATTTTGTATGTTAGATCTCTCTTAAGAGATTTCATGAGGGCAAGGCGCATGGGTGTGCGTGCATGCTTTTGTATGTGTATGTGTGTGTGTGTGTGTGTGTGTGTGTGTGTGTGTGTGTGTGTAACTAAATGATGTGTTTCCCCTACTACTTAATGCAAAATTTGGCAAATAGTAGCCACTTAAAAACTATTTACTGAGTGAGTAACTTTGGTGAGTATAGTAGGCAATTTGTAGTGATTAGTGCTATGTAAGACTGAACCCTTCTGATGTTTTGACAGCCCTGTGAATGTCGCTGATATGGGTTCTCCCTCCTATGGTGCAGATCACAAACAACCATCCACTCTTTCTTATTCTATGCAATTCTTATTCATATTTTCTCTAATTTTCTCTGTTGGAGTTCTATTCAGCATTCTGAGAAACTTCTTCTAGGTTAAAAGTTCTTTATCTGTGGTTTATGAACTTAAAAAAAATTTATAAATATATTTCACCATTATTAGTTTCCTTTTAAATATAAATTTTATTTTATTCATTTAAAAACCTTATTTTGGGAAGACTATTGGCTAATAGTCAATAAAGCTGTTCATCAATAGTCCATAAACATTATTTAAGCATGTTTTATGTGCCAGGTATTGTGCTAAGTGCTGGAGAAATAAATATAAAAAAGACAATCCCTACCCTCAAGGAACTTACAATCTAATGAGGGAAGACATATGCTTTGTACTGGGGTATAATGTAGAAGTCCTAAAAAGTCCAAAAGCAGTGTAGCTGTTGGGAAATGGGGAGAAGATTCTGTAAATGGAGGGTGAACTATGGTTTGGAGAGGATTTTGATCCATAAAATCTGGAGTAGTATACACATATGCACGAGCACATGTGCGTGAGTATGCATGTGTGTGTATGTGTGTGCCTGTG
Source organism: Potorous gilbertii (assembly GCA_028658325.1). Classification (NCBI taxonomy): domain Eukaryota; kingdom Metazoa; phylum Chordata; class Mammalia; order Diprotodontia; family Potoroidae; genus Potorous; species Potorous gilbertii. The sequence goes on along the minus strand of CM053770.1, from coordinate 432,354,777 downwards.
TGTACAGGAAGACCCAAATTCAAATCTGACCTCAGACAGTAGTAGCTATGTGCCCCTGGTAAATTACTTAATCTCCTGGGAACAAGATGTCTCCTCAGCATAAACTCTATCACTTCTAATCTCATAACCAGGTTGACAAATCAAGCCTAGATTGATGCCACCTTCCTCAGCCTCCCCTCCTCTCTGACTAGAGGAATGGGAAGCTCAGTACCAAAAGCTTTCCTTTATAGAGGGCAGAAACTGGACTCTCAGTCCATTCCATTCAATTTGCATCTTTTCCCCTGTCTGGGTTCAACTGAACAAGATGCTGCTGCCCAGGCTACCCCTCGGTACTCTGTGCCCTCCCCTGCTTCACTCTCCCATTTCCTTTTGTATGTTTCTCCTCACATTAGATTGTTAAGTTTCTTGAGAGCAAGGATTCTATTCCTTTTCTTCAGTTGTATTGCAGTGCTTAGCACAACACGTAAAATGTTTACTGAATTGAATTTAAACTCTGTCTTCCTCAGTTTCTTCACCTCTTATGTGGACAGTATTAGCCCCCTCCATCCTGTGTTATTGTGAGGATCAAATGAGATAGTATTTTGCAAAGCACTTAGCAGCTAGGTGAGGAAGTGGATAAATGCTGTGCTCAGAGTCAGGGAGACCTGACTCAATTCTAGCCACAGACACTTACTAACTGTGTCACTCAGGGCAAGACACTTAACCCTTTACCTCAGTTTTCTCATCTGTAAAATGAGTTGGAGAAGGAAATGGCAAACCACTCCAGTGTCTTTGCCAAGAAACCCTCAAATGGGATCACAGAGAGCAAGATATGACTAAAAAATGGCAGAACAACAACAAAGAACTTAGCACAGGGCTTGGCAGGCACTTAATAAATATTTATTAAATTAAACTGAACTTAATCTCTGCTACTTCAGTATCCTGCACCAAACTTGCAGGGTTGCTGTGACAGTCAAATGAGATGATATTTTATAAAGTACTCATTATAATATCTGGCACACAGTAGGCACTTAATTAATGTTTATTAATGGATTGAAATGTGACAGTATTTTGTAAAGCACTTAGCCCAGCACTTGGCACACAATAATTTCTTAATAAATTCTCTTTCCCCACTTTCTGAGAGAAGTGTAAGGAAAGAGTGGAAGGAAAAGGGAGAAACCATTTATCATCCTTTCTCAGAAGTTATTAAAGGGCCAAGTATGGCCCTTTGTAGTCTGTGCTATGTGGGAGGGGGGGAGGAGATTGAGGGTGTGAGACCCAGTTTCAAAAAAAAGTCATTAAGGGTGAGTTTCTAGGATGGCACAGAACTGGTTCTGTGATCAAAGGACTTGGAACCAAATCTTATGTCCGATGCTTACTATCTGTGTAACATCAGGCAAGGCATTTGACCTCCCTAGTCCTCAGAATTACAATGAGATTGGACTGGGGATCCTCAGTTCTATGTTTTTATTCCTATGATCCTATGACTGGAAATGAATGGTACAGTTTAAGGAAAACCTATCATTCAACATGTAGTAAAAGATTTTATTTGGGAATATTTTAATGAATTTTCTCTACCCCTAGATAAAATGAGCATACATATGGAATACAGGCTATCCAAGAGACAGCAAAGAATGAATTGCAAGACCTGGTTGCTTTCAGTGAAATGACATCATCTAGAGTCATTCTCAGGCAGAAGTTTGGCAGAGTAGCACTTGTCCAACATGCCAAATGATCATTCAATCTTCTGATGCACTTGCAAAACTAGTGTAGAGGACAAAAATAAGTCACTGCTTTTTAATGCATAATATTTTCTCAAAAACCAAAGCCTACATTGATGAGGTATACAAATAAGATGATAGGAAACAAGGAGGTATTTTTCTATAGGGAAGAAAATCAACTTGATTTAAATGAGTTTGGCTTGTCATTTAAATCAGCTGGGTAGAGTTCAATAAAGAGGAATGATGGGTAAACTAAAGAAAGAAAAAAACCTTATGAAGATTAAACAAGGCTCTTTGAGGAATAATTACTATGTAAAACAGTAAAAAAAAAAAAGTCTATCTTTGAATCAATATATAAGATCATCCCACTGGTGAAGAGAATTGTAGGTGGATTCAGGAGAGGCTATAAGATAAGTAATTTTTCCAGCTTGGAATATGATTTAAAAAAATTTATTTGGTGTCTGGACTTCTGATTTTAAAATACCTTTCAATGAAGAAGCCCCTTTCCTCACTGGGCAAGTGTTCTGCAACTTACCGATCTTATGAAATTGACTAGGACATTGAAAGGTAAAGGAAATTGCCCAAAGTCCCAGAGTCAGAGTTGAGACTTAAACTCAAATCTTTTAGACCTTGAGGCTTGCTTGCCCTTAGATATGTAGCTGGCAAAACAGAAGTATTAGAGGAGATCTTGAGGGTATACACAGCATAAAATGGGCTAGAAAATGAAATCAACAAGGGCAGATTTTAAAAGGAGTTAGGTATTGATCTTTTTTTAAAAAAAGTTTAACTTGCATTATTTTTTCTAGTTTTAATTTATAAAATAAAACAAGTATTTGTTTTATATAGTATAATAAAAAAAGATGATTGCATATGAAAACTGAAAATCTATTATTTACAACTTGCTATTCCTTCTAAATATATAATAAAGTTATCATGTAAATTTCTCTTTCCCCCTTTTTTCCCCTCCCTTTTTCCCCTCATGACTATGTGTAAGTAATTATTCAATACACATCTATTTATCAGTTCTTTCTCTGGATGCAGATAGTGTCTTCCTTCACATGTCCTTTGTAGTTAATTTGGGTATTTGTGACAGTATTGATCTTAAAAAGAAAGAACTCACACTACATGTGTATTTATAGACAAAAAGATATAGATATATATATCTACATCTATCTTATATATATGTCCATGTGCATATATATGTATACATACATATATACATGTGTGTGTGTATGTGTAGGGGGAGAGGAAGAAGGTAGAAAAATAGGAAAAAAGCTATGCTTTATGTTAAGGGAGGAAAAATGAAAAGAGCTCTGAATCACACCACTACCCAGAAACAAGCTTGATCATCAGAGAACATTGCATCTAGAATCACGAAGAAATGGGTTAAAATGCCACGTCATATGCTGTGTAACTGATCATGGTTTAGTTCCTTCATCTTTAAAACAAGAGGGTTGGAGCTGATGGCCACTAAGATACCTTCCAGGTCTAAATCTCCTATCCTAGGAGTCCCAATATGCCCAGGCAAGATTAGGCAAACACAGGTCTATGAGTAAATCTTGATTCCTGTGGATCCCAACATTTTCCTCTGGGAAATGATTAGAGGAGTTCAGAGGAGATAAAGAACATTTGGAAAGATGAAGACAAATGAAGAAAAATCTAAGTCCTCTTCCCATTACCAATCAAAAACAAATTCTTTGCCTTCACATTTCTCTTTTTAACTCTTTCCCACTGTGTTATTCTTATATATCTGCTCCATTGACATACTACACGTGAATGTTACAGGGAGTGAACTGGAGTGAATGTTTAAAAAAACGATTCAAACTGTTTTAAAGTGGGTCAGGAAATGCATTATGCAGTGTCCAGAAGAGAGTTTGAATGAATTCTGAGTTTTTTTTTAACTCAAATTTATTTGTCGTAGAGGGAATGATCTGTTGATTATGTGTCCTGGCAGCTATTCAGATGAAACAAATTATGATTATTGTTAAACTGAAAATAGTATTAGCTAGCACATCTGGGTAGAAGATGGTAATGAGCATCTGGATCAAGAAACAAGGCAAGAATATGTGGACTTTCTAACACCACTCAGTCATAAGCAGGGTTCTGAAATGGAGGCAAGTACAGACTAAGATGAGTAAAGTAGGAAAATCTGGGGCATCAGAACAAGGAAGACACTGGGGAGAAGTGCCCTGTAATGGGTACCTCCAGTCTACCATCTGCTAGCTTCCTAGCTTAGCTAATTATCCTTGATTACTAGGCAGTAAGTAGTGTTATTTCTATGCTGCTGAAAAATTGCAAGGCTCATTACTGTCCTCTAAATGTATCATCCTTGGAGTAAGCTCCAGTTGCTCTACCCTAGTTATGGCTCTGGAACCACTTGAGATAGAATTCCTCTAGTAAAATTGGTTTGTCACAAATTCATTGACTGCTTCTTTCCATCCAAAGTTTATCAACTTATTTCACCAACACCAGAATACATGTTATAATTTTCCAGTCAACTCATTTTGTCTCCCAATATGAAGAACCTTATGAGGTGGAGAGGTTTTTTAAAAACCACTTAGAAGTAAAGAATGCCTTGAGAACTCTAAGTGGGTTGTTTTTTTAATACATAAGAGCTCGTAAAATTGTTGGCAGTTCCACAGGTATTTTTTTTTTCAAACACCATTGCTGAAATTTCAAGATCGGCCTCATTTATCCTACTTTTGGTATGACATTATTTCTGTAGAGCATCAACTGGATTTTCTATTTCTACTGGAAGATTCATGTCATAACTATTTTTAGCATTCCAAGTCTGGTTCTATCACTTTTGGAATTCAACTAGCAGACAATCACCCTTTAGAATTTGTCTAAAACTAAGTGCACACAGTTTTCTAGTAGATGGAGTGCTCATTAGCAAGTAATTACTCCACTCTGAATTATACTTGACTGAGAGTCTAAAATACAACAGAACATAGGTAAATGTTGTCTGCTAGCAAAGGTAATATGATTGTACAGGATGAAAGCTAAGACTAAAACTTCTTAGTCGTGTTTATCATATCAATCAATCTATAAACATTTATCAAGCACCTATTATGTGCCAGAGACATAGGAGAAATGCCTTTTCTCTTGGTGAAAAATCTGCCTTGGAAACAGCAACCTCTCACAACTGGAGAAGCCTGAAGAGGCAACTTGTATTCATCTAAATGTAAACAATCAATCAAACAAAAAAACCCAGAAAGAGGCAAAAGATGGTCCGTGTCCTCAGGAGTTTACAATCTAATGGGGAAAGAAAACATGCAAACAATACAAAGCAAGCTATATGCAGAATAAATAGGAGATAATTAACAGAGGTGCTGGAATTAAGAGGGGTTGGGGAAGGTTTCCTATAGAAGGTGGGATTTTAGCTGGGATTAAAGGAAACCACAAAGTCAGTAGTTGGATGATCAATTAGCACAGCTTCAGCACCAGCCCTGTCATTGTTAGTTAAAATTCAACTTATTATCCAAATTAACTATAAAGGACATATGAAGAAAAACTCTATCTCCATCCAGAGAAAGAACTGATAAATAGAATATGTATAGAATAATTTCACATATATATGGATATTTACATACACATATTTGTGTGTGTATATACATATCCACACCACATACACACATTTATGCCTAATAGTAGCTATCTCTAGGGTGGGGAGGGAGGGAAAAAAAAGAAAAAAATTCACATGATAATTGTGTTGTATATTTGAAAGGAATAGCAAGTTGTGCATAATAGATTGAAAGTTTCATTGACAATAATTTTTTATTGTAATAGGTTATGAAAATGCTTGTCTTATTCTATAAATTAAAAATAAAATAAAAAGAACTATAAAAATGGATGGCAAAAATTGTTTTTATGTAATTAGGGAAAAATAAAATACTAAATCAAATTTTTAAAAGTTCAATTTATTGTCAAACTCAAAAAAGTGATAAATTTTCTGCATTAGGGATTTAAAAAGTGCATAATCTTACTTAAGTTTACCTACTGTTCAATTATTCTCACAAATATACTCCTTTAGCTTAAAAAGTGGACAGCAAGAGCATCCCCAAGAAGTAGCCCAAGCTGTTTGTCCTTGCCCTCAGTGACTTCTGGATCAACAAAAACCCAAAGATGGCATGGCCCAGGCAGTAGAGATTATAACAACCCAGAAGTCAGGAGACTTCAGGTCTATTTTTCTGAATGTTGACAAAGTAAAGCCTTGACCTTTTTGTCTCTTTGTGCTATTTGGCATTTTGAGATCCTTTGATGAAAAATTTTATGAATACAAAATATTTTTGTAAGCATAGGCTTGTATTGTTGGAAACATCACTGTTTATGATTAAAACAGGAAACCAAAAGGTAATGATATTGGGGTTATGCTAAACATAAGTTTGGTGTGGTTTTTGGATGTCTTATAAGTAAGACAAGGCTAATACCAACATTCATACAAACCAAGTGAGTAGTCAACAGGGATTCTTACCTTTTTAGGGGGCGGAGGCAGTTCAAATCATTCTCTAGGACAAGAGTAATTTTAGTTTTTGTTTACATGGTTTTTATCTTTAAAAAATTCCCTTACCTTCACAATGCTTTTTAAATCTTGTACATAGGTTCTCTCAGTCTCCAGAATTTCTTGGACTACTCTATCCACATAGAGAAGTTTAGGACTTGTGGTAGATTCCGCAACCAGGGAGAGGGTGCCATTTTTGCTTCCTCCTTTTGCTTCGGTTGTCCTCAGCACTCCCTGCCACTTTTCACCATTTTCTTCCATGTTCTGTTTCTCCTCTGGGGGATTCCTCCGAATTTCACTGTTGGAGAATCTCCTGGTTGGCATCAGCTCAAGCTTTATGGCACCCGTTTCTTTGTCCTGGTTATTACACAAGCTCAAATGGCCATTGGAAGCCAAGGTCAATCTGCTGCCAAAAGAACAGTGGCTGTCCCTGGAAGAGGCAGAAGAGGATGTGGAGCTGAAACTCACAGGCCGATCACTGTCTGACAGTTCCATGGTCTTTGGTCCACGGTAGGAGAAATGCCTTTTCTCTCGGTGAAAATCTGCCTTGGAAACAGCAATGTCTCTCACAACTGGAGAAGCTTGGTTCTCATCTAAATGGAAACAAACAAAAAACAAATATAAAACTGTTAAGAATAAAGTTTGTACTATTCAGAGTCTTAGGAGATGACTTTGAAAACTAAACATACTCAAATTCCTTGCGTCAGGGGGAGAAGACAACTGCAAACCGCAATAACAGAAGGAAGCATACATTTTATCTAAGCTGGAAGGCTTAGGGCTTCCATTGTAAATATAAGCTCCCCAATCTTGGACCCAGCACCTACTTTGGCTTCTTGTTAATTTTCTGAGATTTGGACCTGACATTCGCTGGACGTTATATTCCATCTCCTGGTACTATCTTCTTGTACATCCCCATTCTTGGAATGCCCTCTCTCCTGACTTCTTAGAATCCTTATCTCCTACATAGGGCTTTTCCTGATAACCCCAATTATTAATGATTTTCCTGTCTGAGATTACTTTGTATATATTTTATATTGATTTATTTGTGTACCATGCCCCTTCCCAATCCTCCTATTGCATATAAGTTCCTTGAGGGCAGGCACTATTTCATTTGTAATTATTTCACCTCCCATACCTAGCATATGCTACAGCATACAGTATATTAAATATAATATATTTAAAGCAGGTACTTTAAAAGTGATTGGGGGGTTGCATGCTAAGGAGTTATATAGGTGATTATCTTGCTTTTATCAGGCAAGGAAAACTATAATACTGCTCTCTGTAATCTCATGAAATCCACCTAGGGCTTTCCAATCATGATTGGGTCTAGCTATAATTAAATAGTGAAAGAAATCTCTGATTTTTTTATCCTTTTTTTTAAAGACTGGGTCCCTTTCTAACTCTAAATCCATGATTCTATGTGTTATAAACTGTTCTGTACATTTCAGAGTTAAAGTAAACACTTCAGTTTATCAGAAGTACAGTGATTCATTCATTCTTTTAATTATGTGACATTTTAGTTTCTATCATATGATAGGTATTATGCCAGGAAAAGGTTATACAAAGATATAACAAAGTCCCCGTGCTCCTATACACAGCATGCCCTATCCACTTTCATGAAATTTTCTCCAATTCCTTCCATCAACAACCACCTTGTTTTTCAGACTTCATGAGACATCTGTTCTGGCAACTTTCTAATGCAATTATCATATAATGGACCTTATACTTAACCAGGTGTGTCCTATTCCCTTAAACTGTAAACTTTATGTGGACAGGGACTATGACATCTAAATCTTCTATTTCCCCTAGCACATGTTACATAGAATAGACACTAATGTTTCTGAAGGAATGTGTGAAGTGACAATTAACCTGCAATATTCTGAAGTAACTACTTGTCAAAGAAGAAAACGACACTGAACAAAATTTATTCTTGTATTTTTTGTTGCATTCTAATTCTTAGAAAATGAAGATTCTTTGTATGATAAATATGTTCAATATTGGGTAACTAGAATATTTGACCAAAACACTCTAGCCCCGACTCATGGCTGTTAAAAGACTTAAGAGAATTACTAAATTCATATGCTTAATGTGAATAGAATAGTTGAAATGAATAATTGGATTAGAATTTATAACTGAAATAGGAATAATTAAAAAATCTTTTTAAAGCATTAAGACTAATAATATTTAGAAGGGAACATTTAGACACTCTTCTAAATATCAGTTATGAGTCAAAATGGTCATTTGACAAATTGAGTTTTCTCTCTCTCTCTCTCTCTTTCTCTGTCTCTCTCTCTCTCTCTCTCTCTCTTAAACTCTTCTGGAGTTTAAGCTATCCACCAAAAATTATTATGGTAAAATATCATTCCTTATTCATGACACATAAAACATTGTCTTTAGTATCTCATCTTTTTTTCCCCTACTGAATATGTCTTAATAAAGACATTCCAGTTTAGAGAAGATGAAAAATCTTGCAATAAAAATCATGATTTAAGTAAAAATGTGTTGTAGTCTATTTCTTACTCCAATTTACATCCATGGTTTTGGTGAGGCAAAAAAATTGTTTACATCCTTATTGAAAACTCAAGGGTTTGGCTAGCAGTTCAAATCAAAAGGTATTCAACCAAGTAAAACAAAGACATTTTCTACTAACTTAACAACTCAAAGGTGATTTCAGCTATACCATAAAGGACTCCTTTTTAGGTGGTGCTTACATACTTAGAGCGCAAACAATTTTGACTTAAGTCTGTGTAGAGCCCCCATTTTTTTTAAAAATCCAGCATAATGTCTCATCTCTTATGAAAACAGTAATGGCCAGTAATGTTCACACCATAAACACTGTTGAAGTGATCAACATAAAATGAAGAAAACAAAAGATATTCCATTTTAGAAGAAGGCATAATAAATACTTGGAAGATAATACAGTATTTTACAAATAACTATAGCCACATGGTATGTTAGCAGCACTTTTTAAAGCTTTTGCAATCTTCTTTCTGCTTGCTTTATAACAGTTTTATGGTCTATAAAACATGGATTAGTTATCATTGTTAAATGTGCCCTTAAAAGCCTGCTATGGCATGATTATGGCATAAATCCAAAAATATAGCAGTGCACTTGAATGCACTTGTAGGGAAATACATTAGGTCATTTTTTTTAAATGGAAGTCATGGGAAGTCCAAAATGGAGAAAAAAAATCAAGTGAGATTGTTATACTATTTGCCTTTTCCATTACTACTATCTCACCCTATTCTGGGACTTAGATTCTATCATAGGAAGGAAAGTAGGGCTCAACATGGCTTCGGGGAACTTGGGCTAAAGCTAGTCTACTTACTAGGACAGATTCCAGTGAGATGGAACTGAAGATTGGTTTGAGGCATACTTTGGGGCAGGCTAGGATTTATCATTTGGTCTAGCTAGGTCTGTAGAAGATAGTACTTGCTAAACTTAATCAGGGCTAAAAGGACTCGTACAGATGTTCTAGTTAAACCAGGTTATCATCAATTTAACACTAAAGGATTCCTCAAAGGTAAAGAAGTCAGTTTCTTTCATTTTACAGATTAAGCATCACCTCTATAAATGAAATCTTGTGTAGGTAATTTAATTTCACTGGACCTCTGTTTTCCTCATCTTTAAAATGAGAGGGTGATAACAGTATGAAATAATCAGCTCTCTTAGAATGAAAAATGGCGCATGGAATTCAATTAGCCTCAAGTATTTATCACTAGTCTAGTAGAAAGCAACAAATACAGCAGATAAAGAAATCTGACCCCAAATCTTTTTATATTACTTGCACTCCAACATTACTAGCTAAATGGCTAGATACAGCTAGGTGGTGGGAAAGAGGAGGGGAAAAACTGGAGACATTTAAAGGAGATAATTAGGACTGGTAGGAAAGCAATAAGCATTTATTAAGCACCTACTCTTGATTAGGCACTGTGCTAAGCCCTTTAAAATGATCTCATTTGAAACTTACAATAACTCTTCGAGGGAGGTGCTGCTATGATCTCCCTATCACAGACAGAAACTAAGGCAAAAAGAAGTTCAGTGACTTGACAAAGGTTGCTTGTGGTTCGTCTTCATTCTGGAAGAGGACCATGACATCAAGAAGATAATGTCATCACTTATAAGTGAATGAGATTAAAGTGAGGGAGGGCTGTGCCAGCTCACCAGCCTTATTCTCTCCTCTGGAGCCCTCTGGGTTCAGTGACAAGATATAGATCAGGACAACTGGAGAGGGCTCCCTGACTTGCCAAAGGTAAGTAACAGAGCTACTAACAAGCTCTTCCAGACTCCAGGTTCAGTGCTCTATCCACTCTACCACCTAGTCACCTCTAGTAGGAGTAATAACACTTTCCTAAGAATCAACAAAGTATTTTTAATGATAGAAAAAAATGGAGTTATAAAATTCAGGACAATGAAGCACCGAATCTTACCACCAACCGAAAAATAATCAAGTGGATTCTTCGGAAGATAATTTCCCAAATTCCCAAATATCAGGGCCACTAAAACTATAGCATTGTTTCATCTTAGCCATGAGGTCACATTCTAAAGCTGACTTGTTTTGGATACTTGGGATCCTTAAGATCCTCATGACTTTTCAAAGTATTATGGACCAAGCTAAATTCTGCTCAGCCAAATTACTTGTGTCCTAATGGAAACTGTTTAACTCTGGCCCTAAAAAGGGTGAGAATAGGCAGAAAATTAGACCTATAAATGCTAATGAAGAACAGCATTTTTTTTAATGTTGGTTCAACACATAGAAGATGGTAATTACTTGTTTTCACATAAGGAAAAATACTTTAGTGGAAAATGTCTAAATGTCATTCTCACTTTTCTCAAATCTAGTTCAGATTTCCACTATCTTATCTATTCTAAAATTGTTTGCTACCCACTAGAATTCTCATCTAAATATCTTATGCTACATTATAAAATTAGTACATTAATCTAAGGTTAGAAGTTGCCTAAATGCTTTGCTCAGCTCAAATACTAGCAGTGATGTAACTTGAAGCATCTTAAAGTTGCTTTTCCATTTAGTTTATTATGTATCGTGATGAACTTGCATAGATATATGTTTGTGCTATTAGGGGCTGGTTATCTGCACCACTGCTTTTCCACAGTTATTCTTAAGTCATATTCTCAGACAGATAATTACAGTGGACGAAAAATTCTCCTCCACCGTGGGTGAAAGGAGTTTGTTTTGAGGTAAAGTAGATGGCTGCATTATCCTATCGGTGATTCTCCTTCCCCCCAACCATAAGGCTGAGAGCATAGGTGGTCTAGATTTCTTCTACAGCCTCTCTCACCCTCCATACTTTGGGAACAGCCTGACATCACAAAATAAATTGGAACAACTTCACAAGGGATCCTATAGGTCTGTTGTTTTATTTGCAGTAAGGAGAAGAATACAGAAAGGGCTATGGGTCTTTTAAAAAAAAAATCCACCCCCTCCATTTAATGGCATTTTATTTTTCCAATTACATGTAAAGGTGGTTTTCAATATCACTTTTATAAGATTTTCAGTTCCAATTTTTTTTCTCCCTTCCTCCCTTCTCCACAAGACAGGTTAAATATACACAATCATATATATATTTATATTTAGCCATAATAATATATTTATTTAATATTTAATAATTTATTAAATTTATAATTTATTAAATTTATAAATTTAATAATTTATTTACTATATTTAATCATAATCATATATATCAATTTAATATATATTAAATATATTTCCACAGTAGTTATATTGTGAAAGGAGAATCAGAATAAAAGGGAAAACCTACAAGAAAGAAAAAACAAAAAAGAAACGTGTGAAAATAGCATGCTTCAATCTGTATTCAGACTCCACAGTTCTTTCTCTGAATGTGGATAGCATTTTCTATCATGAGTCTTTTCGAATGATCTAAGATGATTTTATTGCTAAGAAGAGGTAAATCTATCAAAGTTGATCATCACTTACGTGTCTTCTTTTTGACTCATGATAAAAAGATGGCCAGGGAGATGTAACTGAAAGCACACAGTATATGGTAACAACAACAATGTAAATAGAAAGAAAAACCACCACAAAATCTTTGATAATGAATAGTGTAAAATTAAAAAAAAAACTTGTCCCAAAGAGTATGAGATGATTCCCCCCTCCCCCAACCCCATTCTTTTGTAAAGGTGGGAGATCTACAAGTGTGGAACATTGCATATGCAGATTTTTTTTTTTTTTTACCAGTTTTACTGATTTTTTTCTCTTCTTTTTCTAAAAAAAAAAATTCTTTGTTAAAAGGGATCACTATCTGTGAAAGGGATGTATATGAGGGAAATTTGGGTGATGTAAAGTAATAATTTATTACTATAATAAAATTTTACTTAAAAACACATTGGGCTAGGAATCGGAAAATAAGGGATCAATTCTCCCTAAGAGCTAGTAGTACAAATTGGATATATGATTCTGGGCAAGTTGCTTTAATTTCAAAGTAACTAAGACCCTAAAAGAAAAGTGAGGAAACTGAGGTAGAGCTCTAAGGTTAAATCTATCTCTAATTTCATAATAAGTTCTTTTTCATGATTCAACAACATTCAACAGGCATGTATTAAACACTATGTTGGGTACAGGGAATTATTTTTTAATGCAAAGAAGAAAAGAGGAGAGAATAAATGTTAGGGCTATGATATAGAGGCCAAGTTGATAGAATATGGCCACTGATTGTACATAGGTGATGAGGGAAAAATAAAAATTAAAGATGCATCTAAGGTTTTGAATTTGGGTAACTGAAATAGAGGGCAGGGGAGGGGGAAAAGGTTTGTCAGTAAAGATAATGAGTTTGGTTTTAGATGCATTAAAGCTTAGCAGGCCATCCAAGTTTGGATGTTTTCCTTGTTTGCTATTGAAAATGATGTATTGGAGTTCTGGGGAGATATAAGATCTGAGAGTCATTCATATTCAAGTGATATCTGAAGTAATGGGACTGGATGAGGTCATCAAGAGAGTTTAGGAAGCAGGACAAGGGAAGAGGACTAGAATCTTGGGAGATGCCCAATTTAGGGGGCAGGAGAAACAAGAAGAAATAGCCAAAGAAACTGCAGAAGTTCTCAGAGGAGAATGAGAACACCATCACAGAAACCAGAGGAGGCAAGAATACCTAGAATATATCTTTGATTGACTTTTAACTTAAAATGCTATTCTAATGTGATGAATGTCTTCTGTGCTGTCTTTTGCAGGAAGAGAAAACAGTCAATCTCCATGAAGTTGTACTTATTTTTTACATGTATTTTAAGACATCATCTCTAAAATTCCTTTTATTCCTAAACTTGGAATTTCTTTGCCTTTCCTTTCACAAAACTGATTCTTCGCTTTACAATGAGAGGAGCACACCTTCCCTGAGTTTGCATGAAGGTGGCCCTCCAATAGGGGGGCTCTTTTTCTGAGCCCTATTTATTGTTCTCATTGTGAGACACCTACTCTTGGTAGCACAGGAATAGGAACCACCAGAAAGAGTGGGATGAGCTCCATCTTTCTGTTTATCACATGCATCCTTCCAATTCCATCTCTGTCACTCATTCATTCTCTACTCACCTCTTCCTCTAAGAAGCTAGTTTTGTTCCAGGATCAGCTAAAATGCCACTCCAGGAGGCCTCTCCTGATTTCCTATCCCTGCTGCTAGTGACCACCCTGAGAATTACTTTGTGTTTTCTCTGTATTGTGATGAGATAGTAACTGGACCAGTGATTTCCAAGGTATAAGAAACTCCTTCTATCACTGTAGGTCTGCACTTTCTCTGAAACCTAATCCTGGAGAGTTGTCTACACATCAAGAAGTTAATAAACCTGCCTAAGTCACACAGCCAATATGTGGGAGAGGTTAGAACATGAGTCCACATCTTCTTGGCTTCCATTCCATTACTACCTCTCTTTGCATGTATCATGTGTATGTTCATATGTGTACATGTTGTCCCCCTTGCTAGAATTTAATACCCTTGCGGAGAGGGGTTGTTTCATTTTTCTTTGCATCCTTAGAACATTGTACAGTGCCTGGCACAGGAGTAGGTATTTTAAAAAATGCTTGTTCATTGACAGTTGAACACTACATGTCTCATGACATTTATATCCTAGGAAAAGAGAAGGGGGAAAAAAGTGCAATGTGCAAATGAGAATTTCCTGTAAGACCAAGAAAAAGATCTGATATTAAAACAAATGCCTTTAGCAGAGAAAAGTGACAAATCACATAAAGAGGTTGAAAACCATTCATGTAGTCGTGCATTAATTCAAGGAATAGCTATTAAGCACCTATTATACACACAAGATTTTCATGAGATGGTGAACTCACAATCATTCTCATAGCATAGAGATGATGTTGCTATTCTGAGGGTACCTTTCAACCTTAGATGCAATAGACTAATGAAAGACCCTATTTGGGACAGTAAGTCCACACTAAGTGAAAGCCACAAAACAATATGAACTTCCAGGCCTTGGTTTATTGAAATAATAACAGGATTACTATACTAACAAGAGGGCTGGACCAATGATTCCATATATTTCTAAGCTCCTACTATTCCAACTTGGAAGAGTTTACTCTACAAGTCATCCTTACATAGTAGAAGGTTCAAAGCCAAATCTGGCCACTTACTAAGAGTTTTTGAACAAGCCTCATCCAAGCCTTGATTTTCTCATCTGTAAAATGGTAGTAACAATCTCTGCTTCCCTCATAGGGTTATTCTAAAGCTCAAGTAAGATACTATATGTACGAGAAATGTGAAGATTAGAAAACACCATTCAAATGTGGAGTATTATTACTTCACAATATCATTCCCTTCTGGATTTTCACTCTCTACTATTATAGTCCAGCTGTCAAAACTCTTGCTTCCATAGTGACATCAGTTAAGCTACTACATAGATAAGTGGAAAGAAGTGGATGGCAATGGATATAAGGAAGGCAAGAAACACTTAAAAGGAATTCTAACAAAGAAAATATCCCTTTTCTAGTAAAGTGGTCAGAAGTGCTGACTATTCCAGTCCAAAGGGAATTATGTCAAAGGAGGAATCAAAAACTATCTGTGAATAGATAATAGACTGTTATATTGATTAGAAGAAAGTTTTAAAAAAACATGTCTATACTAGGAGAAAGGAATCAAAAAATACTTGAAGTTCATCAAGAACCTGTCATAATTTCATTCATTGGATCCGGAGGTTGAAGGATGTCAGAGGTCAGCTAGACTAAACAAACTCTCACTTTATGGAAGATAAAACTATCCAAAACCCAACAGTGTCACCTACACAATGAGAACCATGTCTTTCAATTCTTAACTTCTCTGTGTGAATAGTTTAGCAACAAACAGGAAAATGCACATCTGGATTTACTACCAATGCTCCCAGTTACTGCAAAAACAGCAATTACAATATGCTTGGAATGTCCTCTATCATCCCCTCCCCCTCCATCTCTAAGTCCCATCTCTGATGCTGCATCCTACAGGAAAACTTACTTGATCTGCCTACTTGTTAATACTCCCCACCTTCCAGAGTTTTATCTAGGGTAGGGAGAAAGATACCAAAGTGAGAGAACTGCAGTTTAGAGGATGGTGAAAGTCATTGCATTTCTTGAATAAACAACGGAGTTTGTGAGAAAAAGTGAGTACTATGGGAAGCCCATAGCTGGTGCTCTCCCCTTCTCCTTCCAACCCAGCACTCCTCTCCATGTTGCAGCCTTCAGGGGGTTTCTCTCTCCACTTTTTCCTCCAATTAGTTTTAAAAGATTATTTGAAAGCACACTCTGTCCTACTTGTCCTACTTAAAATAAAATAAAAACACTATGTCTCTGCTCCTTCCTCAAATTATATTGAATTTGTTTATCAATTAACAACAAGCTTTTAGTGCCCATTATGTTCTAGGCACTATGTTGGGCTCAGAGGATACAAATAAAAGGAATAAAACAATCTCTACTTGCATGGTGTTTACTCTTAATGCCCATATTTTGCATTTCCTTCTAGTAACCAATAGAATATAAGCTTCCAGAAGACACTACATGTTTTTCATTTGGTCTTTGCACTCCCAACTCCTACACTGTATACAGTAAACGCTTAATAAATGATGCCTGAATTGAATCAACTTTCAATTCCTGCTAATTCATGGTCTTGAAGATTAAAAAAAATGCCATCATCTTTGCTGAAGACATAAAGATGAATTATAAATTCGGGCTGAATAATAAGCAATCAAAATGTATCCGGCCCTTGGGTCATTGCCTGGAACATAAGTGCTTCTCTCTCTCTCTCTCTCTCTCTGTCTGTCTGTCTGTCTGTCTCTCTCTCTCCCTCCCTCCCTCCCTCTCCCCCCCCCCATCATTTGACCCTGAGCAATAAGCACAGTACCTGCTTAATGATGTGAAAATTTAAATTGCTCTTAAGCTGAAATCTACACAACAGTGATATAACATGGATAGAACTTCATCCAGACTAACCAAGTTGCCAAGTAATTTCCAAAACAACTAAGTTAAAAACCTTTTTTTTCTGAAAACATTTTTAAAAAGCAACTCGCGTTCAAATTATTTATTTATTTATTTTACAATATGGGAACATATTTTAAAAATATCTGGGCGTAAAAAAAATCTGAATATTTGGATTTCATTATATTCAGACCTTAAGAACACAATTGATGATGTAAATGATACTGAATCAAACCCGCGGACTGAGTCCTCACTCTAGTCTTCCAGACGCGCCTGCCCCCGATTTCCCACTTGGGCGCATCCTAACAAGTGTCCCTAATCAGCCAAAGTTCTTTTTTGCTCATTGCCTATTCGAAGGTCCACCTGACTTTAAAGCAAAGTCTCACAGCGGACGCATGTGGCAAAGGCTAAATCTGTAGCCCGAACCTTGCTGCTAACCCCCAACTAAGGCTAAAATTCCAAACCCCATTTAAGAAACTGCCGTCCAGCAGGCAGTTCACAAAGAAAGACAACTGTGACATTTAGCGGTAGTTTAACGAGACTTCCTTAAAGCGCTGATTCACCGCTGAAGCAACCACAGCTAAGTCTAGGTACTTCAGTTGAACTCAGGGTAACGAAGTCAAACAAGAGACTTCAGCCCCAGAAGCAAACGAGAATCTACGTTCTACAGACTAATTCCATTCGTCGAAAAGCTTTTTCTACAATGCCGGCGTTTAAAGCACAATATTTCTCCGTTCCTGGGGTGGGGGTGGGAGGAAGAAACTCATCTATATCCCATCCTATTTCGCCACCACCCACCCCCTGCAATGTGCAGAAGAAACCCCCTCCGCGACAGTCTCTCACCACTGTGGAATGTCTCCCAGTCCCAGCTCGCTCCATGCCGAGGGAAAGCACCAGTCCCTCTCAATATCTCCAGTGTGCTCTGCACCAATTCCCCACTTACCTGTATCCCATTGAAGCCAAGCACATCCCCTGCCTTCAGCTGATACAGATTACCTCACTGAGGGCTGTCTCCGCTCAGGTAAAATGAGAAGCCTTTACTAGTCCGTGCAGCTCCTTCACTGGAAATATTGCATGAGTCAGCTTTTATCTATCAAAACCTACAACACAAAGGCTTCGCAGAAACCTGATTTGCAACTTTCTCGCTGCCTTCACCCCCTCCTCCCGCCCCAGCACCCCCTCTACCCACAGTGTGCGGACCACAGCCTCCAGCATCACTAAGAGCCTTAAATGAAACATGACATCATTCAATTCAGAAACCGGACAATAGACACCACTGTGGGTAACTTGAAAATGCTTCACTGAACAACACCCTGCAAATTCTACTCTTTTGTGCCGTAGGAACATCAAATTCAACCACACTCCCGTAGCTTTCCTAATGCTTTACCTTCCTGGCTCAAAAACACAACTGCATTTAAGCACTGAGCAAATAAAACAAAATGCATGCGGAGTTCCGAAATTTTTTACGGAGTAGAAGAATCTTCTTGAGTTCTACAGCTAATTTATTTAAGCTAAAATGAGCACATGGACCACATGTTTCAGTTTAAAAGAGTCTCTGGAGATTTCCACACATATATGCATATATATACACCTATATATCATATAGACATACATATATTCCACCCAGAATATATTTATTATATATTCATCAATTTCTATAAGTAAGACATTTCCTTTGTTTTTTTCAAGGTGTAAAATTAAATTAGCTGAATTCTCAGAAAAATGTTTTCAACTAGTCTACAAGGGATTTTAAAGAATTCTTATGTTTGCAATCATTTATAAAGAAAAAAAATCAGTATTTCCAAGATACCCTACAGCAAGGCCAGAATAAATTCACTTCTGATGACTATGTGGCCAAATGTTTGACCAGTGCCTTTGATGACTTACTGGATAGGATATTTTCTTTCTCTGATTTTCTACTTCTACAATTAATGTGACTACTTCTCTTCAACAACGATATATTTATAGCTAACTCTATATACACAAAATTTTTTTAAATGAGTTATTTAAATGAAATGGGTTTCAGAAGTCCAAATGTGTATTATTTTAATGACACTATCCCACAGAAATCAATGTGCAAAATTGTTGGTACATATTTACTCTAAACATCTAAGAATGTAAATGTCTTTAAAATGAATACTCATGAAACAGTAAGTAAATGTGTTATACTAGGTAATTATGTAAACCATGTTTATTAAAGCATAATGACTAAATTATTTATAAGCTAGCAATACATTTTGACAAACTACTGCATCTATCAACCCACCAATAGTGAATGTTACACATTACTAGGCTATCAGAGAGGTAGTTTTGATGAAAACTGACCAGACAATTAAGGCAAATGTAGTATGAGTGATTCCTGGCCCACCTTTCTCTGACTTCCACAGCTAGACTGAAATCACTAATCATATTGGCCTCTTGTAGACTATCTTTGGGGCAGCTAGGTAGTACAGCAGATAAAATGCCAACCCTGGAATCCGTAGGAACTGAGTTCAGCTCTAGCCTCAGACACTAGTTGTGTGACCCTGGCCAAGTCACTTAACCCTGTTTGTCTCAGTTTCCTTATCTACATGAAGGTATAGAGAAGGAAATGGCAAATCACTCCGGTATCTTTGCCAAGAAAACCCCAAACTGGGTAATGAAGAATCACATGCATCTGAAAAAAGACCGAATAACAACAGAGACTGTCTTTATGTGAGTGACATAATAGCAGACATCATTTGCGTAGGATCTGAGGTTTGCAAAGCACCTTACCTATGTTATCTCATTTGACCCTCACAACAACCTTGTGAGGTAGGACCTATTATTCCCCCATTTTTACAGATGAGGAAACTGTGGCTCAATGAGTTTCAGTCATTTGCTCCGTATCACTGTCTGAGGTGGGACGCAAACCCACTTTTTGCTGACTCCAAGTCCAGATTCACATGGCCCTATAATAAAGAAGGTAATGCTTGTTTGACTTGAAGAGGCCAGTGGAACCAAAAGGCTTAGGTCTTATACTTCTGGGATTGCCCTTGTTACCTCATGACCATCCCCAACTTTGCTCAGACTAGTCCAACATGAACCCTACCCAATCTTCTCTCTCTCTTGCTGAAATCCTACTTACAAGTCCTAGGTTCTTTCATGAAACTTTCTCCAACCACTCCAACCTACGCTGTTCCCTCCCTCCTCTGAACTCCTAATTATATTGATGGTCTATGCCACACAGTTTAACGTGTAATTATTCTCCAATTATTTCACATGGATAAGCTTTCTTTCCCAAGCTCCAGAAAGCTTTTGGAAGTGTAGAAAGGACACTCTGGACTTCAAGTTAGGAGACAACTCCTATCTCTAAATATGAGTCATTTAACTTTGTTTTCTCATCAAAAAATGGATTTATAATAGTTATACCAACTACCTTACCATATTTTTGCTAGAAAAGCACAGTGTAAATCTTCAAAGCTCTGCATAAATGTTAATTATAATTTAAAGCACTGCATAATGTTCATTTAAAGCATTATATAAATATCAATTGTTATCATTATTTTTATTGTAGACTCTGATGGCAGAGACCGCACTGTCTAGAACAATGCTTGGTATATTAGCTTTGTAGTATAGTCTTATAAAGGCTTCTCTAACAATTCTATATGATTTCTTAGCCCTGGCATGCGTTTCTCTAGAGCTTAAAGGCACACTGTCATGGACTCACCAGAACATGAGGCACAAGCTTAAGGAGTGACTATGAAACTGATTTGAATCCCCTAAAACTGGCTGCCAGAACTTCAGTTCCCATGATAAAGCCAAGTATCTCAAGGGAGAAGGACTTGAGAGATCTGTCCATGCTGCTCTGGTCTAATCCTCCTACTACCCATTTACTTTAGCGATCTAAGGAAAGCTCCGAAAGTTGAAGGAAATCACAGAAAGAGAGCAGCAATTCGAGGAAGCATAGTGAGCTCAACATAGTTTGGCGACCTACTCTACGCTTACCCCATGCATTCTGCTGCCATCAGACTTGGAACGCTCACATAGCCCAAAGGGGCTAGAAGAACTCAGGTCCATAGCAGCCCTGTGTGGCACTTAGATTGGGAGAGCTTGCTGATTTGAAACTGATTGTAAAGGCAAACCAGAGTCTGGGAACTCTAGCTAACAACAACTTATGGGTAATTTAATTCAATTTGACATTTATTAACATCTATTAGTACAAAGATGGGCAGCTAGGTGACACGGTGGAGAGACTGTTGGACTTGGAGTCAGGAAAACTCATTTTTCTGAGTTCAAATCTGGTCTCAGACAATTAATAGCTGTGTGACCCTGGGTGAGTCACTTAACCCTGATTTCCTCAGTTTCCTCTTCTGTAAAGTGAGTCTACTAGAGAGGGAAATGGCAAACCACCCTAGTGTCTTTGTCAAGAAAGGCCCAAATGGGGTTACAACTGAAATGGCTGAAAAACAACAATTAGTACAATCACTGTTGTATTGGCTGGAGAAGACAGCATATTTAGATAAGGAAGTATCTGCTCTCATGCATATTATCATCTAGCTGTATCTATATATTAGTCATACTACTCTACGGATAAGGACTGGACCTATGATTTCATGACCTCTCAGGTGAGAAAAATCCCTCTATCAATGCAGGTTGGCATTTTCTCTGCAACTCAGTATTAAAGCAGGGGTTAACTGTTTCTGTGTCATGGACCCCTCTGGCAATCTGATGAAACACATGGACTCCTTATTAGAATAATCTTTTTTTAATACATAAAATAAAATTTTATTATAAAGTGTGTTATAATATATGATATAAAGTCATACATTACAAAAGAAACCAATTACAGTGAAATAGTTATTAAAATTTTTTTTTAAGTTCATGGACCTTAGTTTGAGAACCTGAGAATTACCTAATGCACTAGAAGGTTAAGTTGGCCAGGGTTACCTGGCCAGGATATGTCGGAAGCAGGAGATTCTCTCTTTGGACATAATGGCACCCACCTCACAACATGACATCTGCTGTATCCTTTCCAAAGACCTGTGGGCAACATTCTTGTTTTACATAAGCCCATTCTCATTTTGGTAGATTTCCAAAAACAAGTGAACTATAATTATGCCTATGGCTATACTTAACTATAACTATTCCTTTTTGAGTTCCTTAGAAGTTATTCTGGGATTCACAGGTGAATTCGGTTGTTAATTCTGATATTATTAATCTAAATAGAATTTAGCAGAGGTCAGAATGAATTAATAGAAACTTCCAAGAAGGATAGCAGCAGTGAGAGAGCAAGGAAAGTTTCCGTAGGGTTAGTGGCAAACATCACCTAAATATTCTAAGGAACAGTGTAGAATCATAGAATGAGATGGTGATCTCAAGACTGCCCTGTCTCCAGGCCTGACACAAGAAAAGTGGCACATAATGGGTACCACCATTGTGTTGAAGGAGTAGAGGAAGGACAGATGTTAAGGAATACGGGTCCAGGCCAGTGGTGGCATAGGTCCCCAAGGGATCAAAGGAACATTGTTATCTCTATTTTATAGATGAGAAAACTAAGGCTGAAAGATATTAAATGATTCACTCAGCATCAAAGTTAGGGTCTAAGGTAGAACCTGAACCTCGTTCTGCTTTGGGCAGGTCCATTTCAGGGACCAAGTTGCCACCCACAACCTATCTGCAGGAATTGATATTAATCTTCCCCTTCTTCTCTAGACTCCCTAAATTCTTTCTTTTCACCTTCTCTCTATAGTTTAGCTAGGGGAAGAGGTTTGGTTCCTTCTCCAGCTTGGCTTATACTCCAGAAGTATAAGAGTATGGGCCATGGATCTTAGAGATACTTTACATTATTCATTTTAGAGATGAGGAAACTGAGGCTCCGTTTTGTCTCTGACCCTATATAATGGGTTAGAACATCATTTTTACAAATATTTTAAAAAATTTTCTTCTTTTCATTGTGAACTTAAATTTTAATAAATATAAACATTTCAATATACAGAGAATGGAAAAAAAAAGAATTATGCTTGAAACCATGAATCGCTATCATGTAAAACTTTCTTTTCAAGTATCTACAAAATTAAACACAGTAGTACCAACATGGCCCTGTTTGTATCCTATTTTGAACCTAGATCATCATTTCTGACTTCAAAATAATCAAGATTCTTAACTAAATCTGTGGTCTCATTGATGTGGGTATTTCCTCCGGCAATGCAGATCCCAACCCATCCATACGTGCCCATCCCATATAAACCTTATCCAAGTCCTCCCATACACCAGATATAAGGGGCTCCCCCAAAATTAATGGATAGCAAATGTTGAGAAAAATTCCTTAGATTTTCAGACTCAAAAGTTCCATTTAGTATTTGATACACTGATTATTTATCTTTTGTGTGATTGTGGAATATTTCAATTTCACAATATAATAAGCACCTCAAAAAATCTTTATTTTCTGAGTTCTTTAGGATTGATACTTTTTCAGAATTTAGGATAGAAGGCAACCTTCTTGTAAAATAGCATTTATAGGTCAAGTATCATTTAAATATTTTATTTAGAAATAAACCTTAAATTTTCCTAGTATGAGATTTGATTTAATTTTTAAAAATTAATTTTAAAAATAAGGTAACACCAAAGTATCATGAATTCTAAGATCTGACAAAGAAATTAATTTACTCTTAAAGCCAATGACATGAAGAAAAGAAATATATTCCTGTTCAAGGCTATCTGAAGGACACACTGGCTTTACTACTGAAAGTGCTCTCTCTATAAGCTATTAATAACTCTCTGCATTGCAGAACTTTATTTTTTAATCTATACACAGAACTGTAGATATTTAAAGCCAAAGATAAACCATCAGCTATATATGTGAAAAAGTATAAATCCTTTTATCTTTTCAAAAGGTTAGTATTATTAATAATGTTAACATTGAAATGTATTTTCTGGGACGGTTTAAATTTTACAAGCATGAGTAAAGGCACTGTTTGAAATGATGGAATGTAAGAAACACTGATCTGCATTGTGTAAATACTGTATATCTATTGTATAATCACTTTTCTGGGCCTCAGTTTCCTCATATGTAAAATCAGGGAGATTAACTAATCTCCAAGGTGCCCTCTAGCTTAAAAATTCCATGATTCTACTTACAGGCATGAAGAGACTAAATCACATTCACCAATAGAAATTGATTTTCAAAGAAACAGTATTCTAAGAGGAGTGGGGAGGGGAGCTTGAGCCCTAAGTGCCATATTAGGTATTTATTAATGCGAGCACTTATATACTAACTACTTGCCAATGTTGGAGAAGTTGACCACCTGAAATGATGGTAACGATCATTCATCATTGAGCAAAGTCCTGTCAAAATATTCAAACATGTTCCACATAACTTTGCTGCACCAGGTTTGAGCTACACCTGTTCTGTTTTCCCTAACTCCTTATGCCTCCCTGTGCATGATATTTTTGTTTGGCTGTGAAATCCAATGCTGCGAGATGGCACTGAAGTTGAAAGGCTCTCAGATTCTACCATGGCATTATGGCACTGGAATCCTTCCAAGGGATCTTTCCTCTGTCCCACTGATAATCATTAGCTCTATTTTTCAGTTTGTCCTTTTAATAGGAATACTTTGGTCTTTATTTTATGAGATGATGAAATCAAGCCTTAGTTATTTCTGAACCAGACCATTTTAGAAGCTGTGCCCACAATAGGTTATAAATAGTCTTTCTTGCTTTCAACATCTTGTATCAGTACCGTCATTAAAGACATTGAGGTCAGAGCACCAATATCAAGTACAATCAGCTAATTATCTCCATAAGAATGCTAACTGTTTCGAAACACTTTTTTCCTGACAGATTCTAGCATATACATACTATTAATTCATGACTAAAAACGTTCACCATAATATTATTGTTTTAAAAGAACCTGAAACTGTATTCATCATTTAAACCCAAAGTAAGGATTTTTAAAAATTACCATTTAAATTGAACATATTATTTCTGAGCAATGGTTGGCAAGGCTCATGACCTTTGGATCTTCTATGCTTTTTGGAAGTCTGGAGAAGGAACAAGATATTTCTGTAAGACTATCTGCTATCATTTACTACTTTATTCCAATGAGGATGTAAGAAGCGGAGGGGCACTACCAGCAGTTCCTTTTGACAAATGTTGTTACAATCCCCATACTTCTCCCCTGTCATTTATGATGAAAGTTTGATAGTTGTGGATGTGGAACAGTAATATACAAATTAGAGGTGTTAGGGACTACAGCAATGACATCAAAGAAACAAAACTATGTACATAAGAAAGGATCCCAACTTCTCCCACAGTATTTTCCCTTTCTTTCCTAGATCTGGTTGACCATAACTTCGTCTGAGAAGATGAAAGTGCATCACTCCATGAAATCAGACCTTTTTCCTTGGTACAATGAGAACAGGAAGTTAGCTTTTCTGTTACTGTTGGAAATGAGGAAACAGGAGGATTACAGGAACATCCGGTAAAGCAAATTTGCATCCAAACTTGAAGTAGGAATTAAAGCATTTTTCATTACCAGTCTCAACAATCTTCACTGTCCCCCAGTTTCTTAAAGGTTTTGGGTATAAAAAGTATTTAAAATACTTTTACTAATAAATAAGTCAGATTTCACTTCTGGCTTTTTCCTCTCTTGATTCACTTTTCCTTATGATTATCTACTCACAACTGTCACAGGATCACAGATTGAGAGCTAAAAGGGACCTGAGAAGCCCTCTAAGTCCCCCCACCACTTCCATATTACAGATGAGGAAACTGAGTCCCAGGGAGTTAAACTGCCTAACATCATGCAGCTAGCCAGTAATAGTAACCTCATGGGGTTGTTGTGAGGAAAAGCACCTGTAAATATAGAAGAACTATAGAAGCTATTGAGTAACATCATTTTACTCTTCATTAAATGACCAAAATTTATAAGACACAATTTGTCATATTGTTCACATAGTTTTATGCTTCTTGTTTTCAAAAATTTATAATTAGATGAATAGAAAATTATTTTGAGAGGGGAAATAACACTCTGAATTGATATCCCCTCTTCCTATGTGAACTGAACTTCCATCAATATCTAGTGGCAATTATCGATGTCATTCTTCAACACATAAATGTTGCCTCTCAAAAACCAAATTAATTTGCTTCTTTTTTTTCCCCTAGTGATATTCTATTTATGGCCACAGAGAAAAACTGTGGAGAGTAAACTCTAGGATGCCTCCTGCTTCTCCAATTTAACTAATTGTTCCTTAAACTGGAAGTAGCATCTGTTGAAAGATTTTCTGGCTCTAAATACTTGCTTGCTTCCCAGCACCCACAGAGTTACAATGGAAAGCCATGTTTACATGGAAAAGAACAAAGAAAAAACCCCCAGCTTTCCTTTGAACCAACCATATAATTAGGTCAAAAAGTCAGCATAACAAAAAACTCTGCTGTGAGAAACTTAGGAAATAAAAATAATTTTTGCTAAAGGATGAGAGGCAGTGTTGTTTTATTGTGTAGAAAGCTGGCTTGGAAAGTCACGAAGACCTGGATACTAATCCTGCTTCTGATATATCTTGGCATCGTGATATTGGCATCACTTCATCTCTCAATGTTCTGGGTGACTCTCTAAGACTATTAATTACAGAGAAGGTGCAGCACTGTGCATTGGGAGAGATTTTCTTTATCTGCTACTTTCCTACGTCAATGAAACCAAAGGTCTAGTCAAGGGTGTTGTTACTGGCCTGTATTCCTTCTACTAGAGAGCCTGAAGGCTGGCAGATCTCTTGACTTTGGGAGTTCTGAGCTGCAAGAGAGTTAAGCAGATTGGGTATCTGTACCAAGTCTGGCCCTGCTAAGGTGAGCTCCCGAGAATAGGGAGGCTAAAGGCTGCCTAAAGAGGGACAAACAACCCAGAACTGAAGCAAAACAGGTAAAAGCTCTACCACCAATCCATAGTGGGACTGAGTCAGTGAGTGACGACTACATTACCTAGCTTGGGTGTGATAGAAACAAAGCAAACAAAAATCCCCCCATCTTCCTAAAAAAAGGGTCATGGGGATCTAGCACCTATTGATTTCATGTTTAATTACAAAATAATTGCATTTTTTTATATTTAAGATGGAAAATCTGGTAAAAGTTGCCCCTACAATCTAAGTTTACAGAATGAGAATTCAGTAATATTGTCCCGATTTTATAGATGAGGAAATAGAGGATCACTGAAATGAAGTGCCTTGCCTGTGGTCAAACATGGGCAATTTAGTGTCTGAGAAGGGATTAAGACCCTCTCTCCTAACTCAGAAACCAGAACTCATTCTACTACACCAAGCCCTCTCTCTTCCCTGCATTTAATTATACCATTTTCTACATTATACACAATGCCTTCTCCCAGCCCATTCTCTACCTATTAAAATTCTACCTATCCTTCAACAACCAGTTCAAATACCATCTCCTCCATAGAGCTTTCCTTGATCTCCTCACCCCTTTAGAAGGGGTCTTTTATTTTTTGAGTCTCATAAAGTGTTTTGTATCTATTACAATTTATCTAGTACTGTTATTTATATAAATGAAAAAAGCATTTATTAAATGCTTACTATGTGCCAGCCACTGTGGATACAATTAAGAGAGTAAGACAGTCCCTTGCCCTCAAGGAGTTTATATTCCAAACTGTGGAGACAACAAAGTAACACATATATTGGAGTGGTGAGGGGAGGAGAGAGAGAAAATAGTAATTTTGTATCGGATGATTTAGACCCCTTTCAGAGTCTCATTTTCATTTTCTCCCATCTGTTCTGTTGATCATGGTTAATCACACTATTAATTATCTTTAACATTTTTACAAGGCTTTTAATAAATTGCAGAAATACTTCTGGTTCTTGGTGTAAGTAAGAATAATGGTAAGTATTGTTCAAGTTCATTCATACCCTGAAAAACCATGCCAATTTATTTATTTAGCATTAATGTTGGCAATATTTGTGGTAAGGCAAAATTAAATCAAGGCATTCAAAAATCAAGCAACTAAGCATTCACAGTGTTAAGAAAATTTAGGAATAATGTCATTTAAGTTCTATCATGATATTAGAATTAATTTCCTAGGCTTTATTTTGAAAACATAGATTGACTTCTGGTTTCAAGGACCAAATCTTAAATTTGTACCTCCGTATATACTGATCTTTCTTTACTTAAAATAACAAAACTTAGATCTTTTAAATAAAAAACAAATCCATATGGAATCAAACCAAAGTTGAAGGATTACAATGGTGTGAGCAAAGTTTTGAGAAGACAGTGTCAAAAGGAATTACCTCCTAATTTCAAATAGCATCTAATTGCACTGATTGTTTAAAGTTGTTAACCACCAGCTTTTTGTCCTAGAAAGGAAAGAGGAAAATCCCCAATTCACCCAATAAACAAATGTTTCTAAATCTTGGGAGGTAGAATCATTGTTATAACAGAAGCTTCTCTGGGATTTGCAGGCTTATCCATTTCTTCTCTGAAGAGGAAACTTCTCTGATATTTGATCTCTTTCCCCTGAGGAGAATAAGGAGGGAGTAGATGAGGGAGATAGAAAAATAAAGTCTATTTGCTACTTATTTAGACCAACTATGCACTGAGTACCATGTTAAGTCCTTTACAAATATCTAATTTGATCTTCACAACAACCCTAGGAGGTAGGTGATATAATTGCCCTTATTTTACAGATGAGGAAACCAAGGCAGACAGTGGTTAAGTGATTTGCCAAAGGTTACACACCTACTAAGCATCCAAAGGTTGTATATGAGCTCAGACCCTCCTGACTTTGAGCCTGGCACTCCATACATTTTAACCTAGCTGCCTAATCTAGTAGGTAAAACAGAGAGTGAAAAGCTTCCTTCAGGGCTAACTATGAGCTGGGCAAAACCAACTCAATTTTTTTCAGGTTATAGGGCCAGAAAAATAGAATAAGCCTTCCCACCCAGGCTGCTTTTCTCAAATCTGAAATGTATAGAGGATGATGCAAAGTTTTTATGTGTAGTACTCAACTCCACCCAGAAATAGGTCTCTTGGTCTTCTCATTGTTGACAACCAGGGAGTCTCTGAGAAGCCTTTAAATGAGTATTCTACCTAACTCAGTACAGACCCTGTTTAACTTCAGTTTTTAGCTGCAATGCTCACTTTTCAAATTCCAGTCTCTCTGGAAACCCTGACAAGAATCAGACTCATTACCAAGATCCTTATGTTGGAATGAAGTTGATGGTTCTCTTGTCTCCACTTTTCTCTTGAACCAGCCAAATCCCCTTAATGCAAGTTTCCCTCAGAAATATTCTTCAGAATGAATTCTACTAAGTCAAATATAGTAATTCCTCACATGAGCTCTTTTGTCTTTTAATCAATTAACTGGGACATTGTCTCATTTATAGTTAAGTGTGATTTAAAGAAAGCATGGCTCAAAGATTAAAATACGCAAATGAGCACTTAAGTTTGGGGATGCCATACATATCTACATTTAATGACTTCCTGCAAGTTATTCCAACACAGGTCATGATTACTACTTTACAGGTGCTGTATTTTTATTTTTGTTATTTACCCTGAAAATGGCTGCAAATCTTTACAAATTAAATGCATCCAAATTATCCAAGCCTGAAAAAAATGGAATTGTCTTTGTCAGGGCACAAGCAAAACTGAAGAGAGCAGTTAAAGCCAAATAGATTGAAACACAACATAAACACTATAAAGCATTGTAAGTCTTTTTAAAAACCAGATTGTCAAATCACAATGCGATTCAATTAATTGAGGATGCACAAAAAGATTCAGAGAGAAAAAAGCCCAGAGTTGTTTCCCTTCTAGTTTTATATGTTTTCAGAACAACCTAGATTTTCATGTTTCTTCTTAAATCACAGAATTTCAGAATTGGAAGGGACCTTGGCAGCGAGTCTAGGGATTCTTTACCTTTTGTGTCATGAACCCTTTTGGTAATCTTGTGAAATCTAAAGATTCCTTCTCAGAATAAAACTTTAAATACACAGAATTACAAAAGAAATCAACTGTAATGAAATAAAGTTAAGATATTATTAAAAAACAAATGTGCAGATCCCAAGTTAAGGATTCTTGATCTAGTCCAACCAAGAATCCTTTCTCCAATATGCTTGACAAATTTTCATCTAACCCCTGCTTAAAGAAATACAATAAAGGGAACTTACCACCTCTCTTAGAAGGGAAGACTTTCAGATGAGATGGCACCTGAATTGATTGATGTTGAAAGAAGGGAGGAATTTCAATGCAAAGGTTTTATGGGGGTTTGGAGGGGAGGGGAATGGGAAGGAGAGAGAAGAGGCCATTCCAGAGCCAAGCAAAGTCAGGGACACAAGAAAGGTCAAGATGACACTAGAGTGGGCAAGGTGTAGAGAGAGAGGGATACAGTTTGACTGGAACATAGAGGGGAGAAGAGAGAATAAGAAAAATG
This sequence comes from Potorous gilbertii, assembly GCA_028658325.1. Lineage (NCBI taxonomy): Eukaryota > Metazoa > Chordata > Mammalia > Diprotodontia > Potoroidae > Potorous > Potorous gilbertii. The sequence continues at coordinate 432,324,775 of CM053770.1, read as the reverse complement.
CTTGAAAAGACAGAGCGGAGACAGAGTGTGGAGTGTCTTGAATGCTAGGATAAGAATATAGACTTCAGTCAGCAATAAAGAAGCAACCTATGGTTTTGGAATAGAAGGAGTGATATGTACATTAGCTGCACATTTAGAAAATGATTCATGTTAGGAGTGAAAATAATAGATTAGAGATGGAAGAAAAACTAATCAAAGAGACATTAATTAGAACACAAGTTCTTAATCTGGGGTCCATCAACTTGTTTTCGACAAAATAGTTTGATAACTGTATTTCAATATAATTGATTCCTTTCCCAATCTATGTATTTTATTCTGTGCATTTAAAAATATTATTCTGGGCTCAGATTCAATCCAGGTCAGGTTCTGTCTAGCTGAGATTCCTTCTGGCCCATTTGTGAATACAGGCATTACAAATGCTTAGGCTCCTTAAGAGTCAACCCAGTAAGACAAATCTTTAATAAACTTTGTTTTTCTTCGGCTTTAAGAAGGCTTGTGTAGAATTCATTCAAGCAGGACCTGGCGTATGGGTATTTGGGGGTCCCTGGCATCCCTAAAACTTGTCATTTATGGTTCCCTGACCGGGAAAAGCTGCTAATCTCAAGTTTTGCCAAGACTGGAAGGTATGTAAGCCTCCCCCTCTCCCTATCCCCTTCTGGCTCTCCAAGCACCTTGGAAGCAGATTTTTGGACCTGGCCTCAGGTCACAGTATTGGGCAAATTCTCTGAATTTCCTAGGTACTAGGGAATTAGAGAACACTCTCAGGTTGTTGGTCCAGTGGTTGTGTTTGAGGCAGTGGACATGGGTACACCCTTCAAAGCAAGTGTGCACAACTCTCTGGATTCCCTGGGTGCTAGAGAAAACTCAGTTACTTTTTTGTCCCCTTTTTTTTCAAGGCTCACTCCCATGTCCTCCTTCACAGAGGGAGGGACTTCCAGCATTGGTTTCCCTTCCCTTTTCCTCTACTCCAACCCCCCTTGATTCTTGCCTCATTTACCTTCCATGTCTCCTATCCTGTATCTCCTCCCACGGCCCCTCCCCACTTGGTGACCCCTGCTCAGGTCCCAGTCATGGGTCTGACTGAGGTACCTCTCTCTCTGCAGTCCCCCTCCCTGTTACAACATCCACTCTGGCCTTCGGCTCTGCTCCTACCGAACTTTTCTGGGCTATCTTCCCCTCTGACCCCTTCTCTTCCTCAGGTGCCAGCTGATCTTTCCTCTTGCCAGTCAGATGCCCTGGCCTTGCAGCTCAAACCAGTTGAGTCAGCATTCCCCAGTCCCTCCCCCAAGAAAACTGGGAATTTCTATCTCTTTAACCAAGCCCCTGCCTCCACAGTGCCTTCAAGGATTTTTCCCTTGAGGCAAGTGCATATTCCACATCTCATTCAGGATAAAGAGAAACTGGAGAGATACTTGGAAGATCCCACTAACTTTACCAAAGGTTTGAGGGACATATCCCTACAATTTGGACCTTCTTGGAAGGATCAGCATATTCTTTTCTCTGCCTGTTGTACCATTGAGGAGAAGGGCAGAATTTGGAAACATGCCCAAAAGTTTGGGGACCGTATGGCTAGCAATGATCCCCCTAAAATGCCCCCCAGGAGCAGCTGCTGTTCCTACTAGTGTCCCAGAATGGGATTATCAAAAAAGGGAGGATAGAGGAAAGAGAGCCCATGTGGTAATTTGCCTGTTAGAAGGCCTAAAAACTGCATTTCAAAATCAAATAAATTTTCAAAAAGTTAGGGAAATTACTCAGAGAGAAAAGGAAAACTCTTCCCTTTTTCAAGACTGACTAGTAGAAGCTGTTAAAAAGCATAAAAATTTGGATCCTGAGTCCACAGATAGGGCAGCAATCCTTAGCATGTGTTTTATTAATCAATCTGCCCCAGATATTAGGAGGAAACTGCAGAAACTGGCAATGGGACCCCAAACACCTCAGGCCCAATTACTGGAGACGGCCTTTGGAGTCTTTAGTAACAGAGACCTCTTTGCAGCAGAAGAAAGAGAACGAAGGAGAAGAACAGTCCTGTCTATCCCTGTTCCAGCCACTAAGAAACAAGTTGGAGTGTTTTTAGTCATGGCTGGATTTTGTAGCCTCTGGATTCCTAATTTTGGTTTTATTGCTAAACCCCTTTATGACCCTACGCAGGGCACTGCCTCAGACCAGGCTAAAACTTTGAAAATTCTGAAACCTAATTTGACCACCACCCCATCACTACACCTGCCCAATCTGGGAAAACCTTTCACTCTGTATGTTGATGAAAGGAGAGAACAGGCTTTGGGAGTCTTAACCCATTCCTTAGGACCTGACCCCAGGCCAGTTGATGTTTTTATTTACTCAAAATCTGCTTTCCTTGTTCTATATGCCCATGGAGTAACTTGGAAAGAAAAGGGATATCTGACAGCAAAAAACTCCTCTATCAAACATGCCTTTCTATGTTTTGGCCTTGCCATAGTCATATTTAATTCTCTCCAGAGAAATTGTCTTTTATGCCAGGGAAATTGTCTTTTCTTCATACTTCTTTTGTGTCTGTTTGGTGTGTGTTTGCCTAACCTCCTTGCCAAGTTTGTCTTTTAGAGTGCAAGCCATCAACTTTCAGATTGACAGCCCAGGCTATATACCAACCTCTGACTGAATCCAAGGTCTCCAGCCCACTGGACCTGGCACTGCCCAGGTCTGACCCCCTGAATGGGACCCATCAAGGCAAGGACAGCTCTACACTCCTTGGCAGCAGGAAGCAGTTTCAGAAGGTGAGACCTTCACCCTTTACCCCAAAAGAATTTAGGGTCAGTCTGTTTGAGGGGGGAATGATGGGGTTCAGACTCTGGGTGCCTCCTTGAGCTCCCCTTGAATCTTCCCACTTAATCTGGTCTTTCTTACTCAAATCTAATCTTCCCATTTGTTCCGGCAGTCTCAGGAAGTCCACTGACTTTTTGTTATCACTGTGCTCAGGTCTCTGTTGCACTACCTACCCTTGATCCCATCAGAACCCCATTCCCCAGGCTGCTGACCAATCCCAGCAAGATCCTCCCTGGAGCCTATCTATATTCACCCCAGGGTACTGGTCATTCCCATATCACCCCTCTCAAGACCCCTGGATTGCCCCACCTGCAGATAACTCAAGCCCTCCATTGTCTGATATCTCCTGATTGCCTCCAGCTGTTTCCAACCCTCAACCACTCATTCGGTCCTTGGACTTCTCCTCAGGACTCTCCCTAAACCCCTCCTCCCATCACCCTAGACTACCAGACCACCCCCAGATCCCTCCTATAGTCTTTTCTGTATTTAAGTTCCATCTGGCCTCCATGAAGGCACTCAGATTCAATCCAACTCAGACTCTGTCTAGCTGTGATTTTATCTGGCCTGCTTGTGAATACAGGCATTACAAATGCTTAGGCTCCTTAATAGTCACCCAGTAAGGTGAATCTTTAATAAGGTTTGTTTTTCTTTGGCTTAAAAAAAATATTATTCTGAGAAGAGGCCTTCTCCAGAAGGCTTCATTAGACTGTTAAAGATATGTGTATAAAGATTAGAATTCCTAAATTGGAAACTATCACAATAGCTTAGGTAGGAGTTACAAGGAATTTCACTGACAGTAGAAAGAAAAGCTTCAGAATCCAGAAGACTGACTGGTCTGGCCAGGTAAAGGAAAATAGAAACACTTAGGTTTTGAGCATGGAAGCATGACTACAATATCAACAGAAATAAGGAATGGGCAGAGATAGGTAAGATAATTTTGACTTGGAGATATGGATGAGACATAAAGGTGGGGATACTTAGCAGGAAGGTTGGGAATGAAGGTATTGAGCTTCAGGGAACAGGCTCTGTCATATGGACTTGGGAATCACTGCCATAGAGGTGAGCATCTGAATCATGGGAAAGGCAGGAGACAATAGAAGGAAAAAAGAGAAGTCTAAAATAGGGAAACCAATGTTGTTGCTATAGAACATAATACTATGAAATGGAATAATGCTAGTATCTTTCAAACATTGATAAGATATATATATATATATATATATATATATATATATATATATATATATATATATATATATAAAGAAATAACAGCAAGCATTTAAAAGTATATGCTATTGTCAGGCACTGAGGACAGAAAGACAAATATGTAAGACCCCTTGACCTTGAGAAACTTATATTCCAGTAGGTAAGATAAACAGGTATAAATGCGTGTGCCACACATTCACACTTAAACACATCTGTGTGTGTGTATGTACACACCCATACATCCATGTATACATATATAATTATATTTATATATACACAAAATATTATATATAAGACGATGGGGGAGAGACTCACTAGCACTTCAGATTAAGAAAGGTCTCTGATAGCAGTAACCCTAGATCTGGGCTTTGAGGGCAACTAGGGATTCTAACAAGTGAAGGTCTATTCCAGGAAGGAGGAAATCTACGCAGAATGAGGAATAGTGAGATCCGCTTGGCTGGACTTTAAAGTGAGTGAAGGAGAATGGTGCATCATAAGCCCAGAAAGGTAAGATTGAATCAGGTTGTGAAGGGCTTTAAAGGCCAAGAAGATAAATTTGCACTTAATCTTGCAGGCATTAGGGAGCCACTGAAAGAAAAAAAAGAATGAAAGGAAATTGAGAAAGAAGGAAATAAGCATTGTTAAAGTGCCTACTGCATGTTAGGCTCAATGCTAAGCCCTATTATCTCATTCAATCATCACAACAATCTTGTAAGGTCGGTGCTATCATTATCTCAGTAAGTGTCTGAGTAAAATTTGAACTCAGGTCTTCCTGAGTTTAGAACCAGCCCTCTCTCCACTGTGCCACCCAGCTGTCTCTGTAGGCACTGGACCTTAACAGAGCTTATTACCTAAAAGGTCATAAGATAAACCAATCATACTCAAGGTGAGTCCTTCATGGACTCACACCTCTCCCATCCTTGACGGAGAAATGAGAGAATGCTCATGGTAGGGGATGAAAGATTATCTTTCATTTATTTCAAAAATTATATTATTCTTCCTTAATTATTTATCACTCTTGGTAAAAACAAAAAACCCTTGGTTATGGTCCCAATTCAATTCCTTACCTCTTATTTTGCAGTCTGAAAAAACATAGTTCAAAAAGTAGGAATAAAAATCTGCCAAACAACAGTATCCATCCCCATGGTTTTATTTGTGATGGCAAAAGGGAGCATTAACTAGTTTACAAAGTCCTTTGCCTTCCGGAAGAGCTTTATGCACCGAAACATTGAAAAACCACTGCCAAAGAGAAGAAATTTTGTCTATGATAACAAAATATTTAAATCATATCTTCCAAGTACGTTACATCCCATTTGCCCAAGAATTGTCTTAACTTTTGAGATTATGATTGAGATGTTTAAGTAGTGAAACTCCAACACTTTAAGGAGAGGTGTTCCATTCAGCCTTCTCTCCCCTCCACTTTCTACCATACTGTTCAGATTCTGCTGCTTCATATCATCCTTGAAAATTCTCTTTTGATCCCAATCAATTCCTTTCCAAACTTTTCCCACCTACTAGAGACCTTTGCATGACCCTTCTTATCATCTCTTGATCTCCATGGTGCTCTCTCCTCCCTTCCTCAGTGAATTCAGGACCTGGCACTGTCTTCTTCTCTACTCCATCTTCTACCTTTCTCTTTAGTGATTTAAAAATATTCAAGCTGATGAGTCCTCAAAACACCCTGGTCTTTCAGATCCCTCAACTTCCTCAGCTCCCAAGAATTTATCTCTACTTTACTTAAACCACTGCTGGGGTGGTTACATCTTACTGCTACTCACGATCACCTGAAACTGTTCCACCTCCAAAATCTTGGCATCTGAATTTCTCTCTCTGATTACAGCCTACGAGTCTTTCACTTCTTGCATTGACTCACTCCTTCTAAATCTATTTTTTTGATTTCTGACTCTTCTCAGGCAGTTAAGTGGTGAAGTAGGTAGAGTGCTAGTCCTGAAGTCAGCAAAACTTGAATTCAAATCCCGCCTCCTACACTCACTAGCTATTTAAAAATGGGCAACTCCCTTAACACCTCTCAGCTTCTGTGTCCTCATCTGTAAAAGAGGATATAGTATCGACCTTACAGGGTTGATGTGAAGCTCACACAAGGTAATATATGTAAAGGACTTTCCAAATTTTAGAGTGTTATTTAAATGCACCTCTTATTCTCCTAGTCAGTCCACCAGCATAAGTTATGGATAGTGTAGTCATCTTTCTCCTATATTTACAAGTTGCCTTTTAGAATAAAAAAAGTGTGTATATATGTGTATATATATATATATGTATATATAATGTATATATACATATATATATATATATGTATATAAAGGCATTAGTGTGTGTGCCTCCTGTCAGCTTCTCCACTATTGAATATTTCCATCATCTATCATTTTTGACAATTTGAAAGGTGTGCGATGAGATCTATTTTTGAAGTCCCTGATACTACTATCTTCTCCCCTTCTGTCAGCTCTTTTCTTACTCGAGGGGCATTGAATACTACATGAAGAAATCAAGAAGAGATCACTCGCTAGCCCCAGTACATCTGACTGGCTCAGGACTACACAGCTAGTAAGCGTCTGAGGTCAAATTTGAACTCAGAAAGATGAGTTTTCCTGATTCCAGGTTCAGCGCTCTATCCACTGGACCACTTAGCTGCCCCTTTGTCCTTTTACGAATCTAATTGACTCCCTTGCTTGTTTCTAATCACAGGACCCTCACCTTCTAACTTTTCTGAGACTGAAGCCATCTATTGTGAAATGCCTCATCTCAGTTAAGAAATCTAAGTAGAGCGTATGAATGTCCTTTTTCTCTGCCTACAATTTTCTCCATCTTCTCTCTTTTTGCTCCAACCTCAGAGGATGAGGACATTCTCCTTCCTTTTAAAAGTGCGCCTTTGATCCCTTCCCTTGGGAAGGGGTGAATCCTGTCAATCAACTTTTCTGTCATTTTCATTTTCTCTTTCTCTACTGACTCCTTTCATCCTACCTAGAATTATGATACTGGGATCACAGGTTTAGAGCTATAAGGACCCCAAAAGTCATCTAGTCCAACCCTTTCATATTACAGGTGAGGAAACTGAGTCCCAGGGAGAGAGGTTAAGTCATGACTAAGGTAACAAAGGAATTCAAACCCAGGCCCAAGCTCCAGAGTCAGTGCTTTCCCACTATACTCTGCCTTACTGTCTTAATTAGCCTTAAGATAAAAATGAAAATAAAACAAAATTTTTAAAAAATCACCTTTTCTCCTGACCATGCCATTTCAGTGTACCATTCTGTCTTCTCACCTTTGTTGAGAAACATTCTCATACCCCTTGTAATCTGGTTTCTACTCTGACAACGCTCTCTCAAAACTTGAGTCATCTGTGGCTCTTTTCTCCATCCCTCATATTTTATATCCAATTAATCACTAAGTTGTATTGATACCATTTTCACAAAGTCTTTTCAGTCCCCTTCTCTCCTATTGCACTGTGACCATAGTAGCTATCATTTTTCTCATCATCTTGCTCACTAGGACTACATCAGAATAACCTTCTAACAGTTACCTCTGCCTATGAAGTCTCTAACTTCTCCAGGCTACTTCTCATTCATCCAGCTGCTAAAATAATCTTCCTAATGTTCAAGTCCAGTCATGCCAATCCCCTGTTCAAAAAACTTTCCATGGCTCCCTATCACTTGTAAGATGAAATACAAGTTCTGTCATTTTCAATGAACCTCTCCAGCCTTATTTCATCTTACTCTTTATATATTCTATACTCCAGTCAGAGCAGACTACAGGCTATCTCTGAGCCAAGACATATCTCTTGCTGCCATGAACATTCTGTCCTCATCTTTACTTTTTATTTTGTTTCCTTCTTCCTTTAATACTCAGGTCATGAAACCTTGAGGGAGAGTGGGAGAGGGGAAGAGAGGGGGAGAGGAGGAGAGGGGGAGAGGGAGAAAGGGGGAGAGGGGGAGACAGCGAGCACATGTCTGGCTTCCCTATATATCTCTATATCTATAGATATATACACACTACATACATGTATATGTATATGTATATCCTTTCTCTTGTGCAAGTATATATGTGTGTGTATATACACATACACACACATATATCCATATCCCCTTCTATACAACATTTTTTTTTTGGCAACATACTTTTGCCCACTTTTGATAATACATTGCTCTACTACAATCCTTTGTCTTATTTGAACTTTTAATTTTTCAGAGATTATAAACTATGATTTGCAGCCATTATAACATTACTAGGAAAAATTAATGCTGATGAAATAGACTTTTGTGGCAGTGAGCAATTTGACATCACTGACAGAACTGCTCAGTTTCCCAAGTGTAATCCAACCTGATCTTATCCTTCTGTTCAATTCTGGTATTCTAGGTAATGCCAATCTGAAGCACCAATCCAGATTATACATATTGATGATGTAATTCTTTTTGCTTATTCCAGTGTTTAAAACAGGTTCTGTCATAAAGTAGGACTTTATATATGCTTTTTGATTTGATCTGCTCATAGAGGCACATGTTAGCCTGGGCAATTTTTAATCCATTTTATATTCCCTGTATGACTAATTATATAAATTTATTTTATACAACTACAGATTTCCCTGAAGATGGCTTATATTGTTCTGGAGCTGGTTGAAAATATGGCATGTACATAACAATATTTATTGAATGTAGCAATTGAAGGGGGGCAGAAAAAATACATTTTTTTCATTTTGCTGAAGATTTTCCCAGCTTACCCATCTTTATCCTCGAATTTTTATATAGACCTGGATTTATGGGCTTTGAGAATATACTCCAAGCCTTAAAGTTACCAAAGTAATTTGGGAAATGTTGATCTATGCTCACTTTCTACCATTTTATCTGCCTGTGCAAATTCAAAGCAGTAGTACAGTGGTTTCCATCAAATCGCTGCATTTTACTTTCTAATTCTCAGGAATGCCTGATGAAAATAATTCTTGATTTTCCCTTGCAAAATTAACCTTCCCATTATTGCCAACAAAAACAGTAAGCTGCTGTGACAGAATTCTTCAACATTACTTGATTATTCATTCAACAAATATTTACTGAATACTTACTCTACATAAGGTGCCCTGTAGGAGACAAAGCTGTCCAAAACTTGTGTCCCTACCCTTAAAGAGTTTATTATCTAGATAAAGAAATGAGATATTTACAAACGTGAATCATGGAATTTTACAGCAGAAAGGGACCTTGAAGTCTTCCTAGTCAAAACTCTTTATTTTGCAAATAAGGGGACTAAGGGTCAGAATGTTACAATGACTTATCCAGGATCATTTAGCTGGTTGACCAAAGAGCTGGGTCTAGAACTTAAGTCTATGGTTCCATTCTGGGGTATCTACGTGGTGCAGTGGATAGAGCACCAGTGCATGAGTCAGAAGGACCTGAGTTCAAATGTCACCTCAGACACTTGACATTCACTAGTTGCATGACCTTGGGCAAGTCACTTAACCCCAATTGCCTCATCCTGGGTCATCTCCAGTCATACTGATGAATATCTGCTCACTGGATTCAAATGGTTCTGGAGGAGAAGTGAGACTGGTGACCTGGACAGCCCTCCCTCACTCAAAACAAAGTCAAGTGCAAGTCAAGTCATCATTTCTCGATTCCATGGTCTTCTTTGACAATGAAGGACGAATGCACACATGGCTCCATTCCAGTACTTATTCCACTAATAGTGCCCTGCCCCCTTATCCAAATCTAAAATTTCTTAAACAATTTTTGTTGACATTTTTTGTTGTTAATTTTCCTTCCTTTATGTTATTACATATATCTAACTACACATGTTTTGCTTCTCTCCCTTACCTAGTGGACTATCCATTATGCCAATGAATGAAAGCGAAAAGTGAAAAAAACAACTCAGAAAAACTTCCCAACACATCAATCGAGTCTCAAAGTAATGTGATGTTTCCCAGCTATAGTCCCCTCCACCTTCTGCAAAGAAAAGAGGGAGGTCCATTTCCGTATCTTTTATTTGCAGAAAAATTTGGTCATTATAATAACATAAAATTCATTTTCAATTTTTGTTTTCTTTCTTACATTTACATAGTTGCTTTTATTATATACCCAACAAGGGCATCTCTGATTGAGTCATTTTCTTACCATAATTCCAGATTGCTTTACAGAATGATTGGTCTAATTCATTCTTCCACCAATAATATATTAGTATGATTCTCTTTCCATAAGCCCTTCAAGGCAGGTTGTTCTCTTACTTTGTAGCCTTTGCCAATTTGTTGGATGGTGAGATGAACCTCAGAGTTGTTTTGATTACTATTAAGAGTTTATAATGTTGGAGAATTGCTTGCCGCTGTCCTTTGCTCATCCATTGGGGAATGGCTCTTGATCTTATATATTTCTATAGTTGTCTATTTATGTCAAATATCAGACCAATATCAGTGACGTTTGATGCAAAGGAAATAAAAATTTTCTACTGTACAAATATGTTTTACAATTTTTCAAATGCATGTGGATGTTTCTGTGATTAATAAAATAGGTATTTATGTAAAAGAACTGCTGAATTCAAAGTAATAGCTTTTCGTCATCATACATTTTCTTAACAGATCATGATATCAGACTGGCAAGTGACTGTGGAGAAGGGCACACCCTCCAAAGGTTTGGGAATCACCGATATACACAATACACAATTTATTGTTATCAATACCACGTTGATAATAACCATTTTAAAAGCGCATTTATGTAGCACTTTAAGGTTGCAAAGCACTTTAGAAACATCCCATGTTAGCCTCACAACTCTGGGATGCTGCTACGATTCACATGATTCCAATTTTACACATGAAGAAACAGAGGTAAATAGAAGTTAAATGATTTGCTGAGGCTTACTAGTAAATATTGTAAGTGTCTGAGGCTAGATTTGACCTGAGTCTTCCTGACTCTAAATGTAGCACTCCATCCATTGTGTCAACCAGCTTGAAGACCTGAAAACCTCAGCTTCTCTCCTCTTCTGCCTCATTCAGCCGAGTACTCATAAAACATATCTTACATATAATGTCATACAAAATATATGTCAATACCACTATCTCCTTGGGTTTTTCTATGCTTCTAATATAGAATCAATTAGAGAAAATAATGTTCACATTTCCTACCAATTGAAAAGAATTATGTCATTACTATATATTTGCCAGTAACTCACCTTTTCAGTAAACATCCAGTTAAAACATGTTATGTCATGGTTAAAAGGGGAAGACTATCTATTAAACCAACATCCACAGGCAATAAGAGTGACCATTAAATTCATGTATTATCCTTCTGTTTATATTTTAAGCCAAAATTACTATTATGACCATCCAAGAGAGTGTGCCTTGATTATGCATCATTAATAAATACAAGTACATTTGGATTTTTAAAGTGCAGTAGAAGCTGAATTAATAAAATTAATTAAAATTTAGAGATAATTTAAATAAAGGGAAAGGAACAGCTTTATGCCCTGGCAGCTGATGCAGTTGCATATGTGGAATAAGTAGGATTAAAAAGGAGCATACTGAAATACTGAGGGACCTTTCATGTTCCAGGAAATTACTGCCATTAGTGACTCTTCTTGAATTAAGACATTAAAGGACTCTATTAAAATGCAAATATTATGTAAGAGGAATAACACATTAAACCAATATCATCCATTAACATTTTAACTTGCAAAGAATAAAGCCCAGGGAAATGGGAGTCTAGGATTGAGGTTTTAATAGGAAAGTTGGGGTGTGTAGTGATGAGATTTTTGAAAAAGAAATGAAAGGACACAGAAAAAATAATCATTTCATTCTCCTGTCTGAAGTTTCCTGGTGTACTTCAAAAGATAATGAATTCTTTTTTGGACATGCTGAATTTGAGATGTCTACGGGACATTCAGTTCCAGATACTCTTTGTCATGAGATGAGCATCACTGGTATTTGGAATCATGGTTGATCATAACATAGATTAGAGTTCTTAAGTGTTCCAAAATTTTACAATATTGGTTCTGCTAAATTCTCTCTGTGTTAGTTCATATAAATCTTCCCAGTTTTCTTTGAAACTATTCTTATAGCAAAATAGTATTCTGATATTCATATACCAGCCATTATCTGCAGTACTCTTTTAAAGGATCTCCCTATCAAAAGTTTCTTCCACTCCAATCAGACCTCCACTCAGCTGCCAAGGTGACTTTTCTTAAGTGCAGATCTAACCAAACTAAGAATGGAAAGGCTTGTGTCTAGTAGACTAGCATACCTCTCATGGAGTTGCAGTGGTTTCCCTATTATCTCCAAAATCAAATGTAAAACTCTTCCCAACCTGGGCCCTTCCCTGTCTTCTTACTTTTTTTTCCTCTCTATTTAATCTCCCTGGTCTCAGTTTCATTATCTGCAAAATGAGGGTTTAGACTACATGGCCTGTGGAGTCCTTTTGAGCTCTGGATCTTTGATGCCATAATCCTAAAGTGATGCCAGACTGAATCCAATTTCATAGCTCCTTCCTTTCTTTCATATCCACCTTCTTTCCATACTGTCTTTAAATCATGTGTATATATGATGCCTGGTACACGAAGACAGAGGATATCTCAGTATGTATTCATATTATGTGTCACTCAAAGGAAGTGTCAGACAAATTCTAGTCCTAAAGCAAGTTCTACCCAAAGTCCCCCATTCATAACTCAGTTTTGTCATGTAGGCTCTCAAAGACTGTGCAAGGGAAACACAAATCCTGTCGGGTTCTACAAAGGAAGGACTTTGAATGTGGTCCTGACAATCTAAGAATGGAAAGGTTAGTAGACTGACCATATGACCATGCACTTTTTGGTCACAGCAGCCCATAAAACACAGAAAACCACAATGTGGCCTTAGTTACTGTAGAATCTCCCTCTGCTTCTGTAGTAACAGGAACAGAAAGGGATTGTTGTGGTGTTTGTCTTTTGTTATTGAAGAGGACCATGATGATATCAGGGAGATGATGACAAGACTTGCAGTTGACTTTGAATGAGGCCTGAGCAGAAAGGGGAAACAAGAGGTCAAGGGTCCTAAGATTTATACAGTTTTAGATAGTTTATAAAGCTGCTTAGCTGTTAGCATTATCAATACCTAAATCCTTGTCCAGTGAATAGAAATATTACTGAAGGAGCCCAATCATATCATTTGAGGTATTTTTGTTATCAATGAAACCAGAAGACAAAAGGAAGTTACAGCCAAATGTAAGGGAATAGTTCAGATTCTTTTGGGGGAAGCAAATAAAGGAGTTTGTGAAACTGGTTTTATGACACATCCAAAGCCAGCAAGAATCATCCTTTTTTGTAGGACATCTGTTCATCTAATTTTGCAATGTTCAGTCAGTCAACTAGCTTTAGTAAATATCTACTATGTGCCTAGTAATGTGTGTTAGAAATACAAAGAAAGAAAGAAAGAAAAAACAGTTCCAGCTCTCCATAAGCACTTAGTATAATGGGGAAGCATATACCCTAAGGGCCACACTAAGTGTTTACAAAAAGAGGATCACCAAAGAAACACAGCTTATGTGTCAATATCTGTTGCAAAGGATGACAAAGTAGAGAAATTCTATGATGAATTTGTGAGAACTCTCTTAGTTAAATTAACATACCAAATCTCAATGACTTTAATGCCTATGAGGGCATAAGGGAAGATGGTAAAAACTTGAGTATCTTCCAAAGGAAAAAGAGGTTCTTCATGGAGTGGGCAGGCTACAACATGCTACAAAGAATGTAGAAGAAGAGTGAAAGGGGTCTTCAAAGAAATATATCAAAAGAGATGATAATCTAGTCAAGTTTCAATGGTGAAGTTATCACCTGGCTATAGCTTGTGTTTACCATTGGTATCTCTGCGATGAAGAGGAGGCAAGGAAGACCCCTAGCATGTTAGATGATCTCCCATGAAAAAATTATGAAAGGATATGGACAAAGGTCGATCTGGACTTATGGGATGATTATGATGTGCTTTGTTGGAAGGGAATGCTTACCTCAATGGAACCGCAGGTCCACTGCTCTATTGGAATAATAGCAAGGGCCCAGAGACACTGGTGACAGCCCTTCAATGGAGTGTAAGTCTTCCATTAATAGAATTACAGTAAAAATAATGCCATTTTTTATATGAGGGAAAGTTGTATCTGTAGAATATGCATTAGAAATTGCTTTTTTGGCAATTATAACAGTCATGTATGGTTCCCATTGTGAGCACACATTTGCAAGGCAGCTGGCTGGAATGAGTGGATATCATTTGTAAATGAGGAATGAAATATGCCCAAAGAGAATGCCTATAGCTGACTGCAAAAATCAGGAGAATCAGAAGTTGGCATCTTCATGGGCATCTTTTCCTAGGCAGTATATTCAAAGACTCACTACTCTCAAGAAATAAATAAAGGGTAGTAATAGTTGAAGCTTCACAGACTAATGCTTTGTAGATAAAGAATTCGTTTGATACCACATCCAGTTGATTTTGTAATAAAGCTATACTTTCCAAATAGGCAACTTTAGATAAGATAGCAATTCTCAAACCTTTTATTTTGCTCCTGGCATAGTAGCAAAAATACAAAAAACACACTGATGTTCACCTATGCAGTTAGATTCCACGCAACTCATGGGGTACCCAGCTAAAGCTTGCCTTTACACACTTTTTGACATTACTGATTTCAGGTAAAAGATGGGAGACTATTTACTTGAAATTTATAGTAAGATTTGCTTACAGCAATGGAGGCAATCACTTGGCAGATTATATAAGGGTCTGAGTTAAGTATAGTCTTTAGTTCAATATACTGATTGATCATTAAGAGGTAAAAAGAATAAAATTTCTTACCCAGTTACTTTGGCTGCCTAACAGAAGTTATTTGTCACCATTGACTATTGGGAAGTCATGGTAATGCAGTCACCTTCCAGCTTCTGACAATGAAGCACCAGTAGACTGACAAATGGGGAAATGAAATGGAAAACCAGAACATTATCTGTACCTACTGGATATGTTACTTTTACTACCTACCATTCCATTTAATATTCCCTCCTAACAACTGATCACTTAAGTCTTCCGTATAGCATTTGTTGTTCAGTTGTTTCAGTCCTGTCTGACTCTTTGTGACCTCATACAGGATTTCTTTGGCAAAGATACTGGAGTGGTTTGCCATGTCCTTCTCCAGCTCATTTTACAGATGAAGAAACCAAGGCAGACAGGGTTAAGTGACTTGTTTAGGGTCACACAGCTACAAATGTCAGACGTCAGATTTGAATTCAAGTCTTCCTGACTCCAGGCTCAGCACTCTATCCACTGTACCACCTAGCTGTCTGAGAAAGCATCACCTATAGCACCATTTCTGTTAAATACCTGGAAGCAACCATTTTCCCCTTCCCATTTTTTTAAACTGGGTAAGGTGAGGAGTGAACTTAAAATTACCTTAATATTTAGAACTGTAGGTCTTCAGAATTGGGAGGGACTTCATAGGTCATACAGATGGCACAGTAGATAGATTGTAGGACCTGGAGCCAGGAAGAACTGTGTTAAAGCCCTTCCTGAGATAACTACTATCTATATGACCTTGGGCAAATTGCTTAATGCCTATCTGCCTCAATTTCCTCATCTGTAAAATAATAGCACCTACTTCCCAGGGTTGTTTGGAGGATAAAATAAGATAATATTTATAAAGTGCTTTGCAAACCTTGCAGCATTATGGAAATGTTAGCTATAGTATTATTATGATTCTTTTATATATGAGGAAACTGAGGCACAGAGAGGTGAATTGACTTGCTCAAGGTTATACAGCAAATCAATAACCGAGCCAGGACCAGAATCTAAGATATCTAAATCTCAAGTCTTATTTCGGCACTATAAAGATACTTTGTTCTTTTTAACAGGAATTTTATTTTTATCAAGGTTTCTAAAATTTCTCAAAAAGCAAGTTCAAGAAAGTTTATTTTTATAACCATGTAGTTTATGTAGCATTTTCCCAACAGTGACCTGCACTCAGGAAAATTTGCAGGAGTTATCACTGTGTAAATTTGAGATTAGAAAAGGACTTGGATTGGTTACATGCCAAGAGAATGGAATAACATGGATCCTCAAAGCGTTGCACTAGTACCCATGAAACATAAAGACATCTAGAGAAAGATACCCAGAATGTTAGGTGGATCCTATGGAGGATCTTAGAGGGAACATGAACAAGAGGGTATAGCTTGGTGGCCCTTAGCACCAATGGAGGAAATACTCCTATCCTGAGGTCATGGATTCATTGAGGTATGGAAATACCACTGGAGTATTTGTATCTTATCTACAGGGTGGTGATAATTTTAATGAATTGTCAAAGCAACATATATTCTTATCTTTTTATCAAAAAGTCACTGTGTCAAAATATTATGGTATAATCGCTAATTATAGTGATTATATATTATATATAATATGTAAAGAGGAAAGACTTATGATCATCAACCAGCAGGAGGCACCTACAGTACTGAATTTCTAATTTGACAGCACAAGGGGTCTACTTTGCCTTTAATTGAACATTTTTCCTTTTTTTTTTTTCTAAATTGTATTAGTTAATCTTCCATCAGCATTGCTATGGCCAATATAAATAAAAGTGTCAGTGGGTCAAAGAGGAAAAGCAAATGAATTCTCTTCTAATTGTACAGAAAAAATATGGCACTCCCCAGTGGTTTAATTTGAATTCTAGTCCTCAGGCAATGTCCACCCTCCATTCCCAAGAGTATAGTTGTGGTAGTGTTAGGAGCCTCCAGGTCTGGCTCAGGTAGAATCGATGCAAGAGAATTCTGACCTTGGCTAATTTCCCTTTCCCATTCCATATTCCCTTACCTGATCCCAATACTCTGGGCCTGGCATCCCTCCCATTTCCTGATACTATTCTAAACATTACTTAGGACTCTTTTAATGTTCCTTGTCTTTTCTAGACTGTTCATTATCCGGAGTCCTATTTTACCTTGAAATATATTACTCCTGTATTTTACTCATCATAGTCATGAGTTCAAGAGATCAACTAAACAGATTCATGTTAATATGATAGTGAAAGAGACCTAGAGGGACAGAAACTGATTTATTGCTGATACAAGTGGTACAGATAGAGGGATGAATGCATTTGCTAGAGAGTTCCTTCCTATGTTAAGATTCTAAATTGTAAGAAGTTCTCTCTTCTTACCTGTCCTCCTTCTCAGCTAACACAAATGCTTTCTAATAGCGGCCTCCTGGAGACAATGCTTTGCCTTTGTGCTTTAACCCAAAGAAGGGACTTTTAAGAACCATTAGACCCTAAAGAAGGTGATGCCATACCAGGCCAGAGAGATATTTCTTTTGGGAAACAGATCCTCTAACCTGAAATCATACCAGTTAAGAGAACACACACAGACACATGCACACACACATATACATACACATACATATATATGTATATATCCATATTTATATATTCTTTTCCAGCACATTGATCTCCTCACCAGAGGCTTCCAATAACAAGAGAATAAACAATGAAGTACCTGATGAATTAAATGCTTCCAGTTGTAGAACAAGAGATCATTAAAATTAGTATGTATATATATATTATATATAAAGATGCTTAATTTCTGAGGTTAATATAAAATGCAATGAAATACTGGCAGTCAAAGAAAAAAAAAGATTTCATTCAATGAAAAGGTAAACATTGTGAATCCTGAACTCAATTCAGATGGAATTATTTGTAAAAAGGGAAAGAGAAGAGTGAATTTCATAAAGCCTAGAAAATCAAGACATTTGTTCAACTATTTTTCTAGCAATTTAATTATAAAATATATCCCTTATTATCCTCAAGTATCCTTCTATAGGAGAAAATTTTAATTATACATGACAGATGGAATTTTTCATCTGAAAGAAAGGGAAGGTTAGATGGGGAAGTGAAAATATACAACTCACTGACTTCAAATAAAAGAAAGCAAATATAGGGAGCCATCTGTTTGAGTAGATATTAAAGAAAACATTTTTTTGAAGAAGAAAAAAGCTGAATTTATCATAATCATCTCCTATTATAAGTACATCAGTTCTTCCCCTTCTGATGAAAGATCTATGACTCACTTAATGCCAAACCCCTGAAAATCTAATTGCCTCTAGTGGGGCCAACTGGAAATGACATATCCTATAAGAGAAAGGGACAGGTATTACTAAATGAAATCTAGATGGATGGAAGACTGATTTTATTGTTGCTCACAAGCATATAAAGTAAGAAAACTTAAAAAGGAAAGGTATAAGTAGATCCCACATTAGGTATTTTCCATTTATTTGTTTATAAGATGTCAAATAATTCTGTGGTCATAAGTAGCTAAAACCTAAGTTATTTAACTTCCAGGATTAGTATTTCTTAACTCATTTTAGTTGCTTCATTTACAAACACACACCAACTAAAGTCCATATTCTGCTTTTCAAGAAAAGACATATCAAAGTTTTTAATACATAAATGATTAAAGGCATTTCTACTTAAGTTAACCCTCATAAGACTACTTACAAAAATCTCTTTTACAAGTACTACAAACCCTAACAAAGTGTTGATTAGAGAAATTAATTCTTACCCAAATACAAAAAAAACCAGATTAATATGTAGTGTGCCAAAGGCCTTGGTGCAGTTTCAAGGTTTAATAGCTATTAATTTTTTAAAACTATTATTAAATATTATTTATATTAAATTTTGTATTACTTATAATTAACATTATGTTATATTAAATTTATTAGAATTAAATATATATCAAAAGCTATTATTTAAGCTGTTAAAGCTTGAAACTGCAATAAGACTTTTGGAATACACTGTATTTCATAACACCTATATTTTCAGTTAATTCAAAAAAAGTACTTTTGTTCTTACAAACCTCTCAAGACTGCTAAGACAAGGTTAAAGTACAAAGAAATGATCTTTGTAATGGCTTTGGAGCTCAGTTTTTTAAAAAAACACAGTAGCACTGCCATCAGCAGAAACAAAGATAGATACACAACAGAGAAAAAGCCAAGAACATATTTTAGAAAAAATGCTTACCTCGGGTGCGTTTATTACTGCAGGTCCACATTCATTTTTCACAGATTTAGGTTCAAAAGCTCTTATAAAACCATCTTTGCATTCCAATAAGTCTATCATTAATTTTTCAAAGCCAAGTTGGCTCAAAGCTCCCTTAGAGCATTTGGCATCATGATGGAGTCTGTTACCCAGAAATCAATCCACAGAGTGAGGTAAAGGTGTAGAGAAAGGGACATGATATACGAGCAAATGGGGCTTTTAAGAAGCGTCAGTGAATGGTCACTTGGGGAGTTTAACCCAAGATTAACAAGTGACTAAAGCCAATCCTTGGTTCCAAAGTGAAATCTGCAGTTTTGATACGAAAGTTGGCAAACTGCCACCAACACAGCCTCCAAAGGCTTCAGGGCTGGGGGAAAGGGAAGAAGAGTCAAGAAAAAAACCCACCACACACTGACTGCCTGGGACAAATCTCCTCAGTGTGCTTGTGTGCATCACCATTTGTCTCATTGATTCTGGGTCAGATTTAGTGCTGACTCCACAGCCAGACTCTACAATATTTATTTGACTAAAGGCATTTAAAAATCATTTAGAGATATCTGAACAAAGTACTTAAAGAAATACATTGCCAGAGAAGAAAACTACATTGGGCTGTTTGAAAGGCAGTATTGTTTAATTGAAAGATCATTAAGTTTGGAGTCAGAATGAACTAGGTTTGCTTGTACTACTACCCATTTTACTTTGGCTTCTCTGGGGAAGGGGAACAGCACACATGTAATCATTCACATAACCATGGGTTAGAGTTGGGTGCACTTGGCAGCATGGTCCCAATGGAGATGGAAGCAGACAGGGGAGGTAGGATTGGGCAGGAATTTGAAGAACAGACTTCAGGGGGTAGGGTAGCTATAACCTCAAGGCCACATATGACCCTCTAGGTCCTCAAGTATGGCCCTCCTTATTCAGACAAAGGGTCAGACTCGAAGATCTAGAGGTTCACATTTGGCCTTGAGGCCAAAGCTTCCCTGCCTCTAACTCTTATCTGTGCCACGTTGGGCTAGTTCATTAACATATCCAGATAATCTCCAAGTTGACAGTATGACAAGTCCATATCATCTCAAAATTATCAGCACCCTTTGCTGTTCTGCTGGTCTTACTAGATATTTGGAATTTATCTGAGATTAACATATCATAGGACCAAAGGACCTGGAGAACAAAGCCTAGATGGCTTCCCCTGATTTGGCAGGTATTACCGGGATGTTATTTTAGATTAATATATGATTATATAATTTCTGGGCAGCTAGGTGGTGCAGTGGATAGAGCACTGGGTTTGGAGTAAGGAAGACCTGAGTTGAAATGTGGCTTCAGGCACTTATGATAGCTGAGAGACCTTGGGCAAATCACTTAACTCTCTTTCCTTCATCTGTCAAATGAAATGGAGAAGGAAATGGCAAACTACTCCAGTATTTTTGCCAAGAAATCCCCAAATGGGGTCATAGAGAGTCAGACATGATTGGAACAACTGAACATACATGATTTCTAGACTCTGCTTTGTCATCTTACATTCTGCTATTGCTACTTTATACTGGCTACTTATAAATTGCTTTCTATGTTGACTAGACAGGAAGGTGGTCAGGGGGATCACAGCAAGATACAATTCTAAGACAGCTTACTTAAGGAATGTTTCTAAAATATGTACAGCTATGAAAATAGAAGAGAGTGAATGACTCTGAAAGATCAAGATTCTAAATTACAGGTGGGCTAATTGTGTCAGTCTTTTGGCTGCTGCTTTCTAAAAAGTGGTAGCCCAGGTATATCGGAAAATCACATAGTAAAGTGAACATCTGATACAGAAATCTGAAACAATTTTACCTTGTATGCAAAAAATAATTTAAAAAATTAAAACATTTATTAGTTTTCTATTATATGCCAGGAACTAATCATGCTAAGTCCTTTACAATTATTACCTCATTTGAGTCTTGGGAAGTAAGTGCTCTTATTATACAGAAGAAGAAGCAGAGGCAAACAGAGGTTATATGGCTTGTCTAGGTTCACGCAGCTGTATCTGAGGCCAGATTTGAGCTTGGGTCTTCCTGACTCCAGAAACAGTACTGTATCACTGCAGCAACTAGCTACTTGTAAAGGTCACATGTTTTGGTTCAAAGAGTATTTGCAAAAGATATGGAACATTTTAAAATATGTAAAATTCTAAGAAAGAAAGGAACATTAAATGCTGAAATATAGAAAACCAATTCAACAAGAAGGGGCCTCTCTTCATTCTGGAATTCTTTTCTATAGCATAAGGAAATAATCTAGATCAATGCCACCGGCATATCAACTTAATATTTAAAACAATGGACAATCAATTCCTTTGATTTTTGCAAAATAATTTTCCCAATTCAGTTCAACAAGCCTTTATTGCTAATTTATAGAGGCAGATCTTTAGTACAGGTCTTCCTGACCAAGGCTCATCCTTTATCCAGAATGATACATTGCCCCTCTTGAGTGATTCCTAGGAAAATTGACATCTTTAGTACACTAAGGCACTTTTGAATTTTAGAACGAAGATCATCAAACAACTTCATTGGAAAACTTCTAGGACAAAGAACTTAAATCACCTTTTTAAAGTAGGACAAATATTGTTCTTTGGAACAGATTTGTTGCTGGGCCTTACCGTGGAGCAAAAGGCACAAAAAAAAACAATGTTCACATGGAAACAAAAACACAACAGTGACTAAAATATGGGGACATCCAACAGATGCTGTATTTATTCAAATTCTCTTTTAAGAGATATAGCTGGCTATTGAATGGGAGGTGTAGGAAAAATAAAATGTAAGCATTTTTAATGTTTCTGATAATATACTTGAATTCAAGCTTGTCAGTATAAGAGATATTCAAGTTTGTCAGTATAAGAGATGCATAGATCACATGATAAGTGAGAACAGTCACTGAGTCTCTAAATTAGTGCAAGCTAGCTGTATCAGCAAGGACCCTGACATACATAGGAGGGCCTGCTGTACAGGTTCTTAGCTCTGATTTTCTAAAAGGAAAACAACTTTTGAGGGGTCAACAATCACTTTCATCAAGCACATATATCTTTCACTTAGTTCAGGTGAAAAAAAGTTAGCACCCAGAACTTCAGAAAAAATGCAAACAAAAACAAAGATGAACCAACAGACAGGGTTTTCAATTGTCTGACTGCAAGCACAATACATACATCACAGATCAACAGACAGATCCAGCTGTCTGACCATACATTCATAGTTACCAGAGACAGGAGCACCAACATCTGGGTTTTCAAAGCCAGGGGATTCCTTAGAGGCTGCCCAGAGTCTCCTCTGGCCAAACAAACACTTCCAATGAGTAAGCCCCAAAGTAAAGCCTCACCTCAGAGTATTTATACACTTTCAGAGCCAGAGGACATCACAACCCTTGAGAACCCGTGCCTTATTAGAAAATTAACAAAAGGTGTGGGCCTCCCCTAATCAAGTTTCCTTTAATGGGCAGGCCTATTAATGGGTGGGGAAGATCTTTAAGTCTCTGATTAACATTGCACTAGCTGAGAACCCCTAGATGATGCCTTGGAGGGGGAAGAGGGACAGATCCTAAATAGACATCATAGACAAAGGACAATACTATCAAATCTGCTGAAAAGGAACTGGGCTATCCCTACATTTCTATAATGTATATGATGCATTATCCACCATATACCCCAGACCTGCTGTTGGGGCCACGAGTATGCACCTGAAATTTAAAAAATAATCATAATTCAAATATAATGTAGGATTATAAAGCAATGAAATTGGCTCCATACACAATCTGCCTCATTACTTTATATATTGTGTCTCTATTTTTAGCAGGTGTTTTAAACATTTTTTAATGTTATGGCAGTCTAGTAAAACCTATAAACCTATAAACCCCTTCTGAGAATAATGCTTTTAAATGTATAAAATAAAAAGCAGAGGATTACAAAAGAAACCAATTGTATTGGAATAGAGTTTATCACAATATTAAAAATAAAAACCATGTTCCTGAATATTAGGTTACGAATCCCTGATTTATAGTCACATACTAGATTTCAAATATTAGAGACGATCACTATCAAATCCATACTGAATGTCTATTCAGTAAGAGAGTATTACACCAGTAATAGAGAGCCCACAGCAGGCCCTAGGGAGAGAAAGGGCATGATATAAGATAAATGATATAAGGCAGTGAATGCCAAAGAAGCTGTACAGGCCATAAGCACCAGGACATTTACGAGTGAGGGGAGTTCACAAGAGGCTTTGCAAAGAAGGTAAGACTTGAGCTAAGATTCCCGAATATATCAACAATCAATCTTCATTGTGTTATGCAACTCATGGCAGCTTTTCCAGAACTGAAACTTACAAATTCGTGCTCTTAACGATAAAAGACAGAGATTTTAAATTGCTTTTACTTTTAGAAAGGAACCCATAAATAGTTACAACTCCTTTATCAGTTACACCTGGTGCCTTCTTCCATTTTACTTGTATATTTACTCATGGATGTGTATATACATTTTTCATTTATAAATTTCTAATTTGCATTTTAAAATTCTTCTCTTTTTGCTTTATCTCAGTTTGTGTAAATCATTCTATATGTATCTATATTTTTCACATATGTTATTCCTCATTGTATTGTGGTATTCCATTAGAATGGAATTAGTGGAGCAAGAAGACAGCTCAGTGGATAGAGCACTGGACCTAAAGATAGGAAGACATGAGTTCAATTCTGGCTTCAGACACTTAATAGTTGTATGTGTGTGAAAATCTGGGCAAGTCACTTACCCCGTTATTTGCCATGGAAGCACTCAGATGGCTCAGTGGATAGAGAACTTACTGGTCCTGGAATGAGGAAGACCTCAGTTCAAATCCAGGCTCAGACACTACTGTATACTACTTGTATTGTCCTGGGCAAGTCATCTAACCTCTGTTTGCCTCAATCCACTGGAGAAGGAAATGGCAAACTGCTCCAGTATCTTTGCCTTGGACAGTATTGGTGTGCTATGGTTCACAGGGTCACATGACATGAATGAATAAACAATTCCATTCAAGTAACAAATCATATATTCACGTATTCCTCAATTGATAGGTTTTCAGTTTTTCACCATTACAAAAAAAAAACCAACAACCACTTCTATAACAATAATAGCTGAGTTTTTTTTTATAGCATTTGAAAAACCTCAAAGCACTTCAATATATTTTTTCATTTGAGATTCATAATGTCCCTATGAAAGGTATTCCTGTCCCAATCCCCATTTTAAAGAGATAGAAACAGAGATTCAGAGAGATCATATAACTTGCCCCTGGCCAGTAAACTAGTAAGTGGTAGAGGCAGGATTTGAACCAAGGTCTTTCCTGACTCTGAGTCTAATGTTCTCTAACAGTGGTCTCAAACTTTTAAAAAACCTCTCCATCAGTAAAAATAAGATAAAATAAGATTGATCATGCATCCCTAATATGTATTTACTTATTTATGAATCATATATATTTACTACTAGAAGTAATGATGTACATTATAAAACATACAAAATATAGCAAATAAAAACTATATAATGTCATTGACCCTCACAATTACCAGCAAGTCACTGGAGTTTACTGAGTAGGACAGTGGCATGATCAGTCTTCGCTGAAGGATTATCACCCTGACAGCAGTGTGGAGTAGGGAGAGACCCGAGACCGGAAGGACATTTAAGAGGCTATTATCATAGTTCAGGGAAAAGGTAATTTGGGCTTGAGGTTGATGGTTATGTGAGTAATGGGATAGACACAAGAAATGTGGGAATAGGAGACAAGATAACAACCTAAGTGACTGGAAGGATGGTGGTGACCTTTACTGAAAGAGGAGTATGGAGGAAGATGGGTATGTGCATAGAGACACAGTGCAGTAAGATTGTGCATGTTGTAATTTATCCACATCTTTTTAATTTGTACAGATTCATTCTGTTGTACCCAAAATGAAAGTCGGGGAAGGCAGGGCTCTTACTGCTAACTGTCCACCCATACCCCACAGGGTCCCGCAACACTCATGAAGTGACCTAAAAGACAGGGGGATAGGAATGCTGGAGCAGGGGGATTTTTCCTGAAGGGCCAACTCCCACTAAAGAAGGGAGGAGGTTTTGAACTTATACACAATGGAAAGAAGAGGTACGGTGGGGAAAGGCTAGAAGATAAAGGTCGGTGTGTGGTTGTGATGGAAACAAGTCCCATTATTAGGTATCATGAGGAAAATAGCATATGACCTAGCTTCCTATCCTTTACTAGTTGATCACGAACCTCTTTGAAGTAGACCCATCCCCCCAGGAGACCCTGGCCACCACTTTGGATACTAGCAGTGTATTATGCCTTATTGCTATATGTTTTTATGAGAGGTTTTTTTTTTTAAAAAATATTCTTAGAGCATATACCTAAAGGTATATTACTGAGTCAAAAATCAGATATTTTAATAATTCTAACACTATGCTGTTAGTATGTTCTGATTCCAAAAATTTACAGTTCCATATGCAAAGTATATGTTTTTGTATTTTAGGAAAAATAGCCCATAGTTATAAAACTAAGTTTGAAAAATGTGAAGTGCCTTCAATTATTACAATTTTCATTCATTTGATCATTAAAGAGATTGATTATGTGATTGCTTGATTTTAATTTTATTTATATATTTGTAGGGTAATAATTGAATTCTTTAAATTGCTTTTTATTTATATTAAAGGGTTTTCCTTTACTCTTTCCTCCACCAAGACATAGTACCATTCTTATAGAACGAATGACTCTGAACGCATCCAAAACAATTCTGGACATTTTAAGAAAATAAAAGATGAAGTCATATATAAGATGTGGTTAAATATAAGATGTGGTAAAGGAGGTCAGAATAAAACAAGTAACAAAAATCCAAGTGTGTATACTAAATATATTTATCCTCATAACCAGGGATGTGCTATTTACTGTTCAACAACTATCTCTCCAGAAAAAAAATGAACACATGACACATTTTAAAATTTAATATGCATCATCAATATTTTCCTTATCATTTTCTTAAGTCTAGATAAGCAACAAAATAATAAATCAAGCTCTTGATTTCTGAGCCCTTAGTTTATTGATTTCTGAGATGTAAATTCTCACACTGAAAAATTTAACAATCACTAATGAGGTGGTTCAAACTGGCTCCAGCACCAGCACACCCTTGTGTGCTTTCTGGAAAAAGATATTGAAGTAAAGTGTTTATTTACATCACCTTTGTCTCTATGGCCATATAGCCCATAGGAACTCTAAAAAAAAACTGGTCTCTGCAGCTGCTCCTTCTGTAAACATCCCAGGTCTCACACTGAACATGGAGAGAAAAAGAGGGAACTATTCAGGACCCAGAGTGGTTAACAATGCTTTAGCTAAAAAAAATATTGTGCTAAAAAATTTTTGTTAGATAAAAGGCTCTGTGAAGACGAATTAGAAAGATGGCCATCCATACTCTGAGGAAGCATGCTTTAAGACTAATGGGAGGATAGGGCAATAATAGAATATCTCTACGATCATGTATGATACAGGTCACAAGAAAGAATGCATTTGGGACAGAAGAAAGACCAACTGTTCTAGGAGGGAGTTTTTAGGGAGGGGAAAACCAGGCATATTTCCCAGGGTCAGGATGTATAATAACTCCTATTTGTATTTCTTAATAACTTTAATGTTTTGAAGTATTTTCTTGCGATGAACCATATGAAGGGCACTGTATAAACAATGCTGTTGCCATTTTATAGATGAAGAAACAAGGGGGAAGGTGAGTTACTCATGAACATGGCCACATATGCTATGATACGTAAGGAAGTTAGACTTTGAATCCGGGTCTCTTGACTCCAAATCCAAATTTTCTTCACTAGCAAGGATTGTGACTCAGGTGTACTAGCTTATTATTTCTAACTTAGGTCTTTATCCAGTATTAGTAATACTGCTAGCATCTTCTCATATAATCATCACCATAAATATTTACTCAGCACCAACTGAGGGCGTGGTCTATACTAGGCATTTTCAAATCTCCTTTGACTGAAGTTTTATTGAATAAAACAGGTCAAAATATTTATATAGTATTATTTGTGTGGCCTCTCAATGGGGAGTCATGCTTATATTACAAAGGTAGTTTGGTAAGGAGAATTAAACAACATTCTGTATCCATGTTAACAGCAGTCGCTTTAGAGAATACTGCTGAATGGATTCTTATTCAGATTTGGAAAGGGCCTTGACCCCTTCTAACTCTCGGAATCTGTGATTTTTCAAAATAAACTATTTCATTGGAGAGTCCCATTTCCTTTATTTTTTCCAAGAAGATCTTAATTTTTATTGTTTCATTTTACTTTTAAAAATTTTATTTCATTTTAATTTATAGAATAAAGCAAGTACTTCTGTAACATAATACAATAAAAAGGATGACTGCACATGAAGCTGCAAATCTACTATGCATAACTTGCTATTATTTCCTTCATTAAAAATTTAAAAGGTAATTTTGTACTAGACAAAAATAAAAACAAAATTTTAATCAATAGGAAAAAAAAAGTTGATCACTACAGAAGGAACTCCTCCAGTCACTGACAATTAAGCTAACATTTAAAATACCATTAAGTGAGGAAAATGCCTGAAGGTGGTTTTGACCATTTAAGGCCAAACCCAGTCACCAGGGAAACATAAAGCATTATCCTCTGGAGCTAGTGGTCATTTAGGACTCTTGGGAGGTCCTAGGACTTGTCAAATAAACTAAACAGACTGATAATTCACTACCATGGAAGAAGTAAGGAGACTTTATTGAAGTGGGAGATTTGCTACTCTCTTGGATATGGTAACTGCCCCTCTCTGGGCCTCTGCTGCCACCTGTAAAGTGATAGATTGGTCTAAGATACCCTACATACATAAAACTAAGATTCTCTGACCCAATCATAGATGTCAAGCATAGGATTTTGGACCTGAAAGGGGAATTAGGTTCACTCCTCACCATCTGGATGAGAAAAACTGAGCAATGCTGTGGGCAAATGACTTGTACATGGTCACACAAAGCCAGAACTTGAACCATTGATTCCAAATCCATTGCTCTTTATGCTATACCTCTGCTTCAATATCTAAATATCTTTAGGCCTTACAAATTATGATAATATATGTATATAAATTATATACTATATATGTATGTATACATGAATGTATTTATATATCCCTAGCAGAAATGCCTGCTTACATTTGTTTTCATGGGATCAATAAGTCATTTATCATCTTAAGGTCCTTTATTTTCAACAAAACAAAACAAAACTCAAATACCTTCCAGTCACTTTTTACCTAACAGCAGTGTTCCATTTTTTGTTGTCAGTGGTACCATGAAGCCCCTTACAAAATAGGATTGAATAACACTGAAAAAACAAGTTAGGTCTACACCTAGTTTACCTAGTTAATTTCTATCTAATTTCTCATATTACAAATAAGTGATTCAGTCTTTTGGCCTGATCAAGTATAGAAAAACAAAACACTTTTTCTTTTCTAAATATGTCCGGTAAACTACCAGTCAGACAAAGAAAAGCACACAAAAAAGGCTCTACCTGAATTTCCACCTTCAGCTTATTATCAGCTCCTTCTGGGAGTAAAGATGAGAGACTACAACAAGCACAAAATCATTTTCTGATTCATTCTCCTCACTCTTCCAAACATTTTAAGATAAAACAAAAATTCTATGCAATAAAAATGTTCTGAACCTACCCCAAATCTGGGTCCCATCTTGGAGTTCTGGAGTGGTCGTTTTTCTTTCTGCCTTTCCAAGTGAATTTCGATTTTTCCATCCCCTGACCAGAGTCTCTACCATAGTTACTGACAACATACCCACAGATAGAGACTGACTGTGGGAGTGAGATGCTCTGGTGAAAGAGCTACTGTAGGAAGAAACATTTCCTCATCTGCAAATAATATGACTGTGCAGGGAAGACAGGTTGGTGCAGTTGTCATCTTGGGAGGCCTCCACCCACATTCTGTCCTCTTTATTTGATTTCAACAGGACAGGGAATCAGAAGAGTTTGGGAGATAAAAGTAGACAAGTAGAGAATAACTAATAGTAAAAGCGTGGAGAGTGCAGGGAAAGGGATAGTAAATGGGATGGATCATTCAATTACAAAGATTTAACAACTGACTTGTACTGAGTCAGAAAACGGGGACTTTCTTCATATGTTGTTTGCAGGTGCCCTCTAATGGCCATGATACACACAGGTGGTTCGATCCAGGAGACTATTAAGGGAGTAAAGGTGAAATAAAATAATGGATACAAAATGAATCCAATGTCACTGAATCTCTCTCAATGCCTTAAACACCTCTGTGCTGCCACCACCCTCTTTTTCTTCTTTTTTCCCTTTCTTTCTTTTTCCTTCCTCTTCTTTCTCCTTCTTTTCCCCTTCTCCTTCCTCTTTCTGTTCTCCTTTTCTTCTTTTTTCCTTTTTCTTCCTTCTCCTCTCTTCTTTTTCTTCTTCCTTCTCTAGCCCTTCTTCCTCTACCTCTTTCTTCTCCTCTTCCTCCTCCTCCTCCTCTTCATTTTTTTCTCCACCTCTTTCTCCTTTTCCTCTCCCTCTTTCAAAGGAAGTTTGGCAGAAAATGAAATTAGAATGGCTTTGACTGAGATAAAATGTCATTAGTATTGTCTGAGGGGGTTCTAATATTCTTAATAGCCATTTCAAGATTTTAGGGATGTCCACATGCATTTTCTTCATGTTCAATTCCTACTGAAGCTCTCTTCTCTGTAGCTATAATTAGATGGATGTCAAGTAGGAGATAGACCAGTTAATATTTTTCTCAACTCAGGAATTATAAAAGACTCAATGCTAAATTCCAGCTAAAACAAAATGACCATATGCAGTTGTGATGAAACAAATCTGTTTGTTCTATTTTAAAATTTTCTTTTAATTTGTTGTTTATTTTGGCTTAATTAGGTAATTCAGAGTGATGGAAAACATTTAAGAAGCTCTGTGATGTATCCTAAGTAATACTAAACAGGAGCATCTCTCTGCAGAGAATCCCTCTTCTGTTGGGATGCTGTACTGGACAGAACATACAGGGGAAGGGAAGGGGGAGGGAATGAGCATTTGCTAAGTGTCTACTATGTGCCAGGCACTGTGCTAAAGACTGCAAGCATTATCTCATTTTATCCTCCCAACAACCCTGTGAGGTATGGGTTATTATGATCTGCAACTCACAGTTGAGGAGACTGAGGAAAATAGGGTTAAATGACTTGCCCAGAGTCACAAAGCTAGAAAGTCTCTGAGTTCATATTTGAACTCAGGTCTTTCTGACTTCAGGTTCAGGGCCCCATTCATTGCACCACCTACCTGCCTCCATGACCATATCAAAGGCCCTTGGCAAGGACAGTGCTCCCTGTTTGATGCTTCAATGGGTATTAATAGAAAAGTTTAGACAAAGTTTTCTCTGTTGTTAATCTTTCCAGCCACCACATGGTTTTGACTAATGCATAGAGGGACATCTTAATTGCTTAATGGCTTACTGGTAGAGAGCCATTTAGTCAATATTTTGCTTTACTAAACAAATGATTTTTAAAAAACCATAAACAAATGATAAGTACAGTGGGAACCTGTGTTGTCTAGGCCTTTTAGTCATCTGTGAGTACAAATATGTGTTCTGCAGCACATATTGCTTGTAAAAGACTTTCTATTCTCTTCTCATACTTTTATCAATGATAAATGTGTTGAATATCCACACTGGAAAAAAAGTGGATGAAGAATGACTATTATCCAAGCTAGGATATGTAGTTGGCTGAATAAGCCATGGAACTTGGTTGCGCAGACACTAGACAATGATCTGGGCTGAGAAATGAAAAGAAAGATAAAGAGCTGCATGACCTTTGGAGAATCTGTGTTTTTAAAATTGGGTCTTTAAGGATCCCCAAAGTGCCTCTGAGACAAAGACCCACTTTTAAAACAACAATATTCTTCTGGTGATGTTTTATGGCTTCAAGTCTTGAAACAGAACCATCTCTGAAGAATTAAAGTTGTTGCTTACTGGAAAGGCAAATTAAGAGGTTTAAAGTAGGTGTGCATGGGCTGTAACACATTATGAGCCAAGAATTGCACAAGAGAAATGGTATAAAAGATGTTATCAGAGAGAATTATGACTGGAAAAGCATGGAGTCTGGTCATGTAACAAGAACCAAAGATAACTCATGGTCAGTCCCCATAACAAGGTAAAAGAGTCAGAGCAGTGGTATCAAACTCAAATAGACATGGAGACCACTAAACCATATATAAAGATCCTGTGGCCTGTATATTAACTTGTTGTTCAGTTATTTCCAATTCTTTGTGACCCTTTTTGGAGTTTTCTTAGCAAAGATACTGGGATGGTATGCCATTTCTTTTTGTAGCTCATTTTACACATGAGGAAACTGAAATAAACAGGGTTAAGTGACTTTCCCAGGGTCACGCAACTAGTAAGCATCTGAGGTCAGACTTGAACTCAGGAAGAGGATTCTTCCTGACTCTAGGCCTGGCTCTCTATCTACTGTACCATTTAGCTGTCCTACATATTGACTTAAAAAGCCACATATTAACATTATCTCTATTTTATTGCTTCTTTATGTTGTTAAATATTTCCCAATTATATTTTATTCTGATTCAGGCAACACTCAAGAATGTTGTGGGTGCCATGAGCTGAAGGCATGTTTGATACCTCTAAAATAGAAGATTGTCCCAGTGAAAAATTTATAAGAAGACATAGGCAAGAATTGTCCAGGAAGCAAGGGTATGGATCCATTATGGTTTGCACCATTGGAAGAAGCACCAATATAGATAAGATCAGAGATCTACAAAGAATCAGAAGACATTTAGTTTCCTTAGCA
Organism: Potorous gilbertii; assembly: GCA_028658325.1. Lineage (NCBI taxonomy): Eukaryota > Metazoa > Chordata > Mammalia > Diprotodontia > Potoroidae > Potorous > Potorous gilbertii. The sequence goes on along the minus strand of CM053770.1, from coordinate 432,292,946 downwards.
ATGATGAGGAATGGGAACAGGAGATACAAGTAGAAAAGCCATCTCAGACTTCCCACTAGGCAATATGGATCCACGAGAATAATATTGCTTATACCAGTAGGGACCAAACCTTGAAACTGGAGTAACTCAGCATGTAGATTTGGAAGCTCAGTTTCCTCTTTGGTAAAATTAAACAGTCGGATTGGTTAATCTCTGAGATCCCTTCTATCCCCCAATCCTGTGATCATTCTATTTCCACACGAGGGCTGACTGCCCAACAATATCCTTCCCTCCCTCCAATCTCAAGGCCCAGTTGCCCTTTTAGGACACAGCCTTCCCATTAGAGCTGTCTTTTATGCTTGTTATAACTTAATTTCACCTGATTAAAAAACGTTACTTTGGTCTGGCAGTACCACCATCCCTCTACTTCGGAGATGATTCTGTCTTTGACCTTAGATTCCCTGGAGTGTAGTTGCTCCTGAAGGATCTTGATGGTTATCTATACTTTTTCTTTTCCTTTAAAGGTCTCAGTGAATGAAATCACGGTTCAGGTTTAACAACACAATCAGAACATTGCTGTTCAGTTTGCTAGTTTTAGCAGGTGGAAATACGGACTCTCCAGACAGGAAGTTGAGTAATGACCATTATTGCTAAGGGAAGCATGGTCAGGAAGAGGAAGAAGAGTAATGTTCTGATATTGTAGGTCAACCCCACCCTTTCCAGCTCATACAAATGTACTTCCTTTAACTATACTTCATTACCAAGCATTACACTAGAGATTCATTACCTAATCTGCTAATTAGTCAGCTGTGAAAATTTAAAGTACACAAAAATAATTAAAGTACCATCTTCAGAATAAAGCTCCTTCTCTTTCCCTCTTTGCCCTGCCCCTCCCCAGCCCCCATGAGAAGACCATACATACACAGTAGGGTCCACCAGGGATATTAACAAAGAATTCTTGCGTTGGATGCAAAGTCAGTTAGTTAGCACAGTTGTACCAGGTACAGTTACAACCCAACCCCCAGAGAGTTTAGGCTACATACAACTTGGGACCATGGGGAAAATATGGGCCCCAGAAGAAGCACAACATAGCAATGAAACTATAAGGGTAACTCTTCTACTCAGGAGAGAACCCTGAGGAGAAGAGTAGTTGCCATAGGCAAGGAAGAAGCAGTCTGCCCCCATCAATCTGGAACTCTGAAGGAAAGTCCAAGTCTTCCTCAGCTAGCCATAACTTCATTTTTTTAAACACAGAACATGAGAAGCTATATCAATTAATAAGCTTTGGTAATTATTTTCTATTTGTTCCCTTTTACTACAGTGAATAATCTATAGTCTATAAATTCACACAAAATTCCCTTAGTCCAGGGAAATAGATTGAGGCCAAGTGCTAATTTACATGATATCCCATATTATATCATACTAGGTATTGTAATGGTGAATTAGAAAGACATTTAACTCTAGCTGCTCTCAACTATGATAGCAAATTGGATGAAGACATAACAAGGATGTGATGATAAGTGAGTGATGATTTCATTTTCTTCACATAATCTTAAACACGTTAGTTACTTTCTTTAAAATAGAATCATAGAAACAGAGCTAGAAGAACCTGAGTGATTACTTATCTTAACTCATAAATGAACCTGTAAAGTATCCCTACCATAACCATTCAGACATGAGGTGGCAATCTAGCTTTCGTCTGAAGACTGCTGGTGATGGGGAGTTTATCATTTCCTTAAGTGGCTTCATTCCAGTTTTCGTTTTTAACATAGCAGTGTGTAAACATAAATGAAAATGACCATGGATTTCTACCTTGAGATGTACTGTCATCACTCATTTTCTCAACCTCTCTTTTCCCTTCTTAGCTGATATGCACTTGTCCTCCTACTATCTGCAGAGCCGGTTGTGTACTTTCTATGCCTTATAATGCCTTTTCTTGAAATAAACCAATGCACAATCAAATCTGATATGGCTGCCTACACATCTATTAGGTAGGGGAGTCTTATGATTTCAGTAAACACTTGCCTGTGCAGGCAAACCAGGTATCTAAGCTTATAAGCTTACAAATATTTTATCCCAACAAAAGCCACAAAGGTTTTGATGTTATTGTTTATACTCCTTCTATATCTGACCACTATAAAGATAAGATGGGATATATTACAGGCTAAAGTCATATTGAAATTCTAGTAGCCCTGGGTCAGGATTGATGTACTTTACTATTCTGGGTATTGAGAGTAACGCAGTCTAGGATCTTGTTAGCTGGTCATAAAGGGACATGTTTGCAACACTGCTACTCCAAGTCAGATTTCTTGATATTTTTCTCTTGATTATAGTAAAAGTTGTTTTATCTTTGAAATAATTTAGTATTTTCTCAGCATTCTTCATGCTTGGGAAAAGTCCTTGGGAAAAAGAAGTGGTTCTTTTCCTTCAACTTTCAAAGTCCCAGAATACAAGCCATTCTCTCATGAGACTCCCAGTTGGATTTAATTTATTTCTATGACAGCTGAAGATTATTATTAAAATTTTGCATTCTCTCAATGACCATGATGATACACATACAAAAAAGAGGACAGCTTTCCACCTTTAAGATGGTTGGAGAAACTATGCATGCATTCTTGAAACTAGAGAATTGGTAGCAATATATAACCAAGTATGAGAGTGCACAGGACAGATAAGTGCTCCAATAATTTGGAAAAGAGAAGAACCATCATGGGATAGAAGTGGTTTATGAATGAGAAGGCCCAATAAGACCTTGAAATAAACGTAAAATCTGGATTGGCAAAGAGAATTGGAGAAGGCATGTCAGAGGAAGGAAATAGTATGTAAAAGCTATGATGGGAACCTGTATGATGTCTGTAAGTGCACAGGGTTTCTATTGGAGAGAATTATAAGGTAAGGTTGAATAGGTAAAGTAATGGCGAATGATGAGAGACCTTGAATGTCTAGTTAAAGAATTAGAATTTGACCACAGAATATGCAATAAACAAGAAAAAGCAGCATTTCAGATCTACCTGGTCAATCAGGTACATTGGGGGGATTTGAAATGAAAAGAGATTACATAAAAGGCTGCTGCAATTATCCAAGCATGAATTACTTTCCATCATTTTCAGCAATGGGACAACCTTGTATGGTGGCAAGTTCTCAATTATTGGAAGTGCTTGAGTAGAGGCTGGATGACCAAGGATGTTGTAACAGGTATTCATGCATTTGGGAAGAGGTTGGTCTAGACTGGAGGTATCGAACTAAAAGCCTGTGAGCCCCAGACAGCTAGGAAAATTGCTCAGTGCAGATGAAACCAGATTAAAATGTAACTGGGAAATGTTTAACAAAATAAATAAACAAATATATGGATAATGTTCATTTGTGGTTTTCTAAGACAATAATGTGACCAACAGAGTTCCATTTTTGTTTCTATTAGAGTTTGATACTACTTGTCTAGGTGACTTCAGTGGTTCCTAACAGTTCTAAAGATGTTATGAATCTAACAATATCAAATATAGCAGAAAATTGAAAGAGAATGAGTATAAAGTTGAGATTTGGCTAGGAGGAAACGATTGGTGGAAATCAATACTCTAGCAGAGTAGTATTGGTACTAAATACTCTTAATACAAAAATGATCTACACCTTTTGCAGTTTAATTTGACATCATTACTCATATACTCCACTTCTCAACTCTTTTTTTCTTTCTTTTTTTTATATATTTACAAAAGGAGGAAAGCAATGGCTTCCTGGGTAAGGAATTCTGTGGGAGATTTCTATTAAATCAGTGAAAATGACTGGATAACTTTTTTTTAAAAATCGCTTTCCAATCAAGTTTGGAAAGTTCCAACAGCATCTGTCAAAAAAGTGTCAAGTAAACCCACTGGACAGTACCACTTAGATGTCCCTTGTGATATTATTTTGGTCAGAAATCAAATAAATCTACTCTTCGTTTTGAAAAAGTTTTAGGAGAGAGTAAAAAAAAGAATGTTGTAATTGATGGTGTTCTGTGGGAGCACCATGACCACACCACAATCACAAACGCCTACTACAGAACTTTAAACTTAGCTCTGAGACCAGCAGAGTACATTTGAATGCATCTGCTTGTAAAAGGGAAATTTATCAAGAGAGAAAACCACTTCAAACTTCCTTGGACAGACCTGAATCATTCAAGTCTCTCTGAAAGAGTCATTTTACATTTAATGCGGCAAATAAAATCACTGTTAAATAGGCAATTGTTTAGCCCTCACAGAACACTAAAATAAAGTTGATTATTCAGTAGCCATATTTTTATGTGCTCATGTACATTTTTATATTACCTGAGATCCACTGCATAAAAAAAGGAGATGCAGAGAACATTGATGCCCTTTCTACAGGTCCTGGAGAACAATTTTGCTATTTTAAATGATAACGGGCTTATTACTGGAGTTTTACTTGTGTAATGTGATGTATTGTTGGCCATGGTCATGATTAATTTGATTTAAAGTATCTTCGTCCGAAGCTGTTAGAGGCAGGTCTGACTACAACAACCTGTTAGTTTACGTCTGATTTTGGGATGAAATAAGGCATTCATAAATCAACAAACAGTTAATTACAATTAACTTTGCTCTAACATAGCAAGATTATACAATAAGTAGCAATTAACTTCCCTTGACTCAACCCTTCATTGCCATATAGAAACCTGTCTAGTCAGTGGGCCCAGATATAGTGACCTGCATGGTCTCCAGAGATGTATTGCATCAGTGGAGCTTAAACTTTACAGGGGTACAGTGATTTTTTTACCCTTAAATGCCCATGAAACTTGGTCAAGACACTGAGGAACCAATCAGATCTTAGAAACAATGTGTTAACTATTACGGAAAATCAAGAAACAATTTTGTTGACTATTAGGGAAAATCAATCCATATTCTTAAAATACTATTGCTGTTATTTGAGCAATTAAGTCATTATAAATACACAAATTAAAAATAAAGGACATAGGAAGAAAAACACTTTCTGCATCTAGGGAACAAACTGAGAAATAGATGTACAGAATAATTTTACATATATATGTGTGTATGTGTGTGTACGTACATAGCTATTTGTGTCTAACAGTAGCCATCTGTAGGGTAGGGGAGAGGAAAGAAGAAGTGGAAAAAAAAGAAATTGAGCAGATAACTTTGTTGTATATTTGGAGGTAATAGCAAGTTGTGCATGGTAGATTTACATTTTCATGTACAATTATCTTTTTTATTATACTACATTATGGAAATGCTTGTTTTATTCCATAAATTAAAAATTAAATAAATTAAAAAGTAAATCAGTAGAAAAATTAAAGGCCAAAAATGAAAAATTAAGTGTGCTCTGGATGAAAGTCTCGACATTGGCTTTTATTTTCTTTATTTGGATGTCACCCTTTAATTTATGTTTTCAAGGAAAAATAAAGATACAACTATAAAACAAGAAAAAAAAATTAATTCCCTGTTGATGGGAACTGGGGAATCTTGGTCCTGTCTCAGAAGCCTAAGCCCCAATTATAATAACTAGCCCTTATGTATCCTTTGAGTGTTTGCAAAGTGCTTTACATATATAATCTCATGACTTTCTCTGACAGTGTCATGGGAAAAGGATCCTTTAATGATAATTATAGGACAGGATTTTAGGAAAAAGTAGGGACTGTCTGTATTTATTTTAGTTAGTGATTATATTAAGTTTTTCTAAACTCATAGAATTATAATGGCAATATGATAATGACGTTTAGAGACAACACAGTACGGTGTTGGAAGCATTAAAGACCAGGTTTCAAATCCCGCGTTAGCAGCTGCAGCTACTAAATAGATAGGCAAGAACCATAAGCTCTCTGAGGCTTGGCTGCCCCATCAGCTACAGAAATAAATTACATAAAATACCTTCCAGGGCTATTGTTAAGAAGAAAGGAAATAATGTAGATAACCGCTTTGTAAACCCTTCAGTAATATACAGGTGTCACCTATTATTGTTTTAAAATTACCTCCTCCTCTTGAGGTAATATATTTATTGTTACTATTTAGTGATTTTTGCATTTATACACAACAGATGATCCCAGTTAAGCAAAACCAACCAAATACAGCTGCTTCTGCCAGGGCTTGCTACATTCTGGGGTCTGTCTACTGAGAGGAAGAATAAGTTGACGTTTAGTCATTTCTGTGATGTCCAACTCTTTATGACTCCATTTGGGTTTTTTTTTGGCAAAGACACTGGAGTGGTTTGCCATTTCCTTCTCCAGGTAATTTTACAGAGAAGAAAACTGAAGCAAATAGGGTTAAGTGGTCCTCTAGTTAGTATCAGAGTCTGAATTTGAACTCAGGTCCTCCTGATTCCAGGTCCAGTGCTTATCTACTATGGCACCCAGCTATCATAGGGATCAATATTTCCTGAGCACTCTAAAAACTTAGCAAATGATGCCCTACATTTATTTACTAATACTAGACTAATACTAGAGAGGCAGTGTCAGGAAATGATCAATCTATAAACATTCATTAAGTGCTTCATGATGATGATGATGATACTGTGTTAGGGTGGCAAAGACAAAAAAGAACCAGGTTCAATATTCTGACATTTTCATGGAAGATCAAGTTCAAATTCAGGAACAGATTAGTGGAGTAGCCATAAGGAAGTCTTTAGCTTTTCTCCACATACAACTCTCAGTAAGTTACCACTATCTGTAGATTTCAGACTTTGCCCTTCTGCTTTGGTGGATTTGGTGATTTTCCAGGCTGTGAGTTCCTGACCCTTATGAAATCACAATCCTGGATGCTTTCACCCTGTACCCCCAAATAAGACTCTTAAAATTAAAACCTAGGGTAAGATGTAATAGAAATTTGTATTTGAATGAAAAACTCAGGTATAGTTACTTCTCTTGAAAACTTACCATATGATACCATACTAGACAAAAATAATGTTATAGAATAATATATAATAAGTACATACTGGAGATACAAATAAAATGCTAAGTGAGGTCTGGGGAGTGGGGCAATACTTATAACTTATGAAACCATAAAAAATTATAGCTACAGTATAAAAGCATGCCAATCTCTTGAAATAATGCAGATGAATGTAGTGTAATTCATTTTCTGTTATACACCAGGATTATAGTATCAGTGAAAAGCTCTGTAATATTTTAACTTTCACAAATTAACCTTTTTCCATTTTTACCCCATTTTTAAAAAGACTTCTTATTCAGTTATTAATTTCTGTCCCCAAGCTTATCAGTAACAATCTTTGAACCTATATGTCTATACAAATGTCAAAACTACCAATAATAATTCTGGTCTTATTCTAATAAAGACAATTGTAAGATAATAGAACAAACTTGAAGATAGAAATAAAGATAATGCCATCCAAATGTATTAACATATTTGAAAGATACATCAAATATTTAATTCCTTCATAATGAGTTCATTTGCCAACTGGGTGTCAGATGTTTTTCTAACAAAATCTCACTCTCAGCAGTTTAATATAGCCATCTGCTCCAGCACAGTCTTTGTTACTTGCAATTTTACCCTGAAACATGAACTCTATTCAGAATTTTAAAACTCTCTATTAGGTCAGCACAGGAGTTCACACTGAGAGGACTCCAAAAGTCCCTTTCTTCCTCCCTTCTCCCCCACACACCTTTTTTTCTTCTCTAAGTATGTGGATAAATTACAAGGTACTGATTGACCTGGATTAGCCTTTATCCCTTGTCTGCACAAAATAATTCCTACCATTTACAACAATTAGGTTGAGAAAGAATGGGCAACTCAAGATGAATCTGCTTGTAAAAACTTCAGTTTACCAAGGAGTCCCGAGGTTAGCACTAGTTTGCTAATGGAACAATGCCTTTGTTTTCAGTTATTTATGACAGAAGTTAAGTTAAAATTCTGAACGCTCTTTTGAATTCTTGGTGTCTGAGCTTAGACAATCCTGCATTTTTGTTTCTAATTGGGGAAGATGGAAATTGTTTTTTCAACAAAGAAATAATATATTTACCTTTTTAAACCTAATGTTATTTGACTTTAAGCTCCTATAGAGAAGCTGGTTCTGAAAGAATTTAAAGCTGAAGAAGGCAGAATAACTTATAAAGTTATATAAATCTATAGTGAATATGAATTTTCTTAGAAAAATCTAGAATGGTTGGAAAATGGCATATTCTGATGAAAGGAATACCAAAAGTTCCTGATATAAGAATGCCTAACTTACTAGCATTCCTTACTCATTATAAATGGTTGTCTCAGATGACTTAAAAGAGGACTTAAACAGGTTTTCCACCATCTTGCCTACTTACACCAGGTTTCTACAATCATTTGTTAGTTGCTATTGTTTTAGGGAATTCTTTCTTCCTATTGCCTTTCTTTCTCCCTCCAACTCAATTAAACAAAAATTTATTAAGTACCTACTATATGCAAAGCACTGAAGAAAGATGCAAAATTCAGGTATAAGTTACTTCTCTTGCAAAACTTGCCATATGACACAATACTAGACAAAATAATATTACAGAATAATACATAATAAGTGCATACTGAAGATATAAATAAAATGCTAAATGAGGTATGGGGTGGGGTAAGAGGAGGGAGGCCTGATTTGTGAGAAACCAGGAAGTTCTGGGGAGGAGGTATCTTTAAGCTTTAGGCTTTAAAAGATGTGGAGAAATTTAACAGGTGTCTTATTTCCATAGGGCTAAATTTAAGGGTTGGAAGGGTGATCTAGATCTCCTACTTATTCTCCCACATTTAGCATCAAACGCTCTCTAAAAGAATATATGGAAAAATGTTATCTCCATGGGAGATATACAAAGTATATATGTATATAATATATGTATATATTTAAAATCATGTGGGATATATGTGTGTGTTTTTGTGTGTATGTATGTATATAACTCACATGGGAAAACAAAAACTAAACACATAACTCATATGTGTTCCAGCAGGGTTAATTGAAGGCTATGGTACAGCTGACCAGATCTTGTCTAAATAGCAAGTGTGTAAATTCAGTTTCCTTTGCAGGTGCCAACACTAATGAAAGGCTGTTTTTCCCTTAGGTCTATTTTTTTATATCCTCAAAGAATGATAAAGAGGGAATTATAAGGAAAACCCAGGAGTTGAAACAAATCAAACCATCCTGTTCATCTACCTAATAGTTCATGGTGGACAGCATTGTTCAAAATAACTATACAGAGTTTATCAAACTGAGGTCATAAAGAGTGGTGATCATTAATCTAGGCTATATAAATACATTCACAGTCTCAAACCCCTTACAGCTTCATCCCCAACTTTCAAAAGAATGTATGGGAAAAAACCAGCTAATACAGAGAAAGACCATTTTGGAATTCCTTTTGGAGAAGGGCGAAAATATTTTCTATTCTCATATTTGATAGACTAGTAAGAAAGACCAAGTATAGCAACAAGACACAATCCAGATGAAGGGACAGGAATAGGGACTAAATCTCTGATTTTACCAGTATAGGGAACTCTTAGATAAGGAAAGTCTCTCTACCAAGGCTAGTTGGCAGCTTCTCTGCAGCGTAGTCTTAGAACAGGGGTCCTTAGCCTATTTTTTGTGCTGTGGACCCTTTAGGAATCTGGTAAAGTTTATGGATCCTCTCTCAGAGTAATATATAAAATAAATTACATATGATTACAAAGGAAATCAATTACATTGAAATATAGTTACGTATTTGTAGTTTAAAAAATCAAGTTCATGGACTTGAATTTCCAAGCTAAAAACATCTGCTCAAAAATAAATAAACAATGATTTTTAAAAATCTGTTTAGAGAGTTGCTTAGAATACCGAAAGGTTAAATGATATGTCTGGAGTCACACAGCCACTATGTGTCAGAAGGAAATCTTGAACCTCTGTCTTTCTGACTTTGAGGCCAGTTCTCTCTCAGTCAAAAAAAAATGTTTAATTCGTGAAGGATTTCTATGATCTTTAATGCATTAGCTCTCCCATTAAGAGAAAAAAAACAATTTTATTGCAAACTTTTTTGTATGACATTCCCCACATTGTAAGCTTTCTGAGGGCAGAGACTTCTCTAATACTATATCCTCAGGACTTAGCACATTAGGTGATTAATATTTATTGAACTGAATAAACATAAGAAATCAAGAGAAAGGCTGGATAGAGTTGGAAATCTGGAAAATGCGGAGGTCCAAAATCACCAAGTTACGAATGTGGAATTTTTTTTGATGACAACATATTTTGTTCAGATTATGCTAAAAACAGTAAGATATGTCTAATTATAAGATGAGGTGGACCAGGCATGTTGCAAGACTGACAGGCAGTGTAGATGTACAGCCCTAGTTCTTGCTACCTTGGTACCTCTGAACTGTTAAAAGAAGGCAAGGAAAGCTTCCCATGTGTTCAGTGGATTTCCTGTTTAAGAGAAATACTAATATGTGGACAAGAATGGCATAGGATAAGAAGTTGTAGAGGTTTTGTAATTCTGTACTGTTGGAAGGTACCTCCAAACTAATGAGATCTGCTTAGGTAGGTGGAGGGGGGCTGTGCTCAGGAATTTCACTGAGTCAGTGTCCCATCTGAAGGGGTTTTTTTATTTTTGTTCTGAATAATAACTTTCTATCAAAGATAATAAAAGTACATGTTGCTCCCACTAATGGGAAATATTTATTTCTGAAAGATTTTCATGCATATGAAAAGTGGCAGATTGTCTCAATCTAGAGTTGGAAGGTACTTTATAGTTAATCTAGTCTAACCCCCTTATTATAAAGGTGAAGAAATAAGCTTTGGGGAAGAGAAGAGGCTTATCCCAAAGCACAAAGCAAATAAATGGGAGAGTAGGTATTCAAGCCCATGCTTCCTGACTCCAAATTCAAAAAACCCATTCATCATCCTAGCTCACATTCCAGGACAAAGTTCGGGACTAAATCTGATATTTTGCAATTGGAAATCAAAGGTAAGGACTACAACACAATAATTCTCTTGAGGATAATTTTTATTAGCAATATCAAATATATAGCCCCTTAATAAAAATAAGTCAAAACTTGTTCATTGCTTAAATCACTTGCTAGCACACAGGGAAACACAGGTCAGTATAAGAACTCTCAGGTCACTGGTATAAAAGTAATCATTAGTAAAAATCAACCCAGATTATCAGAAAATGGGATACGTGGGATGGCAGAATATTCTGGTTATAATATCTTACTGGTACAGCAATTACACTTTGTAAAGCATGTTCACCAAGATGTTATTATTTGATGCTTAGAATAACTCGGACATAGGCAGGGCAGGTATTATCATTCCCATTTTACAGGACAGAAGGAAGAAATAAGCATTTGTTCAGTGACTAATATGTGCCTGGCACTGTTAAGCACTTTACAAATATTATCTTACTTGATCCTGTAACAGCTATTCTTATCCCCATTTTACAGTTGAAGAAACTGAGACAGGCAAGTAAGTGACTTGCCCAGGATCACATGCTATGAAGTAGCTTAGGTCTTCCTGACACTCAAGCTTCCTTAAAAACTGAGGCTTAGAGTGCTCAGAGACATGCACGGAGTGGCGCATAGTTAGTTGGTGGCAAATACAAGACTTGGACTCCGACTTCTTTGCTGGTTCCACTATATCACCTCCCCTTTTCAACCTTTGCTGAAAATCCTTCTAAATGCATTAGTGTAGTTTCTGCTTTAATAAATTACCAATGTGACCTTGGGAGACTCACCACTTTCCTGGTTTTTCTTGTCTACAAAATAAATGGTTTGGGCTAAGTCATCTTTATGGTTCCTTCTAAAACTAAATCCTAATGATTCAGGATCTTACACTGCTTTCAGAGCCATCATTTTTATGATATGGGAGTGCAAATAGAGAAGGTAAAAGAAATTAGTTAAATATGTCCCAAGACTGTTGGAAGGATTTTTCTTTGTTTGTTTACTTTAAGAAAGTGCCTGATATGAATGTGTTTTATTTTTATTTTTGCCTTAAAGGCAGAATGCAGAAAAATTCTCATTAATTGAAGGCAATAGTTTGACTAGGTTTTATGACAAGTAATATTAAATGGTCCCTTATTGGACTGAAATAATTCATTTTCATTTTAAGCATTCATTAAACAGTTACAGATATTAGGAATAATAAAATCAACTTTTATTATCTATTGGGTTATTCATCTGTAGGCAAAGGCAATAAACTATATTACATACTTCACTTTAAAATAATTTTGGATTAATATGAATGTTAACATGAAGATTAAAGGACACTGTATTTGGACATCTCTTCTTGTCCTACCTCCTTTTCTTTTGTAAAAGTCAATTATAACCTGGCTTAATTTCAGTCATTAAAACAGCTGCTGGGGGAGGGGGTGTTAATTTCTGAGGATCTAAAAATGGCAGATGTGCCTCCAAATTCTCTTCACAGACACAAATTATATTACCAGAAACACAATATCCAAACTGAAACATCAAATAGTTTTGCATTCTGGCAGACTATGAAAAAATCAGTTTGAATGTTTGAAGTAGGCATTTGTTTATATAATACAACCAACCAAGACTGCCAAACACAATAATTAAATTCTTTAACAAGTGAGAAGCCTTGGCAGAATATGTAATTTGAGGGGGCACCCACAAAAATAAGCATTGAGTTGGTATGTAGCAGGAAATGTTGAATTATTTATCCTTTGCAGCACAGAAATAGGTCCTCTTGTGTGTCTACCTGTATAGAAATGAAAAGAAAACTGAACATTTCAGATTGAGGGACACCAGGAGACCCACTTAGATCTTCCCAAGCTATCCATAACAAGATCTCTTTCTGCTTCCCATCAAACTTTGAAAGATATCAAAGAATTCTTCCTTACATAGTAAAATGCCTATATGTAACAGAAATCTAACAGTCACAAAGAAGGCTAAAAAATTATACTTTTCTTCTGCCTTCCACTCAATTATCTTCCTACACATATACTTTGGGCTGCTTCTGCATTAATTTTGCTGGTTGAAGGGCAGGGAGTAGGAGAAAATACATAGAATATATGTTTTTTAAACATCCATAACACACAGGAATATGGTTCTGGGAAAACACAACATAAAGTAAAATTAGGGGAGAATTTTGTCCACAATACACTAGGACTTGTTACAGAGCTACTGGCAGAGAATTCTAGGTGAATGTCATTGGGTTATGATGTACCATAGCCAGGTACTTTTCTGAGTATGGGTGCTGGCCTGTGTATATTTCTTGACCATTGACAGGAAAATAAGCTTGCTAAATGTGTTATGAATGGGGTTAAGATAAGGTAAGAAAAAATAATTTTCCCAGCAGAACTGAGAAGGGTGGAGAAGGTGCTTTTCCCACCAGAAAATGGAGGAGAAATGGTTATCTCTGATGGGTTTATGACCATAGGGGATGGAGAACCACGTTAGGTGTTGCCATATTAGGGACCAGGAGACCCTGGAAAGTGATATGTCAGGCCCTAGGCAAGCCAAAACGGTTTCTGTAGGAATATAATATGACCAGGGAACACATCAAGAGTTGCAGATAGATAGGGTGAGGAGGTAAATAGGGGAAGCAAACAATTCTGGACAGATTTCTAGCCTTTCATTAAAGAAGTCTACACCTGGACTATCTTAAAATGGTATGATCTGGCTACAGAGAGAGTTTAAGCCTGTGTTGTCCGTTATCAGGGCTGACACTGATAAGACATGTCTTAAAGCTTCTGTGAAGTGATGTTGGTCAGGCCAATGTTATATGAGATATTTTGAACTATCATCAGTTATCAGCCTTTAACTCAGTAAAATGAATATATTAGTCCCTCTAGTCTACAGATTCTTAGGGTTCATGGATAGATTTTTAAAGAGTCTGTGAACTCCTTTTGAGTTAATGGGGAGAAATATATATATTTCAATATAATTGGCTTCTTTTATTGTCCCATGTATTTTATTCTGTTCATTTAAAATATTCTGATAAGGGTTCCAGAGGCAATATCAGATTGCCAAGAGGGTCCTTGACATGGAACTGTGTCATGACATATACATAGTACACAGTAATCCTTTGACCAGCATGGTGGCATACACCTGTAATCTCTGCTTCTCTTAAGCCTGAGACTGGCTGATCTCTTGGTGTTGGAAATTGTACTGATGGGTGTCTACACTAAGTCTAGCAATAACAGTGTGCCCTGTGATCATGGTGGAAGGGGCTATCAGCAAAGCCTGCCAGGATAAAAGGCAGCAAGTCAGAGCTCCCATGCTGATCAGCAGCATGATGGGGCTGTGACTGACCCCTGTATTTCCAGCCTGGGTAATATAGGGAGAGGCAGTATTTTAATGAACAAACAAATAAATAAACAAAGGACCCTGATCCAGCTGATCGCTATCATCATCAAGTCTAAAATTCTATGATTCTATCTTGGGGGATAAACAATTCTCAATTATTTCATCTACAAAAAGAAACATGAAAAGTTTATTTGCATGTGACTGAAGAGACAGATCAAAGCTTTGGAATAGAATACTAAAGAATAGATATTTGCCTATGCTTCAAAGTGGCTATGACACAAATAATGCAAACATCTTTCCTTACTCCTCTGAAATAAAAAAAATGCTATGGAAATATGGAATCAATGATATGTATGTTTACACTGGGCAGCTTGACAGTCTTTTCGAACTGTCCAAATTTCAAGGCAAATGTAAACTCATTCATAATGTTGGAAATGTGCTTGGAAGAACAGTTTGCCTTCACCCGGTAACTTGAACAAACAGAGCTTAGGAACAAAATAAACCTCAATAATAGCTTTCATTTGCATAGTGCTTTACATCTTCAAAGGTCCCATATACAGGAATTGACTCAAAGGGAATCCAGTTGAATCAGATTTCAATCATCTCCATACTTCAGAAGAAAATCCAAGGGCAGAGGAAAGTTAAGCAATTTGTTTGAAAGCCAGGTAATGGCAGAGTTCAAATTAACCTTCAATTTCTTCCTGCAACATGGTCAGAATCCAGACTGTGTCATTAAATTAATCAATTACAACTGTCCCAATGTGGAATGAGCTATCTTGTGATAAGGGTGACTCACCCTCCTTGGATATCTTCAAGCAGGGGCTGGACAGGACAAATACTTTGTTTGGGTATGTTATGACAGGTATTCCTTTGGTTTGGATAGGACAGGATGACCAACGACATTGACAATGAAGTGTCTTCCAGTTCTCATACTCTGAAATGTTCAAGCACATTTCAAATAATGAAGTCATCTACTGGTGTCATTCAGATCTTAAATGAAAGGCTAGGCTATGCTTTTGGAAAAGTCAACGAGCAGTTCTTAGGCACCAACTATGTGCCAGTCACTGTGCTAAGAGGTGGGCATACAAAGAAAGGCAAAACTAGTTCCCACCCTGAGGAGCTCACAACTCTGTATCAACAAGATGTAGACAGGATAAAGTAGAGACAGTCTCAGAGCGAAGTCAGTACTATTAAATGAGATTTGAAAATGCTTCTTGAACTTTACCTCAGACTTATAGGAAGCCAGGAAGAAGAGATGAAGAGGAAAGGAATTCTAGGCATGGGGGAAGCCAGTGATAATGATGCAAGCAACTGAAAAGAGGCCAGTCTCATTGGGTCACAGACTATGTGAGAGGAGTAACGTGTCAAAAAAAGTGCAATCATAGGAAAGACCAGGTTGTGAAGGACTTTAAAAGCCCTTTAATGCTGGGGGTAATAAGGTAGGAAGGAAGGTGGAGGTAGGCTGAGGAAAAAAATACACTACCCTTTCTTCTGGGACTTTCTACTGCCCATGGAAATGTCCCGCTCAATTGCCCTGCTCAACTGCCCTGGAGGAAAAAAAAAATTTCTAGTTCTGCCTCTGGTTACAGGTGATAAGCATCAGCAGAGAGTAGACAAGCTCCATTTGTTTGGCTCTCTCCTACTCACTCAGATGCTTCCGCCAGCACTTACCTCAGAGTGCTCAGTATAATATCACCATATGCATTTCCCTCTCTGTTACCTGAGAAACTAATACCATGCGTGCTTCGGTGTCAGGCAGCCAATGATAAATAAAAAATAAAAATCAACCTGCCACTAGTGGTTGCATTACAGGATTGTTTACTTTGATTTATAGGCCCAGTATATCTAGGATGCCAAAAAGGCACTATATATTTTAAGGGATGAGGGGAAGGAGCTCAGAAAGACAGGAAAGGAAGCAGCCTAGATGGAAAGAAGATGGAAATGAGAGAAGCAAACATGAAAGTTAGTGGTGGTTGTGAAAATCCTTGAAGGAAGCTTCTTCATACCCAATATGAAGCTGCCAGCTTCTTGTCCCATCTCCATACTCTTAGATATTTATCTTTTCCTCTCATTCTTAAATTACATTACCCCATCTTGGATTGTATGGATTCTATTTGTGAGTCATTGTTCTCCTTTTGAAGGATCATGTTAAGAATCAGTTATTGCTCAGGATTCTAAAGAAGGAGGAAGGAAGAAAGGATTTATTAAAGAAGCATTTATTAAGCACCTGCTATGTGTCAGGCACTGTGGTAAGCTGTGTGTGTGTGTGTGTATCTCCAATTTGAGCCTCATAACAGCTCTGGGAGACAGGTGCTATTATTTTACAGTTGAGGAAATTGAAGTTAAGTGACTTGCCCAGGGTCATATAGCTAGGTGTCTAAGGTCACATCTGAATTTGGTTCTTCCTGACCCTAGGCCCAGAACTCTGTTCACTGCACCACCAAGCTATGTGTTTGCCAGCATGGTTTTCATATGTAAGATTTTAAAGTCTATCTCATTTTTCAAGGATGTTTATAGGGAATCCTGATTTGGGTGTTGGAAGAGATATTTGTCCTTCATTCTCAAAGAGCACCATGACATCATCATGACTTGCACTTGACTTTGATTTGAGTGAGGGAGGGCTGTGCACAGTCACCAACCTCACTTTCTTCTCCTGAGCCATCTGGGTCCAGTGGGCTGATGTTCATCAGGACGACTGGAGATGGTCCAGGAGACAATGTGGGACCTTGTTCGTTTTAGGCTAAGGTCTTATCAGACTGTCACTTTGAGTAAGATACCCCCATTCAACGAATAGGCCTCTTTAAGTAGTTACTCAAAGGATGGCCACTTTCAAGAAAAGAAAAAACAACCACAAAATCAAATCATTCACTCTTTGCTGGGTGAGCAGGCACCTAGTATCCAATCTAGGAGCTCCAGAGTGAACTGGGCTTATGGCTTGTTCTTTGAGCAAGAAATTTAGCCAGTAAACCCAAAGGAGAAAAGGCAGCTTTTGGCCATGGAGGTGCACTTTCCCCGGGTAGAGCACCAGAGGAGAGGAGAGAAGCAAAGAGGAGAGGAGAGGGCTAAAGTATAAAAAAGGTTGCACAGGCTGAACAAACCATCAAACCATGAAATTCATAATGTCCAAACTGGTACCATTGAGTTTGCTTAAAGTGAAGTTCACTTGTAATTCACTAAAATTAAAAATAAAAATAAAAGCTTCTGTAGGCTAAAAGCTTGATACTTTTCAGAGAAGTAAGTGATTTTACTGCGTTCACTTGGAGACAACACAGAATCTTGGAGGGGTAAGACACCAGAGAGGCAATCTATCCTATTTGTCTGTACAATTTAGGTATCTACTTTAAAACATTATATTGAGCTAGTTGTACTTCTCAGACGTCAAAGCTGAGGAAAGGAAAATACTACTCATCACGAAGAGTTAGATTGCTTATTTAGATGAAGGGTACATAATGGGGAAATGTGTGCCATCTGTCACATAGTCAGTCTGGTAAGTACGGATTTCATTAGGATATTTCCCAAATGGGAACCAGTTAGGGACCAGCTGCTCTGGCTGATATAAATTAAAAGGTACCTGAGGATATCACCTTTTCATAGCTTTAAGTAACATGAGAAAGCAAAAATCCTAGATTAATCATATCACAGCACCAATGGGAACAAAGCAAAGCATTGGTTAAACATTAAGCCTTGGCCAATTGAAAATTGGGGAATTAGACACCATTTGGGGTATAAGGGCAAGAATACAAGTGGAGACATTGACCAAGAATAATTCTGAGACTTGACAAAGAGGCAATGTGGTGAGAGCTCCTTCTGCAGGCTTCCTTGGTCTGCATGGTCCTCTGGACCAGTGGATTCAAACACCAATAGAAAAGGTCCTTACAAACAGATCCCTGCAGGTCACACATACATTTACATTACCTATGTTTTATTGTATTTTTACTTGTATTGTATTTTTACTTGTTTTGTTAAATATTTCTCAATTGTATTTTAATCTGATTCATCTTTGCTCTGGACCACTACAAACATCCCTGAGAGATGATGATTGTTTTTTTTTTCTCTTAAATAGGAACAGTGATAGGGAGGTTACTATCTCACAAAACAGCCCGCTCCATTGCCAGCAAACTCTTCCTTTACTGAGTCAAGATGAACTCCTTATATCTTCCACCCATTAGACCTATTTGAAACTGTGCAGAATAAGCTTAATTCCTATTTGCTCTGATTGCCCTTCAAATATAAAAAGTTCTCAATTCTTCATTTAAGGTTTTTTTTGTTTCCTTTTCCATTCAAACACCCTCATTTTTTTCTCTCAACTTTTCATCATCCGACATGGTTTCTTGACTCTTTTGCAAGACTGCTAAAGTTTCAGTTTGTCAATATTTCTATACAAAAGTGGCAACCAGAACCAAGTACAAAACTCCAGATGTGGTCTGAACTGAGTACAGAGAAGCTATTATCTCCCTTAATCTGTATTCTATGCTTCAAGTACTAAAACCTCTGATTATATTATATATTTCTGAAAACCCCAAGGCCTGTCACATTAGCTATTGGCTTCCATAAAGCTTGTAGTCAGTTAAAACCCCTAAGGGTTGGGTTTTTTTTTCCGGCACATTAAGTCATGTCTTCTAAATTCTATACACATGCAATTGATTTTTTAAAACAGGAAGACTTCAGACTGATCCATATTAAATTTCATCTTCCTAGACTCAGTCCATTTTTCTAACTTGTCAAAAACTTTTTGATTTCCAATTCTATTAACTGATCAGTAATAGTTCATTCAGGAGGAAAGCATAGTCAACATTGCTAAATATGCTGAAGAGATGTCAAGGAGAATGAGGAAATTTCCATTTTCAGTAGGAAACTGGAATAAGAAGCTATATTTTAAGAGGTAAGAGATGAATGGTTGGTGAGGAAATGAAGTAAGAAAGTATATTCCTTCTAGGATTTTGACAGTGAAAGGGAGGTAAAATATAGGATCTGTTTCAAGCTCAGAAGAATAGTAGAGTCAAGGGGTTTTTGTCTTTTTTAAAGTGTTGTAGTTTACCAGTGAACATACCATATATGGGTATCAGGAAAAGAGCTTAGGGAGAAAATGATTAAGGGAGTTAGCTCCCAAGGGAATTATTTTGAATGCTCAAGAAGAAGGAATAATTATAGCAAGGAGGGTCATCTCTTCTGATTACAGGAATAAAACAAGAAAGGATACCTGGAGAAAAAGAGATAAAGAAAAAATTCAAAAAAATTGCATTGATGCATGCAATGAGAGGAAGAGTTCACAACATTGCTTCAATTTTTAAAAGGCAGCTGTGTAGCATAGTGAATGGATCCCTGGATTTGGAATCAGGGGAGTTCAAATCCAGCTTCAGACTAGCAATGTGATCATGGATGTGTTATGTGGCTTCCTCTCGGCCTCAATTTACTCATCTGTAAAATAGAGATGATAACAGCCCCTATTTTACAGGGACAGGATTGTTGCCAGGGTAAAATGAGATAACATGTGAAGTGCTTTGCAAACCTTAAATACCATATAAATACTAGCTCTTATTATTATTTTATTAATAAAGATATGAGAAAGAGAGATAGGTAAATAGAGAGAGACACAGAGAGAGAGAGAGAGGGAGAGGGGGGAGAGAGAGAGAGAGAGAGAGAGAGAGAGAGTCAGTTCAATAGGGATATGAGATGAGAAAAGATTTGCACTGAGGAGAATGGAAAAGAGATTTAATGAAGAATAAAAGGTTGGGAAGGACTTGTCTGAGATTAGAGAATATGAATTTGTAATGTACTCAGCACAGTATTAGCTTTTATCAGCAGTGATCAGCATCTTGGTAATGTAATCAGAGAAAATGGATGGGAGAGGTGACCCAGAATGTGAATGGGGACAGGGCAGAGGAGTAAAATGATGAGAGCAACGTACAGTTGAATGAAGCAGACTGTCAAGAGAGTTCACTAAGGTCAGAGCAGTAGTGATAAATGGGATGGGCAAGGATGGAGGGAGGTATTGGGGTGGGGATGAAGGATGACAAGATCTCCATGCCAAGTACCGCGCTAAGCACTTTACAAGAATTAGCCCGTTTGATCCTTATGACTATTGTAAGAGGTAGGTGCTAACATTATCTTCATTTTACAGTTGGGAACAGAAGCTGGAAGAGGTTAAGTGACTTGCTCAAGTCTTACAGCTAAGAGGTGTCTGAGGCTGGACGTGAACTCAGGTCTTCCTGACTCTAAGCTCAGCGTTTTGTCCACTGAACTGCTATGTTAGGAGGAGAGAAAAGGCCTAAAGAGGAGTGATTCACAAATAGTAGTGGAAAGACTAGAAATTATCACCAGAGAGAAATTTCCTTTTCATTTTATTTTTTATTCTGAAAAGAAACAAAACAAATAAATAGCTTTTCTACACACACCATAAAATAGGAGAGGATTACGCATGTAACTGTGAATCTACATTATGTAGAATTTGCTTTTTTTTTAGAGCATAGAATATATTCAACATGTAACTTTCAGAGCTGTCCTGTTTGTATTTCATTCTGGCCTTCCTTCTGTTCTGTTTTCTTTTTTGAAGGAAGAGGAAGGCTATATCTAATCATCTGCTAGTTCCCACTCTGAACTTTCAGTGAAGAAAAAACAAATGTATCAAAATCCTTGTCACAAATATGTACAGTCAAACAAAGAAAAAAATCCCCATATTGTCCATGTTAAAAAAGCCATACCTCCATTTGTATACTGAGTGTTCTGAAAGGGAATGCTTAACACACTTCTTCATCCTGGTCCTCTGAAACTGTGTTTGTTTGTTACGTTGACCAGAATTCTAAAGTCTTTCAAAGTTGTTTTTATTAGGTTGCTATTGGTATGGTATATATTGTTCTCACTCTTCATTCACACTCACTTCATATAAGTCTTCATAAACTACTATGAAAGAAACTCTTTCCTCATTTCTTATGGCACAAGCACATTCGATTACTATAATTTATTTGGCCATGACTTAATTTAGGGTTACTTCTTTAGCTTTCAGTTCTAAAGGACTGCCACAAATATTTTTGAACACATGGATCCTTTTCCTCTTTCTTTGATCTCATTAGGGGAATGGTATCTCTTGGACAGAGGATACACACAGTTTGGTGACTCTTTGGTCACAATTCCAAACTGCTTTCTAGGATAGCTAGCCCAATTCACATCTTTACAAACAGTACAGTAATGTACTTGTTTTCCCATAGCCCCTCCAATTGTAATTTTCTCTCTTTTTTTCCCATCTTCTCAATCTGATGGATGTTAGAACCTCAGAATTGTTTTAACTTGCATGCATTCCTCTAAAAGTGATTTGGAGCATTTTAAAAAATAGAGGTGTTGATAGCTTAGATTCTTTGCTTTACTTTGACAACTGTTTTATCTATTTATCTATTAGAGAAATGTTCTTTTTCTTATAAATTTGAAACAGTTCCATATATATATATATATATATATATATATATATATATATATATATATATATATATATATATATATATATATATATGGTCAAAGAAATTTGCTGTGAAGATTTTTCCCCCAGTTATCTGCTTCCTTTCTAATTTTAGCTTTATTGATTTTGTTTGTACAATAAGTTTTCATTTTATATAACCAAAATTGCCCACATTTAATTTTAGATACTCTTTTTTTGTCACAAACTCTTCCCTTACACTTAGTTGCTAAAGTATTTTCTTCCTTGCTCCTCTTATTTATTATATGGCCTTTAATATCTAAGTCATGTCCATTTGGAGCTTTTCTTGGTAGATGGTATAAGGTATTGCTATACCTAATTTATGCTAAGAAATTTTCCCAGAAGTGTTTGTCTAATAGTGAATTTCTTCAGTAGTTGGGGTCTTTTGAGTTTATTGAACACTATGGTGCCACAAGAAGCTAGATGGTGCAATGGAAAGAGCACCAGGCCTGGAGCCAAGAAGACCGAGTTCAAATCTGGCCCCACACACTTACTGCCTGTGTGACTCTGGTTAAGTCAATTAACCCTTTTTGCCTCAGTTTTGTTATCTGTAAAATAAACGAGAAGGAAATGGCAAACCAGTCCAGTATCTTTGTCAAGAATACCCCAAATGGAGTCACAAAGAATTGAACACAATTGAAATGACAGAACAACAACTAAAAACCAAGAAAGAGATTGATTCTGAATCTCAAGGAATAAGGGAAGAAGAGGTAGGAATTTGTTTTCCATGGGGCTGGGAGTTTCCAGTTGATTCTGGCCTCTGTCACTCAGGGTCCTATGACAAAAGAATGTGGCACCAAGTCTGATGCCTCTTCCAATACTGGGAAGCTGAAACAGTGGTGGCAGGGAGTTTGTATATGAGATCTGGGTCTCCAGATAACCTCTGTATGGTAGTCATACATATGGCATCAACTCTGTGACTCCTCCAGATGACCGGGATGAGGAACCAAAAGAAGATAGATATCCTACCCGTGGAATATATACTTCTATGAGTCCTTTTGTTCTGGGCCCTGGTCCTTTTAGCATTTATCCTGGGGTCTGAGGGACAGGACTCTAGAGCAATACTTGGTCGTTGTCTGAGGTTTCAATTTTTCTGATGCTTAGTGTCATTCAACATATTGATTTCCCCTCCTAGTTCTAGATCTTGCACCAATTTGATAAACATGTTTTCACCTAAGTCATCAATAAAAAATCCTAAAGAAGACAGACGCAAGAACAGAGCTCTGAACTATCCCATTAGAAGGCTTTCTATAGGTCGACATCAATACTTCAGTCAATGTACTCTTTGGATAGAACCAGTTTACATGTATACATTTTAGGAGACAAAGTAAAAAAGGAGCCATTGATTAAATGGATTCAGTTTTGTTCCTACCCCTAAGGAACAAAGAAGTTTTTCTTTCAAAGACAAACTCTAAGTGTTTCTATTTATGTTGAAAGAATAACTACATTCAAAAACATGTAAATTGAAAAAAAACATTTTTCTATCCAAAGCCATGAGGCTTGAAATGTAAAAAAAACAGCTTTTTTCACTAGAGCAAAATACGTATCAATCATCAAAAGGAACAAACAACTGTTCAATATGAATATAAAATCTCTCAGATGTCTTAGGAATGACTTCAAATAGAAATTAATCATTATAGTATAGGGGCCAAGTACTGCGCTGAGCAAAAAAAAAAGACAAATAAGAAGCTTTAGTGTCAAAAGTCTCTTGGGGCCTATGGATCGTCCTTCCTATAGGCTCCAAAGGAACACAAGAAGCATTTCTGAATCACCTGCATAGCCTACTAGAGGCAGAGGGAACACAAGATGGGTCTCCTTAGACACAATCCCGCAGATAGCTAGTTGAAATTCATAAGGGATGTAAAGGTCCCAATTTCACGACCAAAGGTGAGACTTGGGATTTAAAAATGATAGCAGATGCTCTGATTTGTTCCTTATTAGGGTGATTCAAACATGTATAATGGCAGAAGGGGAAAGTTACCAAATTAAAGCAAGGCAGAGAGAGCTGTACCAGTTTTGTCTTAAAAGCATTAGTAAATGGTATGATGTAGGGGTCAAACTCAAATAGAAATGGATCCCTGCTGCCACATATTGACTCAGAAAAACCACAAATTAATATAATCTCTGTGGCAGTATATTTTAAAATTTTGCTTTCTTAAATATTTGGGTGGCATTCAGGCAGCATATAGCCAGTGGGCTGTAAGTTTGGGGTATTGACTTGGATTCAGGGAGACCTGGATTCAGATCCCATCTCAGACACATACTAGCTGGAAGACCTTGGACAAATTACTTGACCTCTCTGTGTCTTAATTTTCTCATCTGTACAAATTAGGAGTTTGAATTCAATCATCTCCAACACTCATTCCAACTCTAAATCAGTGAATATACGATCCCACAAAGCCAGAGGAGTGAACAACAGAAAGAAGGGATGGAGCTAACCGGGATTGAAATGTTTGAAAATGAATTTAACAACTACCTTAAAATTGCTTTCATTCAATTGCATCTTAAAAATCTAGTAGTATAATATATATAGTATGTTATACATAGTGTAATATATATAAATAATTATATATAATGATATATTTTATACTATATAAGAATATATATCACATATATTACATATATTATTATTTATCATATATAAAATATATTACTATACATTATAATACACATTATAATATATTATTATTTATTATTATATATAACAAAATATATGATAATAACATAACATAATATATGGTATATTTTATAGTAGTATAATATATATTTTGTCTTATCTCCATTTTATTAAGAAAATCATGTAAATTATAATAGTTCATTACTTGTATGATTTTGTGTTGCCTTGCTACCTGGAGGATGGGGATATATGTTTCCCTTGCAACTCTTAAAAACTGCTTTTGTCTATGGTGGAAAAAAGCAACAGGAAATTTGCTAACTTATTTTCTCACCTTTCTCCTCCCACCCCCCCCCAAAAAACTCCAACTCCCAACAACCCACAACCTTTATTTTCAGTGATAGAATGTCAACTATTTCTATCTGAAAGCCCTCGCCTCTAATGTGTCAGTTCGGGACTGATTAAAACACTGAATCACAACTGAATAGAATACTGAACTCATGATTGGTCACCAGCCAGCTAATCTCCTTGGAAATTCCAGTGCTCTAATAGCCTGAAAAATCTTGGCATTTCATATTCTCTCCTAGTCTACTCAATAACTTATAAACATCATATTTATAAGTCCATTCCCTCAAATGGTACATTAAATTTTATTGTATATCAATTGCAAAAATGTCACAGATATTTGACAAAGGATCTATTGGCCCCCAGAGAGGAATTCTTTGTTGGAAGGGACTACACAGAACTGAAGAATATACTAATGGGAGCAAAGGAAGGCTAATACAGTTTATGGCAAAATTATATTTAATGGGATTTTAGCTCTCTCTGATTCCCATTGCTATAGTTTGTGAAGAGAGGTACATGCCACCCTGTCCATAATACATATGGACAAAAACGAGGGAAGCATCTATTCTTTCTGTGGGCATCAAGACAAGAAAACATAAAACCAAAGAAAATGGCACACCTCAAGTGTGAGGTAGTTTCAATTACATATATAATGCTATTGTGCTATCTGACATAAGATTTTCAAATTTAACAGCAAAAATGTCATTTAAATTCAACATCAACCTTTCATCTCTGTGTTGTGTTAGTTTTGTTTTGGTTATACCTTCTCACATGATAATCTTAAAGATTCTTCTCATAGAAGTCAGAAATCTTAAGGCAGAAAAAAGGTCAAACTCATCAACATCCAATGACATTATAGATGCCAGATTAGTCTGGTATAGGGACAAGGGCTACAGACAGTGACTGAGGATCTGGGAATTACCAGGATCTTGAGGAAAAAGGAAGAAGTCTAGGTACATAGAAAAAGGAATACAGCTATAGAGCTAGAAAAGGTATTGGGATCATCTAATCTCATACTTTAATTTTACATATAGAGAAATCAAGACCTAGAGAGGTTATATGACTTGTAGAGTGAGGACTTGAATCAAATATAACCCCAAATTCAGGCTTCTTTATTTTATATTACACTGGCTTCTTGAAAGAACTCAGGATCTTATTGAATACTTTTTCTGACAGTCAATGGCAGCTCTACCTTGCCTTTACCTGTCATGTAGAGAATGAAAGATAGAAACAAACATGAGAATGAAGAGACCTAGTTTTGAGTCCTAAGTTTAGGTTGGCAAAAAGGATACAAGTTCAAATCCTGGCTCATTCATGTAATGTGGGCCAGTCACTGAATTTCTCTTGACCTCAAGTTTCCTTAACTCTAAACTAGAGGGAATAGAAGGGGAAGTATTAGATTTTGACCTTGGTTTTTGGGATCCCAGAATTTTAGAGTCCTTTGCTTCCCTGACTCTAAAGGATAAGCAGCCTCCAATTTGCCAATAGGTTGTATTACAAAAGTTGGTTTGTAAATTAGTTGTTTGGAATTTAGAACATTTTCCCTTGTAAATAATGTTATAAATGGTGGCTGGGTTCCCAGATTAGTCCTTAAAGGCTATTTAACTATCATTAAAGCTAGTAGCAACAGAACAAGCGTGAGGTCTGGGAACAGAGATACAGGCTGTATGTTCTCTCCCTCTTTTGGGGTACATTACTTCAAAGTGTTGGACATGCATACTCTCTTCATAGCTAATTTGAGTACAAGGTCAATTGCAGAACGATCTTTCAATTTGATTTGACAGAGCTCCATTGTTTAAATACATTTATTACAAATAGGTCAAAATTGGCTCTATTGCTACATATGAGTCAATGCTTTAAGACTCAAGACGTTGAAGCCTTTGAAAAACAAACAATGTGCCCCAGCCATAAAGTGTACACTACACAAATCTATCCTACCTCAACCCTTTTTATTACTCTGGCATCAAGCCAAAACAATGACATCATTTATAGGTCTATTTGTGGATTCCAAAAGACTTGACTGAGCAGATAACTGAACAGCAAACAACTCACCTCTCAGGACAGATTTCTAGTCAAATGCTAAAGGGTCCATAAAAATTTTTCATAAAATAATTTAAAATCTTAGAGTTAGATGAAACCAGAGAAATCATCTAGTCCAACCTCTGACCCAGTGCTGGGATTTCTTCTCCAACAGTTTACAGGAAGTAGAATTATAACTTGTTGCTTTTAATAATAAATTAACATCCACTTGTGTTTCTTAACATTGCAGGGCACAAAAATCCTGTCATCTTAATGACCAATAGGTAATAATACTAATGCTAAAATAATCCTTAGTACAGTTTAAAATCAAATCAGTATTCCCAACTGTGATGTTGAAAATCAATAGCTGTCCTCAAATTCAAAAATTTAAAGACCACTATTTAGCAACCTGCCTACTTCACTGCGTACGGAATGACTGGGAACATCAAACAAATATTTTCCTACCAACTATATCCAGGGCATCATAAAAAATAAAAAGTAAGAATATTATGTCACTGTAGGCTGCCTAACAGTGAAAAGAGCACTGGTTTAATCATTCAGGAAACCTGGATCCTCAATCCAAGTTTTGTCAGTGACTGTGTGGTTTTGTGCAACTCTCTTCTAATTTTTTGAATGTCCAGTTTTATATTTTTTAAAATGAGGGGGATTACATAAGAAAATCACCAATCTTACAGCTTTAACATTATATAGACCTAAATCTATGATGGTGATCAAGTTCCTTTCAGTAATGCAGTCTAGACTCAGAGTAGGTGGAGGCAAGTTACAGTGTTTTTGGTTGTGAGAGTGACTCAAAAAGGTGGAATGTAAGTTCTTCGAGGGCAAGTGATTGTTTTTCATTTTATCCTTGAGTCTTCACCTGTAAAAGGGAGACAAAGCTAGATTCACAGCTGTGTGAGGCTTTATGCCACTAAGCAAGAGACGGGTGGTGGCACTCACTCCACTTGGGTGGTGCTTCACCTTAAACATCATCATTACTTATTTTCATAAAGAACATTTTTTTTTCTTAAATTGGACCTGTGAGTTCACTGAGGTAGGGAACTCTGGATGAAGAGATCCCTCTATTCATGCAGAGCAAGTCAGAGTCTTGGAAAATTGCCTGGGGCACTGGGAAGTGCTGAGAACTTGCCCTAGGTCACAGGGCCAACATTTGTCAGAGACAGGAAACAAACCCTGGATTTCCTGGTTCTTACATAGGATACTAAGGTATGTAATGAGCTTTGAGATTATTTATTTATTTATCTTTAAACATGACAAATAAACTCGTTGAGAACTGTTGTGGGAAAGTGCTTTATCAACTATTAAGAGCCATATAACTAGAAAGCTGCCCTGTGAGGTTCATGTCCTTGGTCACATTAGCACTGGCACTATGGACAAGTCACTTGAGTTTCTTTAAGACTCAATATCTTCAATGGTAACATGAGGAAAATGATATTTTCACTATTTCCGTCACAGGCTGATTGTAAGCCATCACCCTCAACATAAAATGGAGTCATGAATAATGATGATGGTAGTTCACATTTCCGTGCCAAGCTCTTTGATGTTTATTATCTCATTTGATCCTTACAAGAAGCTTGTGAGTATTTTTATCTATTTATCTATTTTTATCCCCATTTTACAAATGACTTTCTGACTCCGATACCTACCTGCTATTCATAGTCCCACCTGATTATTTTATTTAAATCTCACAGAAAAAAGCAAACTAACACTGGCACAAAATGATAGTTCTTGACAAAAAAAGATATGAGTAAAGTTCATCTCTATAGAAAAAACTATAGGTGGACTGCCTGTGTCTTCTCCCCTAGGAGCTTGGGTGAAGGTTCAGAGGTGGAGCGGGAGATGGCTCTAAAAGAATAGTGCTGGATTAGGGTAACCAATGGCAGTGAGGAGCAGCCATGGATGTTTATAGACACTAGACAGCTTAGTGAATACAGCACTGGATGTGGAGTCAGGAAGACCTCAGTTTGAATTCTACCTCAGGCACTTACTACTAGCTGTGTGACTGGGGGCTAGTCATTAACCTCTCTTAGTTTCTCTTTCTTCTCTATAAAATGGAGATTAAAATCAAAGATTTCAAGGCTATTTCTGGTGATAAACTTGGTCTGCTGTCTATGGACCATGGACATGGACCACAGATCACCTGGGGCAGGACTCATCACCTGCAGGGGCTAGCTGGTCAGGAGGGAATCAAGTGCTTGACCAAGGCAATTCATGGGACAAAGAACAACTTAAAAAGTCATCAGTCTTGTCTCTTCTGCCAAACAGCAGGGCAGTGACTGGAAAGAGAAGAGACATATAGACGGGGACTTTGGGCCCCTATTGATGTGCTCACCCACTCAAGGTCTCTGATGGGCACAAGTATATAACAAATACTTCAGAACACCATGATAATCACAACTGAGATATTCCATTCCATAAACCTGTCAGAGTACATCTCTGCTGATTTAGCCTCCAAGAGCCTAGGGAGTGATGGGCTGATCATGGAAGACAAGGGGAGGTGGGGAAGGCTCTCTGAATGTATCTTAATTCTGCTCTGATAGGGTGTCACCAAGCCCTGCAGCCTGGGTTTCAGTTTTGCTTCTCCATCTACAATCAAAACCTGGTGCCAATTTGCCTTAGCTTTGAGTTGGTTGGTTGGTTGGTTATAGCCAGTAAGAAGAGCCTTGGGGCTCATGCCAGGGAAATTGATTCTTTTATTTGCTTTTCTTTGGGAAATAGAGGTTAGTTTCATCATGCCAGGTTCTTGTCATACCTGCCTTCTACCTTACTGTGGAAGACTTTGTGATTCCTTCTTTATGTAAGTATGGGATCAGCAGTCTGGAATGACTGGGAATAGGAAGATGGTGGATTGATTAGGTTAGGCCAAACTCTTGGACAGCTTGGCCAGTTGACCTCATTTGTTATACCTTCATACTTTGAATGGAGCCAATCTCCAGTCATCCTGATGAATATCTGGACACTGGACCCAGATGGCTCAGGAGGAAAAAGTGAGGTTGGTAAGCCTGCACAGTCATCTCTCACTCAAAACAAAGTCAAGTGCAAGTCCTGTCATCATTTCTCTGATGGCCTGGTCTTCTTTGCAAATGAAGGACAAACACAGACAGACAGACAGATTAAAATAGCACCTACCTCACAGGGTGGTTGTGAAGATCAAAAGATAATATGTAAAAAGTGCTTTGTAAACCTTTAAGTCTAAATGTGAGGTTATCATCATTATTTAGAATAATTATTAACCTCTTTTCCTCTCAAAACCTCTAGTGTTGTCAAGAGAAAGCTTTTTATAACATCCCCCCTATACCTTTCCAGTTTTCTTATATTTTATACTCCCCTCACTCCCACCCCCATGTAATGTGCTATCCATTGACACTAGCTTCTTTGCTGTTCCTTGAGCAAGATGCTCTATCTTGGGACCCCAGGCATTTTCACTGACTGTCTTCCATGCCTGGAATGCTCTCCACCTCTGCCTTCCTTCAAATCCCAACTGAAAAAAATCTCACCTTCTACAGGAAGTCTTTCCTGATTTCCCTTTAATTCTAGTGTTTTCCTGCTTTATCTCTAATTTATGTTGCACATAATTTATTTGTAGTCTTCCCATTAGATTATGGACTCCTTAAGGGTAGGGACTGTCTTTAGTCATCCTTTGTATCCTCAGCGCTTGACATGGTACCTGGCATAGAGCAGGTTTTATATGAGTAGTTTATTGAGTGGCCCTAAACTGGTATTGAGACAGGTAAGAGAAATAAATTAGGTGTGAGGAGGGAATGGTCAAAAGAGGGTAAAGGGCTTTTTTAAGTACAGTTATCTCTTCCACATGGGGGTATTTAGGGGTATGGCATCTTCATGATTTGGAAAACCCCCATAAAATTGGTTGACCCTCCCTTCATGCCAGAGAATAAGTCTCAATTATTATGGTATTTAAAAAATAAAAAATGTTGATATTATACAATACTATATACACATTTTATGCATTTCTGAGTTTCTAAACTTTTTCTGTGTCATCTTGCTGGCCTTTGTGTGTCATCAGTTGCTTTCGCAAAACTCCCTCAAATTCCCATTGCATTTCTTATGCCAACCCATGATACAGTGAAATTGAGAAGGGTAAAGATGTGATGTGGAAGACATAATTGTAGTAGCTATGGAAGCTAGGAGGTACACAGATGGATTGATAGGAGTAGAGTCAGGAAGACCTGAGTTCAAATATGACTTCAGATACTTACTAACTGTGCGACCCTAGGCAAGTCACTTAACCCTGTTTGCCAGTTTCCTCATCTATAAAATGAGCTGGAGAAGGAAATGACAACCGCTCCAACACCCTTTGCCAAGAAAAGTCCAAAAGGGGTCACAAAGAGTCAGACATGAGTAAAAACAACTAAATAATAAATAAGAGGGTGATGAAAGGAAAAGAAGAAGGATCCAGAGTTTGCTAGTATGGATAGAAGGGGAATATTGAATAGTAATTTGTAAATCAGGTATATAAAGAAATTGGTTGAAGATGATCATGGGCTATTTGTATTACAAATATCCTTAAATCAATAGCAGATAATCCCTGGACAGGATCTACAAATCTGTTCAGAGGAGAGTCTAACCAACTGACCTTTCATAGGAGCATAGATTTAGAGCTAGAGGGGACCATTCAGTTCAACTCTGTACTCTTTAAAATGAAGAAACGGAGGCACAGAGTCAGGATTCAATGTCATTTCCATTGCATGACACTATTTCAGTCCTTACTGTTTAAATCTTTCCCTCACTATCACAATTCATTGCATCTGTGGTATTTGTAGAGGGTCAAAGCTCTCATTAGTTCCAAACACAGTTTCCTATTAGAAACCCAACTATTTTTAGTCCAAAGGTATATCACATTTCAATGCTGGACCCACTCAGGAGTTCTAGTCATGAGACTCTACTTTTCCAAGTTTCAGCAAGGGAATGAAAAATTATATGCTTCATTCTGCATTAAGACTCTATCAGTTCTTTCTCTGGAGGCAGTTTACATTTTTCATCACCAGTCTTTTGGGATTGATTGTCTTGGGTCTCTGTATTTCTGAGAATAGCTAAAATTCACACTTGTTGATTGTACAATATTGCTGTTACTGTGTACAATGCTTTCTTGGTTCTGCTGACTTCATTCTGTATCAGTTCGTGTAAGTCTTTCCAGGTTTTTCTGAAATCAGACTGCTCATTATTTCTCATAGTAAAATAAGAGTTCATCACAACCATATACTACAACTTATTCAGCCAATCCCCAGTTGAAGGGCATTCCCCTCAATTTCTAGTTATTAGTCACAAAAATAAGAGCTACTACAAATACTTTTGTACAGATAGGTTCTTTTCCCCACCTTAAAAAAATCTCTTTGGGATGCAGAAGTAGTATGGTGTTGCTGGATCAAGGGGTAGGCATAGTTTTATAGCCCTTTGGATATAGTTCCAAACTGTTCTGCAGCATGGTTGGATCACTTCACAACTCCACCAACAGTACATTAGTTAAGTTCCAATATTCCCACATCTTCTCTAACATTTATTATTTTCCTTTTCTATCATATTAGTCAAGCTGATAGGTGTAAAGTAATACCTCCCAGGGGAAAAACAAGCAATTTTTAAATAAGCATCCCTAAAACAAAACATACTACATTGCCAATTCTAGCAAAACTTAGAAAGTGAGGGAAAGGCTTTCTACAATTTTGTCTATAGTGCCAAGTACAGATAGTGACTCTTTGTTTTTTAAAGCTTACTTCTGTCCAGGTCAATGCCATGAAATTGACTGTCCTGTGTAACTCTGCTAGATGTTGAAAGCCAAAAACACCAATGTCTCTGTCCCATTATATTTATCATCTCTGATTCACATTTTTCATCCCTTTTCAACATAAACTAGAGAGAAGTTAGGTTACAAACACTGTTATACTTAGGATGGTACTAAATGAGGGATTGGGATCAGGATTGAATTTAGGATTTCATTCCCAATAATAAATTTTGTCTTTCAATGCAGGTCGAGAGTTGATAGTCTCAGAGGGCTCTTAGAACACTGAAGGGCTAAGTATAGTGTTAATGGGAGGACTTGAATACAGGTCTTCCTGGCTCTGCAAGACTTCAGACCCCTTATTTCTTTCACTGGTTAAATTTTCATTTAATTCCTTAGGTTTGAAAACATGTATTTTCATGTATTTATGTAAATAAAATATCCTTTATTTAAGGATAAAATTACCTTTCAAAGTTTTGAATATTGTCTATAATTTAGTTGCAGGATTTTAAGAGAGAATTGGTTTAAACAAAAAAAATTAATTTCTAAAAAAAACCCCAATATTCATTTTTATTCTACTGAACAGCATTCATCCCAATTTGTAGGATTTGGAAGTTCAATGTTTCCTTCTGACAAGAAAGGGAACAAACATTTATTAAGTGCCTACTATGTGCCAGGCACTGTGTTAAGGGCTTTATCAAGTGTTATCTCATTTGAGGCTCCTAACAACCCTGGGAAGTAGGTGCTATTTTTATCCCCCTTTCACAGTTGAGGAAACTGAGGGAGACAGAGGTTAAGTTAGCACTAGCCAGAAGACCATAATCCTGCTACTGTGGAAAAGAATGTTGGATTTAGAATAAAAAACCCTGGACGCAAACCCTGGCTCTGCCACTTATTAGCTATGTGGCCTGGGATATGTCTCTTAATTAACCTTGTGTCCTCAGTTTCCTTATTTATAAAATAAAGAGTTTGAATTAAATGAACTCTCAACTCCTTTCTAGGTCTAAATTTATGATTCTGTTATCCTGCTACTGTATTTGTTACTATGATCAGAGTTTCTGGCACTCAACATAGTTTCATTTTCAGCCTTTTTATTTTAGACCTTAGATTACAGTATAATATTATTGTGACTTTATCAGGAAGTTATAAATTTGAATAAAAGGGGCAAAAGTTATCGACATTCTAAAGTGTAATTTAACCTAAGAACCAAAACTTTTTCCCATTAAATTAGTTCCATGAGAGGACTCACTGAATTTAGATTAAATTTGTACTAAGTATTACATTATGCTAAAATATAAAGATATTATATTATATTTAAATTACATTTCACTCTATGGTAAATAGATACACCTATTCAATTAAAGCAAGGGATATCTTTCTAAAGTATGATTCCTCCTCTTTGTAGGGTTTGATTTTTTTTTTTTTACCTCCCCCTGCCTTAGTTGTCATTTCCTACATAAGTTGGTTGAATGTCCCCCATAAATGTGGATATCAACTTCTCCTCCTCTGATTATCCTTCCTCACAGAATTCTGGCTCTAAGTATTCTACAACTTCTCTAAAACAAAAATATAGATTGATCTGTGGTTTAATTTAATTGATAATAGCTCCTGAAAATTTCACAGTATTGTGACAAGAGTAACTTTCTTGGCAGTGTATGACTACTGCTTCTAGTGTTTTATCTGGCATCTCAAAAGAGAGCAGCTTGGTGAAACTCGGACACAAAGAAGAAATAAAAGCATTTTCCAACAAAGCCAACACATTCCACTGGAAGGACACCTTTCTACAGGTGGGAATTCTGTTTCAAATCGTACTAACCTGTTCACTCCTCCCACTTGGCCCGGGGCGGGAAGAATGTCATCCATTGCAACAAGCACAACATAGTTACAGGCAACAAGCTGAAATCCAAAGGATCAACCATTTCTTTTCTTTTCTGTTCTTTCTTAAAGGATAGGAGACACCTCTTAATCAATACTTTTGGGTACAGAAAAATGTTAAAAATCAAAAAGTTTGAAAAAAGCTATTTTTAAAATGTGTGCACACAAATGCATTGAGAAAGACATATGACACAGCATGGCAGTTGAAATTTTAGAACCAATTTGTTTTAAGCTATTTACTTTTCACTGATCCATGTATTGTTAAGAATGGTTGCCCTGATTTATAGGTGGTATTTGAATTGCTGAGAAGTTGTAAGTCCAGAGGTCACTTCATTAATTAGGATTGTAAAGAAAACAAACCGTGAAAACTAGTTCCGAATTAATAATTAAGTAATTAATAATTGTGTCATCTCAATGATGAATGAAACCGAGACATTAGCTAAAAAACATTCCTATTGTTCTTGAGATGAAGGAAATTAGATCTATAATATTCAGTAAAAGGTGCCAGTCTTAACTCTGCTCTATTACTTGACTAACCTTCTTGTCAATTTTCCTAATCTCCAGACTTTGCCCACAGTCATAGGAGATGCCAGTTATTTCAGTGGCTGTAGGAATAGATTGGGATGGGGGGCGTGAATCTCATGTTAGCAGTCACTTAAAATTGGGGAAGATGTTTTTAGGGGCAAGTATGGAGTAAAACTATTAGTTATGTCAATTTGAGCCTCACTTAAGAAAATCCGAAATGATGGTGTGCAGTCATGCCTTAAAAGCTCAAAGGCATTTTAAAATAGCTATTTCATTATAGCAATTGGTAAATTGTATTGGATGAATAGAAAAAACTGTCATATTTAAAAAACTCTCTGCAATATTATGCTCTGAATTTGAAACAGAGAAATTGGAGCACACTTTGAAATTGGACAGAGTACTGAATATAAAAATGCACATGAATTATCAGTATATACTTATAAGCTTCATGAATTTACATAAATTTATGTAAATGACTGATATTTCATAGCAACTGAGAAATGATTCATGAAATTATTAAACCTCTGTAAAACATAACCACAACAGAAAATGTTGTGTCAGCTATGGTGCCTGTTCTAGAGAAGCTTACGGTATGGCCATGGAGTCAGCAACTATAGAATTTGAATTTTATTTCAAAGCAATGAGGAATCATTAAATTTGATGTACACACATATACACACACAACTGCTATATAATTGATGGCTTCATGTCCAATTCTCCTTTTTGTTCTTTACATATGAAAATATTCACGATAATTTATGATTGTCAAGTTCATAACAAATTTTTTTAAAAAGAGAATTATGGAGTAGGAAAGGAAAATGATTACAGTAGTCTTTTAGGAAAATGGAGTGGTAAAGATGTGCATATACTGGAAGGTACAGAGTAGTTTGTAGACTATTACAGAAATCTAAAGGTCAGGGGGATAACATGAAATTGAAAAGTAGCAGAGGGGCTTGAAAGGAAGGAAGAGGATATTAAAGAATTGACAAATTTAGTGACTGCCTGGACGTGAATGGCTAAATGAGACTAAAGAATCAAAGATGACTCATATTTTGAAATTTAGAAACTGGGGAAAGAAAGGTACTATTAATAAAATGGTAGAGGGCAAGGTTGCAGATAATTTCATTTGGAGACTAACCAAAATTTTAAAACCTTTCAGTTCTTCTCAGGTTCTACAAAGTATAAATAACAAGGAAGAAAAAAGGGAGAACAAAAGGAAATAAAACATTCCCATTAATACGGTCCTTAAGGTCAATTTTAACCCACTCTCATAGATTTCATGTACGACGTCTGCATTAGTATCTTACTGATAACCCTGAAAATATTTTCACAAAATTAATCTTACTTCAGAGTGGACTTGCTTTCTGAAAAATTTAGCATAAAAGAATCATAAGGCCATAACTGAGCAAAATACAGATTTCTCAGCATATTTTTACAACAGGAATTTGAACAGAAATGTCAAATGTCAGGATCTGGTGAGGGCAGAGAGAGAAGACCATGCAGAAAAAGGAGTTAACACTGACTAGTTTATTCAGTATGAATGCAGGCCTTGATATGTAAAATGCTACTGGAGAACACTGTTTAACTCAGCCTTGAAACTTGGTGAAACAGGCTTAGTACCACTGTGTATTTCGCCAGTTCTGGAGCTCATGGTCTGTTGGAAGACACTGGATTCATTATCTACGGCTGCTGCACTTCATTCTGGCACCATAAAAACCTCATCTGGGTCTCCTGACAGATTTTATGTAGTTGTTCTCCTATGCCTATTAAAATGGCTTTTACACAAGCACCTGGCGTGTCTATCCAAGTCTGATCCTTATGAAGGAGATAGGCATGAAGGATGAAACTTTCTTTGTGGATGCTCTAAAATACTTCGATTTATTAGTCTGGGGGCATTTTATCTGATTACCAAGGCAAAGTCATTACCTTGCACCTGTCTAGCAAACTAGCACACAAACTCTCATGTAGGTATGCTTCCCCTCACCGCTGCAGCTGGAAGCCATTTCACCCTATTCTTACGAACTCTCATTAACAATTTGTACGCATGTACTAAGGTTTTATTATGTGTTCATTTCTATACACCAATGTCTTAACTTGCCAAATGAGATAATAGTTCTAAAGTACTTAGCATGGTGCTTGACACTTAGTGGGTGATTTAATAAATGCTTATTCTCTCTTAGCTCCTTTGCTGCATTGGAAACACTTCCAGGAGAAATACCTTGTCTTTATGTCAATTTTTTGAATAAATGATCATTCATAAACCACAAAAATAATGGCAACTCACAACAAATGGTTTTAATTACTATACACAATAATCAGCATATTAAATCTAGGAGGTTATCAGTTTTCCTGCCTTTATTTTAAATAATGTGATATATGATGTTTATCTAAATTTGGCTTTATTAATGTTAATGATGAGGTAGCTTAAAGATAGCAAAATCTGGGTCTAAGGAAGCATAGTTTCACATGCACACAGATTATCAATTGTGGTTCCATGAAACAGTAGTATAGCAAAACATTTCAAGATATTCCACAAGTTTTTATCAGTTGTTGATCTATGTCAGTTCAAATAGAAGGGATCAGGACAAAAAATTGATCGAACAATAAATGCAGAAGAGGACTCAAACATATAATACATCAATCTAAGCAATACATAGTACTATTTTCTTACATGAATTCTGGAGGTCACTATTTAACATAGCCAAGATAGTGGCAATGGCTGCCCAAGTCTCGAACTTTTCTAAATTCTTTCATTTAA
Source organism: Potorous gilbertii (assembly GCA_028658325.1). Classification (NCBI taxonomy): domain Eukaryota; kingdom Metazoa; phylum Chordata; class Mammalia; order Diprotodontia; family Potoroidae; genus Potorous; species Potorous gilbertii. The sequence goes on along the minus strand of CM053770.1, from coordinate 432,255,422 downwards.
TTGATATGGCCACTTGTACCTTTTTGCCCATCTCTCTTCTAAACTCCAGTTCCAGCATCACATGTCCAGCATGTGACATTTCAAGCTGGATGACTGAGAGACATCTTAAAATAAACAGAAATAAATTAAATAAATAAATTTATAAATAAATAAATAACTAGACAAAACCCCAACAGAACTTATCCTCTTCCTCCAATTTGCTCTTCTAAACTTCCCTGTTTCTGTGGAAGGTTTTGCCATTCCTTCAGTCTCCCAGGTTCAAAACTTTGGCGTTACATACTCAATTCCTTACTCTCCTTCCTTTCACATATCTGATCAGTCACCTCATCTTGTCAGTTCTTCATAACATGCTTGCACCCAGATCCCCTTCTCAACTCACATAACCGCTCCCCTCGTCCAGGTCCTTAGCAGTTCTCACTTAGATTATTACAGCAACCTCCTACTTGCTGTCCCTGCACCAAGTCTCTCTTCACACTTGCCCATCTTCCACCCAGCTGCCCAAGTGATTTTCCTTAAGCACAGATGTGCTTACTCAATAAATTCCAGTTCTTTTATATTACTTCTAGGACAAAGCATATGCTCCTCTATTTAGCTTTTAAAGCCTTTCACAACCTGGCCATAACCTATCTGTCCAACCTCATTGTACATTATTCTTCCTGTGATCCAGCCAAACTGGCCTTCTCTCTTTCCCTCATAAACTAGAACACCCCATTCTCCATGTCTTTTGGACTGGATATGGACATCCCAAATACCTACAATGCACTCCTTTCTTACCCTGTTTTCATAAAACCCCTCTCCTCCTTTGAGAAGCTCATGGACTTACTTCTACAAGATGCCTTTCCTGACTCTCCCCAGCTGCTAACATCCTCCTGTTCAGACATTTTTTCACTTTGCATTTTTTTGTGTACATCTATTCTGTATGTACTTCAATATATACTTGTTTCTGTTAGAATGTAAGTTTCTCAATTGTAGGGATTATTTCATCTCTGTATTTCTATCCACAACTCCTCTTAAATATCTGCTGATTGACTGAAATCATCAGATACTGTTTCCATACTTTTCCCTAGGACACTAGTTAGTCATTGCACAGATCTGAATATCAGGAGCTTTTATTCTTATTCCTTGTTCCTACAAAATATATATACCAAAATCTTGAAGAAAATGAAACAAAACACTAGGCAAGGAAATACAAGAAGACTTGACTAAGTCCCAGATTTTTGTCTCTCCTGATGGTGAATTGGGTTCACAAATACCAAAGAAAAGTGAGTTCTAGTACCCCATGCCATCACAGGTCATGGTTTCTCATGATATCATGGGATGTCCAGGTCACATTCTAGGCTTCAGAGCATGAGGAAAGAAGCACATCTTTCTGGATGGCATAAACACCGTAATATGTTGCTGTAATTACTGCAAAATTTTAAGCATTTTTATAAACACCACCCTTTAAAAATATTAATTTCCAAGATATTGCCTTAACATATAATTGGCTCCAATCTGCAGCAAAAGGAGCCAGAGTCAAACACTTAATGCATTGTATGATCTTCACACAGTCCCTTAGGTGACTATTCCTGTCCTCTCACCCCAGCGCCAAGACCGTAAACTTGCTAGTTATACTATTAGAAATGGCAGGCTCAAAACCACAGGTAATTTTGGTCACTATGTAAATAATTTATGTTATCGTTCCTGATAAATTTACTGTTATTTCTGTGTCTTACCGCCCATCAACCCTAAATAAGAACATAAAGGCATTAGGGTCACAGCAGCAAGGTCACCTCTCTGTGGTGGAATGTACAATATCTATTATTTCAGCAAAGCAACTAAAGCTCATTGTTGGTATGTCTCAAGGGTAAGAAAGCACATTCCTGCAATACCACAAAGCACTCAAATTTAAGGCTATACATTTTTAATGCACCACAAGCAGCCATGGTCCTGAAAAGGAGACAGTGGGAGGTCTTCTTGCAGTTTCTCACGAAAGATCAACTTTCCTTAACAAAACAGAAATGCTGCAAATAGGGGATTAGAATACAATCTAGATTCCTTCCATAAGGGCAAGATTTAAACTAGATCCAAAAAGGGGCATCATACAATAGACACCCAGGAGCAATGCACCAACACTTGAGAGAATATGGGGAAAACTTAAATTGTAAACTTTCGTGTACCTTGATAAAATGGGATCCCTTATCTTTCCTGTCACCTTACTTAGCTGCATTAAAAGAGTTTAATTAAATGCCTGGGAAAATAGGGGATATCAAGGCTACACATTATAAAGACTCCCACCTTGGAGTGTTGCTTGGGTTTCTCCTATTGAATTACCCTGCACTGTAGACAGTTCTAAGCTGTATAGTTATGCTCTCAGGCAGCCCACTTTGCTACTTAAACCTCACCTCAGAGCATGTAGGCATGCAAAACAGGACCAGGCAATAAAATTTAAGAGAAATTTAAGGACATTATCACTCAGAGGAAAAAAGGCAGATAAATAAGACATTTATAGCTCTCTGGGGAATCAGTGAACCTTTGACTGAAATAGCATAAGAAAAGCCAGGAGCATAGGCTTTAAATGTATTTTGGCCAGTCTCCATGAACTTTTCTGCAGGTTGGGATTCGACTATCCTAGAGGTCACCCCCTCAACCTTGTGTGACTAATTAAGACCAGTCGTGTTGCATCTGTTTAAGAGGGCTAGTTTGGTGTCTTTGGGAATTGGAGGTGAAACGTTTTTCTCCCTGGCATCCCCTTTTTCTCCTGGTCTGATTAAGCCTGGGTCTTTGATCTTTAGCCATGATGCTAGATAGATATTGGTTTGGCTTATAGCAGTGAGGAGAGTCCTGATACATTGTGTGGCCAAAAATGCCCATTAGAATATGTTATTTCTTATTATGTACAATACTCCCTTTTGCACGTGCTCTCAGAAAGCTTCAGGCATTAGCATTATTCAAAATAAATTGAAACAAAAAATCATGTCAGAAAGAGCTGTCACAATAGATAAATCCATTGTCCTTGATCGGATACATGGCAAGATTAAAAAGTTTCATGCAGGCATGAGGAGTAAAAGTTTAGAGAATCATTCAACCTTTAACCAAAAGATGTTTAGTTCATTTTACCTGAGGTACACAAGAGAAGATAATGTTAACTAATTCTTTCTATGTCCATATTTTTAATGTCCTTATGCATGGTCCAGTGGAAAGAATTCTGGATTGAGCATCAAAAGATCAGCCTTCAAATATCAGTTCTTCCACTGACTACCTGGGTGACCTTGAGTAAGCCACCTAACCTCTATGGCTAAGATGAGGGGGATGGTGTAGGTGATGCAGAAGGTCTCCATGAGCTCTAAAGCAATGATTCCATGATTTTAGTTGTGAGAAACTACCATCAGGAAATTTCTGTCACTTATCATGTTAGAAAATTGCCTGGGACACTGAGAAGTTAAGAAACTTTCAGAGATGTTGTTCAGTCATTTTTCAGCTGTCTGACTTTATGACCCCATTTGGGATTTTCTTGCAAAGATACTGGAGTAGTTTGCTATTTCCTTCTCCAGCTCATTTTACAGATGAGGAAGTGAGGTAAACAGGGATTCATACAGCTAGTAAGTGTTTGAGGCTGAATTTGAACTCATGGAGATGTCTCCTTGATTCCAAGTCCTGTGCTCTATCCATTATACTACCTGTCTTAAGATATTTATCCGTAAAGTGATATTAGAGGCAAGATTTCTGCCCGACCCAAGTCCTCTTAACATCATAACCTCTTTTCCTAATTTTCCAGTTTGTGTTGAGTCACTACCATCCTTTCTCGATCAGTCACCAAGGTTTGCCTCATTTCTGACCACCCCAGAAATGTTCACATGGACTGTTTGCTCCTGACCTGTGGTGGAGCATCCTGAGCTTGTACTGGTCTGATTAGCCACAGTAGGACACACTATAACTTGACTGTAACATAGTGATATCATTTTGGTCCTCTTGGAGAGAAAAGGACAACTAACCAACCAATCTCTAATTAGTTCCCAAGTCTTGTCAACTCTGTCTCTTCAGCGTCTCTTGCATATTTCCCCTTCTCTCTAACCACCACCCTAATTCTGGCCCTCCTTGCCTGCAAAAGCCTCATAAGTCTCTTCACCTGAAGTTCCTCTTCAGTGTAAATCATTTTCCTTACAGTGGACAAAGTGATATGACCATGACACTCCACAGCTCAATAAACTTCAATGTCTCACTGTTGTCTCGAGGTTCAACTACAGACTCCTCTGTTTGGCATTTAAAGACCTCAACCTGATTCAAACCTACTTTTCTGGGCTCATTTATCATCATTCCATTTCAGTCTAGCCAAATTGGCATTTCATTTCCCATTTCTGGATTACACTCCTTCCCCACTTCAATCTCTTAGAATGTCCAGCCTCCTTTAAAATTCAGATTAAAAGCCCCCTTCTAAAAGAGGCCTTTCCTGATAACCCAGGTACCAGTTGTTGTTGAGCTGCTTTTCAGTCATGCCTGACTCTTCATGATCCCATATGGGGGTTTCTTGGCAAAGATACTGGAATGGTTTGCCCTTTCCTTTTACAGCTCATTTTACAGATGAGGAAGTGGAGGCAAACAGGATTAAGTGACTTGCTCAGGGTCACATAGCAAATGTATGAAGCCAGGTTTGAAACGAGGAAGACAAGCTTTTCTGATTCTAGGCCTTGCACTCTATCCATACCTGTTCCTAGGTACTAGTGTCTTGCCTCAAAAATTTACTTGTATTTATGTTGGATATAATTTTGATTGCATTTACATATTTACCTGTTGTATCCCTTAGTAGAACATAATCTCCTGAAGGGCAGGGATGGTCATTTTTGTCTTTGTATGCCCTAAGCATATCATAAGCATGGCATAGTAGGTGATTAAGAAATACTGGTTGACTGATTGATAGATTGCTCTAAAATGAGGCCTCTATCCACTAGGCCATATTGTCTCTCAACAAATTCAAACTTGCGAGTGAGCTGTGGGAGGGAACAACTTTGATATGAAGAGTTATGAATGCTTTTCAGGGAGTCTTTCATTTATTATTGGTACAATTACAAAGGTAAATGCATTCTGGGAAGATGGCTGTCAGTCAGAAATTTCCAGTCCCTCCAGATTTACTCCACAGATAAAAAATCACCATGAAATGAATGTAGAGCTGCAAAAATAAAGGGGTAAAATAGTTATCCTCCTAAGATAACTTTAAAGGATCTCAGAAAAGACTGGGCCTCCAGGGACTGACTTTTGGCCAAGTGGAGTGTAGACACCTCCATTGAATCAACAAACAGTAGGCCCTGAGGGCAGCTGCCCTCAGGAAGTGGGCAAACATATTTTCCCCTGGAGTTTGAATAGTAAAGCTTCAGCTAGGGATAGGTATACAGACTGGACCTGAAATTGTATTGGTATAGATGAGAAAATTCTACCTGTTACTTCAGACTGACACTTTTGCAACTTAATACTTGGAGAGTGGCCTCAACCTCTAAAACTTTTTCAAAAGTCAAGCCCCTCAAACTAATGACAGTAACAATCACCACAAAAACCCTCGGGGAATCAGTTACAATGCTGGAAAATTTCATCATTCCATAAAGAAAATCTCAAAGCCCAGTGTCTGACAACTCAGTTCTCAGCACATATGAAAACGTAAAAACTCAAACACACACACACGTAGCCCAGGTGGAGTGCTTAGACCATGAGTGAAACCAAAGACAGAGGGCTGGAATCCTGAAAGTCAAGTCTTTCTTCCTTTTCTGTAGTTATTTTACCAAATAAACACAATTCCAATTGTTCTCTGGAATGAACTGTTTTTATTTCATTCTGTGAAAACTGAGTCAGCAATCATGAGTTTTCAAACTGACAACTTTCACAACTCAAATGATGGAGAGAAAAAATGCTATTTGGACAATGATTAAATCTCTGCTAAAAAAAAATCATCTTTTCTTTGTAAACAGAAGCTCTGGTGATTAGAAGGAAGTGTGAGTCTAACGTGTAGCCATGACTGCACATTTATTCGTACAAACACATTGATTCTGAAATGAGGGGTGTCAACTACTTCTTGTTTAAATTCAGGAATAAAATCAACTCCTTTACAAACAGGACACACAGGCAAACTAATTGTTACTTACAGTGCTCATATATCACTATCAAACATCCGCTTATTGTGCAAGTCATTGTTCTAGTCATTTGTTCTTAATTTCCAGTCTCCAAAGTCTTGTAATCACAAGTTAGCCCCCTCCCCACCAAATTTATTAAAGGACTTCTTTTCATCATAAACTATCTTTAGGGAGGAAAAAGACAGCTGGTTATGTGAAGCATTGATCCAAATATTGCTGGATTTTAATAAAATAAAATTCATCAAATTCTTTGGATCCCACTAATTAGGCTAACTTTAAAGGAAGAATTTCAAATATCAAACACTTATGACACCATCTATTTAGGGGAAAAAGATCTAAAAACGTTCCACGGGTTATGATGACATTTGTAAGAATTTTCTTTCTCTCTCCTTCTTTCTATTGCTATAAAAACACTTGTCGATTTTAAAACACGAAGAAATTTTCATGAACTAAAAAACCTATCATAACCTAGACTTTTTAGGTTTAATAGCATACATTCTCCCAGTCTAGTAAATGTTCATATTGGTCTCTGTTCCTTTAAAATTTCAAGTCATTACAAATGGCTTATAGTGTGGTCAGAGGCTGGTAAACTAAAGTGCTTGAGTGAGAGTAAAGCTGTTGTCCCGGATCTACAGAGAAGCATATCCCCTTCCTCTCTACTTTTTCCAGCTTCCTTGAATGATAAATAAAGCAGTTATCAAACATTGGTTTATTCAAGTAGCATGACCACAATATAGCACAGAGGTTCTAAATTTAGGAGAAATAACACTGTTAAGTAAGACAACCAGAACTTTTTCCTCATCTCATGAGAAACATTCCAAAGAACAAATCATTTATTAACAATGAGTTGACCAGATGAAATGAATACAGCAATTTTTCTTAATGGTCTACCCTCCTAAAACTCCTTCTTTTTCATCATTTCTGTCTCCTCTTTCCAATATACTCCATCCTCTGATTAGAGCATTTGTAAATAGTTTGCAAAAAAATAATTGCAATGAACATTATATTGCTTTGAACAATGAACATTCCATTCCATTCCAATGAATGTGATATTTCATTATTCAAATAAAACATCAAAGTTGTTTGTGAGTACCTGAACATTCTGATATTTGTTCAGTATGAAAAGTGTTTAAAATGACAAGGAACTTACTTTGTAAACCTGAAGAATTTTCAGAGTCTTCTGCCAGAGTAATCCCTCCAATTCCTCTACCTGTAATGGGAATATAAAATGAAAACACAATTACTCTAGACCAAGCAACGTGGCTTATTTAACTGAGGCATTGGAAAAAATATCCAAATCTTTGCAGAGAGAGGCAAGGAATAACAAATAGCTATAATCTCCACTTTATAGTTCATTGGAAAGACTATATTTTGAGAGATAAAGAGAGAGAAAGAAGGAGAGGGAGAGAGGGAGGGAGGGAGGGAGGAGGGGGAAGAGGGAAAGAAGGAGAGAGAGAGGTTACAATCATTGTGTGAAACTATTGACCCAACAGAGAATTTACATTGAAAACACAAAAGAAAGTCACAAGTGGCTTCTTTTTTCTTAGAAAATTTTAATACAAAAATGGGATAGGTTTAATCTGGCAGAACCTTGTAAAGTTTTTAAAAACCATGGTAGCCTAAAGTATAGTATCAGCAACTCCTTAGCCTGTCATTCAAAGCCCTTCTTGCCTCCTACCCTCCAATTTTGCTAGCCTTGTTACTATTATTCCCTAGATAAAAATAACAACATATTTATACTGGACTTTAAGGTTTATAAAGTGCTGTCCTCATAGGAACTATCATGAATTGGGTGCAAACGCTATTTTTCCCATTTTACATATGACTAGATTGAGGTTCAAAGAAGTTGAGGAAATGGTCAGATAGGCAACAGGTGTTAAAGCCGAGGTGCAAACTCAAGTTTCCTAGGTCCCAAACATCATCCCACATGAAAACATATGTTCTGATGGATCATCTTGATGATCCATCCTTGCAACCATATGTCATAGTTTGCCTATGTGACCCACTTGTTTTTTAATGTGTAGATTGGTATTTCAGTCTCTTTTGAATGATCCTGGGTTTTATTTAGTTGGCACTGTAACAACAAATTAAGCAACTATTATATTTTCACCCCTCCTTTAACAATTCATAGGTTATGGCTTAGAGGGGATCGTGTTTATCTTGTTCAAATCTCTTATATTTTAAGATGAGGAGATTGAGATTTGATCATTTCACTAGACAGTGGCAGAACTAGAATTTGAACCCTAATTCCAGGTCTTGTGATCTTGCCACTGTACCTTCTTGTTAATAGACAGCTCTATCTGAAGCTTCCATATTGAAATGCCATAAACATGATAATGACATGGACTGTTCTAACCTTTTAACATCATTCCTACATTGAATTCATTGTAATGAGCAAACTTTCCCACGAATATACAAATATAAAGATTACTATAGTGGGAGGAGGGGGTCATTCCTTCCTTCTGCACAATGGAAAGTTAAGTCAACTACACATATAACACAAGAAGTAGACAAATTGAAAATCTTTTTTTTTTTGTAATTAAAAGTTTCTTTTTAATGTTCTTTTTTTTAAAATAAATTTATTTAACTTTTTACATTCATTTTCACAAGATTTTGGGTTCCAAAATTTTCTCCCCATTTG